>CM034470.1:13486254-13579823 GCA_019925255.1 Litchi chinensis | reverse complement strand
AAAAATTCATTTTAACAAATTGTGATATCAGAATATAGGAGAATCAGATACATAAATAAAATTTTTAACTGTTGAAGTAGAACCAGGTTTTTGGTTTAATTTTATCACTCACTTTTCCATGTTCCAGTCTAAGGATTTCGAAAGCATTCTTAAGGTTGCAATGGTTTGTTTCTTGATGGGCTGGTTCTTTATTTATTATTTATTTAATTTTTGATATATTGATTAGCTGGTTCTAAAATGCTTACATTTGACATTTTCAGCATTGGGGCATAGTTCTTCTTTATGTTTGCCTAGATTTGTTTTAGTTTGTTGGCTTTATGACTCCATTAAGATTTAAATCAATTTATTACTTTCTTATATTTAGTAAATCTATAACATATAAACATTAAGAACCTTGTTGCCTTCTACCATAAGGGGTAAAGCTAGGTTTGCATGGACAGAGACAAGAACCTAGAAGATAATCAAAATTGAAGAGCAAAGAAGTTTGCTGGTATTGTTTAAATTTATGATGAGCTTAATTTATGACCTTGAATAGCCCTTACTAGGCTGTATTATCTTACTTTTGGTTTTAATATATCATGCCACGTTATTATCTTGTTTTAGTTTTCTTTATTCTGCAGTTAGGTGATTTGCTTAGCTTTAGGTGTTGGAATGAATTAAACTAATTGCACAATTTCATTAGGAAAACTATAATATTCTATAAAGATTAGTTTCTTGTTGGTGTAAATACATGATGTAGCTATCAATGAAGATCAATTTTACTGAATACCTGAAAGCTTTATCCAGGAGTTTTGTTGTCTATTTATGATGTTGGTCTTTTGCATGTGGTCCAAAATAGTGGTGGGCGACAAACAAACTGCATTCAGATTATTCTTTTTTTTTTTTTTTTTTTTTTCAGATTTTTTGAATTATAAGGATTCAAACCGGAAACATTTTTCTTTTCAAAAAATCAATTTCCAATATGAAATTTTGTATTTTGAGTTTAAACATTATGAGGCTGTGTAAATTTTTCACTTCAATAGCATAGATCTAAGACCCTTACATTATGCAGGTATGAAAAATAAGTAGTTCACAGTCAGAAAAATATTTTAGATTTACTTTCTTTGAAAAGCCATTATGTTTAGCACCGTTTTTATGTTCCAGTATTTTGCCTTTCAGCCTTTAATTATTTTCTGATAAATGTTTCGTTTACTTAAAAAATGATACTTGTTCTTCTCAGTTGAAAATGGCATTCACTAAGCCCAAAAAAAAAAAAAAAAAAAAAAAAAAAATTCTGCTAATGTCAGAATTGGCATGTATTAGTAACATTATTATTTAAGATAAATGATTTGCTTTATCTAGGAAGCACATTTTGTTCCTCTTTCCTATCTGTAGAGTCAGACCTTAAGTGAATATTCTTCCAGTGGATAAGGATCTTTTGTTTCTTTTCTCAAATAAGAAATTGTGTGAAGTAGACATTGGAAGACAAATTGTGGCCATTACTTTGTACCTGTGGCGAATTAGAATCTCAAGTACACAATATTGAATCGAGTGAGCTTGTTTTACATGGAAGCATCCTGCACTTATTAATTTACTTCAACATATTATACTTCTAACCTTCAAGCAGATTATAGAGGGGTGATGTAGTTCTTGTAATGCTTACAATGTAGATGACCAATCATCTTGAAAATCCTGGGTAGCCTTTTTTTTTTTTTTTTTTATCTTCTGAAGCTGAAATTCTGGGTAGTTATTAATATGTAATATGATGAAGATAAAAACCATCGCTATCGTCCTTGACCATGCAGAGGACCAGTGTAGGATTGTCATATCTTAACCTTACGTGTACTATTCAGAGTAGTACCCGATGTGCATGTATTATAGTTAAAATCCCCTGTATTTTTTTTTTTTTTTTGGGGTACTTTTTCTTTAGTAGTAATGCATTCAGATACTTGGCATGTTTCCTAATTATTATCAAAATGAATGGCAAGAACCCTGAAAATCATATGAGAACTTAAATACTAAGAGAATTGAAAATAACTCTTACTGCTATTGTCATTCGGCATTTTGAAATGTTACTTGTATCAAATTTTCCTTAAATAAATTGATTCTTGATTAGAAATTGACTTCCAATTTCTTAAATGTAGCAAGGTAGGAAGTTGCATAGTGAAATTGTACCAAGATTTAGAAGCTCTTGTTGAGCTGAAAACTTTTTGTAGGTTAATACTGGATTGGATTATTACTGTCTTTCAACATACTTGTTCAAATGCTGGGATACAAGGTTTCAAAAAAAAAAAATGCTAGGATACAAGTTTGTCAATTGCACTAAACATATGTTGAAGATGAATGGTGGTCAATTCCTCACTTTTATAGATTTTGGAACGACCTTTTTCATTTAGAATTATACTTTTGTATATAAAGAATCTATATTTGACTACTTTATTTATAATTAATAGTTAGCTTTCATGAAATCTAATAATTTTAGTATTTTAATGGAATGACTCGAACCCTTTATTTCCTATATTCCTTTTTATATATTTAAAAGAATTCCAATATTCATAATTAGTATATAATGAAATCTGATTTTATATATATATATATATATAAAATAACAGTCAAGGAAATTATTCATAGCTTTTAAGAGTTGTAATCAAATTGTTTTCATAGCATATAGAAAATGCTATAACATAGAAAAACTACTAACTTAATCAAATGTTTATAGCATTTCAAAAATGCAATAAAAGCACAATTATAGCATTTACAAAAAGTTGTGATTGCATCTATAATAGCTTTTTAGAACATCATGTATAGCATAAATAAAATGCTATCAATGAGAGGAGACTTGATAGCATGGGCTATGATAGGATTAGGTGAAATGCTATTTATTATCTATTATAGCATTCATCTCATACTATATTATGTTAATTTTGTTATAGTGATGTATACGACTAGAGTGTGGTGCGACTTTGTACCACAACTTGAAGTTGTGTTGTGCTCAACTCCATTCCTATTCATAAATTGAATTCCATCTGAATTGGAACTCCTTTGACCCTATATCTATTAATAACCATGTGTAAGACTTTCAAATCATATCTAAGGGTTCTAGAGAGTGGATAAAGTGAGAAAGAGAGATTTGGAGAGAGTTTTGAGAGTAATTGTCTATGGGAGTTGCGTGAGAGAGACAAAGTATTATAACCATTGTTATATAGTGAGAAAGAATGCTGGTGCGCTTCGTGGGCGTAGGGGATTTCTCAAATCATGTAAAAATCTTGTATCTTTTTTATTTATTACTTTGTGTGTGCGCTTGTGATTCTTGCTTTGGAATCACTTGGTATTTCCTAACATAAATGGGTTAGAGGGCACTTGTAAAATGTGTTTCATAGGATTCTAGCCCTCACCACTAAACAAAATAGAAATGGGGACAACTACATGTGCTAAGGAATAATATGTTCTGATTTTTTCTCTTCAATGGTTTAAATAGATTATTTGATTGATCATTGTAAATAAGTAAAATAAAAGCCAAAAACTTCATAAAAATTTAATACAGCAACTCAAAAGTACATAAGAACGAAAAATCCAAAATTTTTTTCACTCCAATCAATTAATTAGCCTCACTTTGAATGATGATTCCAATCACTTATAACAACAACTCGATTGTTTAGTAGCAGTTACTTCATGATCAATACTAATAATTTCTTTCCTACCTTGAAGAGCATATATTGCCTTTGTTTGATCATTGATTTTAGTCTCTAAATTTTTTTGGACTGTGTTTTCGAGGATTTTACTAAACATTTGCATGAATGCATCCTGGACGTTCAAATTTTCCAGCGCAGATGTTTCCATGAAATACAAGCCCTCCGTTTCTGCCAATCCTTTTCCTTCTTCCTCTTCGATTTCTCTATTCCGGGACAGGTCAGATTTGTTCCCGACTAGAACTATCACCATGTAGGAACTACCGTACTCTCGCAATTCTTTTAACCATTTCTTTATGTTTTCGTAGGTTGCTCGTCGAGTTATGTCATAAACTAGCAAAGCTCCTAGCGCCCCACGGTAATATGAACTGGTTATGGCCCTAAACCTGCCGAAAAGCAATAAAATTACATCAATGGTGCTTCAAAATTTTCCAGGTTGGTGTTACCGATATCCAAAGAGATTTATTCCCTACTGCAGATATCCAAACTGTTTTCTTGGACAAAGCATTGAACTTTGCAATTTTAACAAGAGTATGGACAATGCATAAAAGATTTTACATACCGAAGAAACATTACACATGTGAAAGGATAGATGCATGCATGTTTACTTTTTTAATTTTTAGTGTTGTTTTATTTTTCTTGGCTAACCTTTTCTATGTTGCAAAATAATTCCACAAAGATTCAACAGTTATATACTTAATGGAAAAACATATGCAACAACAGATATAAAGGGGAAAAAAAATTGTAAGAGAGGAGTAATTTCAATAGATTTATATCTAGAATTGCTCAATTTAGATTCTAGAAAAGCAAACAAATCTAATAATTGAGGAGTTAAAATCCAAAATTGAAACCTTAGTTCTAATTAGGATATTGGGAATTTGGTATAATTATGTATATTTGAGTTTATAATTGTAAAATAAATAAATAAATAATATACTTCATATTTATAAACCATGTGCAACCAATATTTCAGAAAATGCCGGCTGCTTAGCACCTAGGCCACTTAGACAGCAGTTAGACACTGCCTAGGCGGTTTGACCAGTGGTCAACGTGTTCCCATTAAATATGGTATACCATATATGAAATTTAATAATATCCGATCCAATTTAATCAAGTTTAATACGGTATATCAAACACGCACCCTCAAAGGGTTGGTGTGACCAGAGTTGGTGATGGTATAATGAGAAGCTAGTAGACAAGCAGTTTGTGTAAGAGAAGGAATCAAGAAACGTCAAAAGTGGTGGGGTGGTTTTTATTTGGTAATGAAGAGATGCTGAAAAAAGAGAGGATGCTTGTAGAATAATTAAAGGACATGATAATGGAAATGTGATATTATTTCCATGATTACTATAGATAACAAGTCACTGATTATGGAACGAAAACAGAAAGCAAATTGCCCTTTTATTAATGCAAGAATAGCGCATAAAAGGTAAAAGACAAAACAATGCAAATGTGTCTGGAGAGTTTAATAATGAGGCATCTTCTACTTAATTTAAAGCTGTTTGACCTTTAAATAACATTTAAGTTCTGGCTTCCAAAACATTAATACTTGAAATTTCTTTTAATATTTCTATTCTCTTAAACATTTTTCAATACCATTACATTGGTTTCTCAAATTCTAATATTTGGTTATCTTAGATACTAAAGACAAGTAATATCACCTAAATTCAAATATATAAGGTGTGTGAAAATTTTTAATAAGTTCCAGAGTTCTACAAGAATCGGTTCAAGGAAGAACATAAATTTACTAGTATAATTTGTGACTTCAAGCAATAGATTAGCTGGTGAGGGTCCTAATGTCGGTTTCTTGTCGCGGCGGTGAACCGGAGGGCCACAAACTGTCTTGATGTATAAGTATTTCAAATTACACAACAAGCAAATGAAAACGAAATGAATCCTGTTAATTTCTTCTTTTTTTTTTGGAAAAAAAATTATGAATCCTGCTAACGGTGGACGCACGAGAAAGTGAAAGTGTCCGCGTGGAGCTCTCTCATTGGACCACCACCACCACAAAAAATCACAAATTCTTTTTTGCGTGCCTTACTCAATTTCTCTATGAAATTGACGGCAGCGTGTTCCAATAAAGCTATAATGACAAAAACAAATGGAGATACTTTCAAACCTTTTTTGACCAATTGAGCTATTGTTTTAAACATATTTAAAGGCGCAAAGGGTGTGTAATCTATCGAACCCATGACTTATCATGAGAGATAAGTCATGGGTTCGATAGATTACACACCCTACCTCTAAATAAACTGATGAGATTTTTTATACATTACCTCTTATTTAAGTGTATAGATTCATGTCATCATTGTTCTACCACTATAATCTTGATTGTCTCCTGAATTAATCTCAATAACTCCAAAAACTCAAAAAATATATATATATTTAAAGAATTTTATAAAGTATAAATACAGGTATAATTATCATATTCAGTTCTATCACTGTAATCTTGATTGTCTCCTGGATTAATCTCAATAACTCCAATAACTCAAAAAAAAAAAAACATATTTAAAGAATTTTACAAAGTATAAATACAGGTACAATTATCACATTCATGACTTCTTAATGTATATTTCGAGGTACAACTATAAATGTAGCTCTTAGAAATTTGGAGGGATAACCTATATCTAAGTGGAAAGATTTTCACAAATATAACTATGATAGATAATCGAATCCATCTTTCTAATCCATCTTTCTAAGATAAAGATAGGGGAGTAGTGTCAACTACACCACCTACAAACGAATATTATAGATCAAATTTTATAATTGTTTTTAAAATGATTATGGGAAATACAAATTTACACAATTGACTAACTATACAATAGAAGAAATTAAATTTGAAGATTCATTTTGTTACATTTTTTATCAACATATTTAGAAATTGAAAAGGGTTCACTTCAACTAATTTATTTATTTATACATGTTCATCATACTCGTAATGGAAACATTAATTAACCATCAAAACTACACAATCATCAAACAACTACTTCACAAAAAATGAAGAAATAACAAGGAAGAAAAAGAGTTCAGAGCAAGAAATAGCATACCTTTCTTGTCCAGCGGTGTCCCAAATTTGAGCCTTGATGATTTTATCTCCAATTTTGATATTCCTGTAAGCGAATTCGACGCCAATAGTTGGCTTAGAATCCAATCTAAACTCATCTTTTGCAAATCTTGATAAGAGATTAGATTTCCCAACAGCAGAATCACCAATCATCACCGCCTTGAACAGATAATCACACTCTTCATCATATGAGTCCCCCATATGAACTTCCTCTCCCTAAGAAGATCTCAACAAGAAGAACTGGAGAAGGAAAATAGAAAGATGAAGTTTTGATTCTGATAAACAAAAGCTGTTCACAAGCGTGTATGGAACAAACCCAGAAATTGAGTCATGTCTGTTCACATAATATATATAATTGTAAAAAAGAAGTGGGTTGATTTTTATTGTTATTATTATTTCATGGGTATTATTAGCTTTGGAGGGCAATTGAGTATTAACATGTGATAGCTATTTGATAATGACATTCATGACTGTTTCTTGATGATGTTGTCTAGCTAGGATTGTTCTCTTGGTGCTCACTAACAGATTAAAAATAAATTAATCCCATATTAATTTTACCATTCTTGGGTCCAACTGCTTTAATTTTCCACCCAACTTGATTTTCTGCTATTCAAAGTTTTTATCTTAACAAATTTGTAGAACTTGTGAGTACTTTACCAATCAAGATTCTTAAAATAAATTAAAAACTTGTAACTACGTTTGATTAATAATAAAATAGTAATTTAAAAAAAATCTAATAAATTAAACTAAAATCAATAAATAATCTTATGAGAGCATCGAAGGATATTTCTGTTAGGTTCTAGATTTGTCTAAATTTTCTATTTTTATTTAAAATATTATTTCTTTGTTTTATTAATAGTATTGTTTTGTTAGTTGGATTTATTTTTCTTTTAGATTTTGGATGGTGGTGGTGGTGGTGTTGTGTTGTGTGGGGGGGTAAAATTTCAAAAGAATTCTAGAATGCTGCCATAAAAGAGTGAAATTAAATTAAATTGTTTCCGTTAATTATTAATTATGTTGAAATATTAAAGGATCTTTTCAAAGGCATTGGCTGAATGGCTGTTCAGGATAAGTAAAGAGGGCAAATCTTTTCACACAAAGTATTACAAGGAAGGTCCAATTATATTGTTCCACGTGGTGTTTGACAATTATTGAATGTAATTTTTTGTCTAAAGATGTTAGTTCACATGTTCAATTGCCCAAGTCTAATTGGAGGCATTTCACTTGTTGTATGTGATTGAACAGTAATCTTGTGACTTGTTGTATGTGATTTAACAGTAATCTTGTGACTGGCAAAATTATTTATTTAAGATATTTCTCATTGGCTTCTTTAGAATATGGTTATATAAAGTAGTCATGGTTAATCATTTCGATTTCGATTTTATGGAAATTTATGTGTTTTTGGATGTGACCAAATGTTGGTGATAAGATTCTTTATCGAATCAACGGTCACAACCGAATTTAGTTGCATAATCAATTTTAACAAATACTGGTCTCAGGTCTCGTGTCGATCAATAAATTTAGTTCAACAACAATGTGTGTAACACTTTTTCGGACCCTGATTAGGATCCTAGAGGTTTGAAATCTCATGTGGGGATTGAAAACAACTCAGTTTCTTCGGATGTTTTCACCTCGTGGAACGTTAGCATCCATAGCGGAGTCACAGCTGATGTACTAATTACATGCAATGCTACTACAAAGAATTTGAGTGTATCTTGGATCTATGGAGAGACCTCTGATTCCAAAGAAAATGCTAGTTTATTTTACGCGATTGATTTAAGAAAGACCCTGCCTGAGTGGGTCACCGTTGGATTTTCAGCAGCTACAGGAATTTATGCAGAACGTTATGTACTTGAATCATGGGAGTTCAATTCAAGTTTGAGTATGAAAGAGAATAAAATGAATGCAAGATCAGAAATCAAAACGGTTGCTGTTGTAGTCCCAGTTGGTGCTCTAGTAATTGGAGTCATAGCAGGACTAGTAATTTTGCGGAGGTGGAAACAAATGAAGAGAAATGTTATAGGGACAATGATGGTTACTTCAATTACAGATGAATTTGGAAGAGATCATGCAGGACCAAGAAGATTTTGTTACAGTGAACTTGTTTCCGCAACCAACAATTTCTCAGCTGAGAGGAAGTCGGTCCAAGGAGGATTTGGTGCTGTTTACAGGGGTTACATCGTCGATTTAGACATAACTCTCACTGTTTTTCAAGGGGCTCTAAACAAGGAAAATAGGAGTACACAACAGAAGTCAAGAGACGTAGTCAGTTAAGGCATCGGAATCTAGTTCAACTTATTGGTTGGTGCCATGACACAGATGAATTCCTGCTTGTCTGCGAGTTCATGCCAAATGGAAGCCTTGATTTTCATCTCTTTGGCAAGAAGAGTACTCCTCTTGCTTGGGCTATAAGGTACAAGATTTTATCTTGGATTGGCCTCTGCTTTACTCTATCTCCATGAAGGGTGGGAGCAATGTGTGGTGCACAAGGACATTAAATCCAGCAACATAATGTTGGATTTTAATTTCAATGTCAAGCTGGGAGATTTTGGGTTAGCGCGATTTGGTGACCATGAGGTAGGTCCTCAGACTAGTGGGTTGGCTGGAACTTTAGGCTACATGACTCCTGAATACATAAGCACAGGTTGGGCTGATAAAGAGTTTAGATGTATATAGTTTCAGAGTTGTTGGCTTGGAAATTGCAACTGGAAGAAGGTCGGCTACTACTATGAAAGAAAATCCTGAGATGGGGTTGGTAGAGTGGGTTTGGGATCTTTATGGAACAGGAAAACTTGCAGCAGGGGTTGATGAGAGACTAAAAATGAACATTGATGAGCAGCAAATATAGCCTTTGATGATCGTTGGATTACGGTGTGCACACCCTAACTGCAGTTTCAGGACCTCCATAAGAATGGCAATTCAAGTTCTTAATTTTGAGACAGCAGTGCCAAATCTCCCAACCAAGATGCCGCTTTCTATGAATCATTCAACTCTAGTGAGCCTTTCATGACTAATTCAAGCTTTGAGTTGGGTCGTTAGTTAAAACTTTCCATTTGTTGTAGTTGTACTCTTTTAATTTGATGATATAATAAACATGCAGGCTGCAGCATCTATGATTAGCCAAGTTGTATCTTATGTGATCTGGTAGTTCTTAAGGGTGTGCATCTTTTTGTTCAAATATCAGTGAATGCAATGTCCTGTTCTCAAATTAATAAAAATGAACCAGGTTGCTTTAATTTGAATGTGATCTGATATTCCATTGTTCAGATGAATTTAATCAAAAGCTGCAAAGGTTGTTGCATAGATGGTTGCTAAGTTAAATTTCCAGTAAACCACTGATTTTGCTAATGCATCTCTAATTGGTAAGTTACCTGCATTCATTTTGTTTGGACTTGTCACCCTTTTAGGTTGTTCATACTTGGATCTATTACATTTATGATATTACTTTCATTATGTAGTTTTAATTTCTAATGGATAAAACCAAATGCACATTCAATTTTAGTTGAGTTAATTGTACATCTCTCTTTTATATTGATGAGGGGGCTCCTAGTCCCACCTTACCAATAAACATTAAGTTTGGAGAGACTTTCCCCTACAAAACCTTTGTGTCGGCCACTAAAAAACACAATAATGATAATAATAATAAGGGCTGCAAAAAAAATTGGGCCTGTACTGATCTCAGCATATGAGGTTTATGCTATATCCAATTCATTCAGGAACTATTATTTTAATCTATATATGTTGCTTGATTTCTTGTATATGAAGTTGCAAGGTCTTTTCTCGCTGGGGTTCCAACCATAGAAATGAAATAGTTCGTAGGAAATTATTCTACTGTAATTACTCTAATCTAAGTGGGGGCTAAAACAATTTTGGGCTGCAAATCAAAGACCCTCAAATACATTTCACGGCATGGATTTTGAAACTTAAATAAATAAACATAAAGCTAGGAATATTGTCGTTTGGTGGCTGGTGCCGTTGGTAGGCACCAGTGTCCCCCATGCCTCCCATTGTGAGTGGCATGGGTTCGACACCCACCCCTAACATCCAAAAATAATTTATAATAATAATAAATATAAATATAAATATATTAATTATCTCCCACATTTTAGTATGGGTTGATCTTCTACTCTTATGTGGATCTCTTTTTAATTTTTATATGGGTGGATCCCTCCCAATTGAGAGTTATTCCACGGGTCGTACCATAGTGATTTTATCCTGGTTGATTCCGATAGCCTTCTAAGTCAATCATAAATCTCAAATAAAAAAAAAAAAAAGCAAGGAATATCGCTAAATAAATCTACCTAACTAAAACTAATTAATTGTGAGAAGTCAACCTTCCTATTAAAAATAATAATAATAAAAACCATTACTTATGAATAAGTCTTGATTGATGTAGACTTTTAACTAACACAATACTTGGTTTAATTGTGCATTATAATTATAAGTATACATTTCACGGGATGGATTTTGAAACTTAAAAAAATAAACATAAAGCTAGGAATATTGTTAAATAAATCTGCCGGACTGAAATCGATTAATTGTGGGAAGCTAACCTTCCGACTACTACTACTAATAATAATAATAATAATAGTGAGATTATTGTAAGTCTTGGCAAACCATAACTAATGAATAAGTATTGGGCGGGCGGTTGATGGGGTCTTTTAGCTAACAGGAGACTTGGTTTATTTGTACATTATAATTAGGGATATTATGAAAAAATCCCTTAAAAAGTAAATTAATGATGAACAAATCCCGTTTTGTATTAGACGAAAGACCCTCTTCTAATTGAAAAAATCGGTTGGTGTTAAAATTGAAAGGTATAATGGCAATTGGATTAGTAATTTTATTTGTTTTAATAAAATTAGATAAAAATTTGATTTTAATATTTTAAAAATTAAAATTAAAAACCAAATTTTAATTTCTTCATCTCTCTCTAATTCCTTCATCCTTCTCTCTCTCTCATTGCTCACTCACCATTTTTCTCGTGGTCGGCACAACGTTCATACATGGTGTCTAGGTGCCTCCTCCCTTCGGTAGTCCTCCTTCGCTCATTGTCATCTCTTCCATGTGTCCTTGCCGAAGACGTTTATTCTTTCTCTCTCTTTTCTCTCTCTCCTCTCCCTCTCTTCCTCCTCTTACCACCTCCGATCCAACTTTTTACGCATTTCGACTTCCATGGCCTTTCTCTTCCTCTCCCTTTTGTACTCCTCATAGTTGTTGGGCTTGGCAGGATCATACTCTTCAATTGTTAGGGAAGTGACGCTAGGAGAGTAGGTTGAATTGGCACCACGTTGACAGCAGGAGAAGATGAGGTAGTGGTAAGGATTTTGGAAGAGTATTTGAGGGTGGTTTTAGGTTTGAGGATGGTGGGTATTTGAGTTTTTGTATAGATTTCGGGAAACTGATTGGTTTGAGTTTTTTAGTAAATTTTGTATAGTTTTTGTAAGATTTTGAGGTTTTGTATAGATATTGTAAAACAGATTGGTTTAAGGATTGGTTGTTCTTCGATTTTCTGGGTTTTTGATGTTCTTCATTTATATTTTTTTGTTGAAGATAGGTTGATGAAGAAGCTGTGTTCTTAATGATGTTCTTTCATTTTCTGAGCTTTTTTTTTTTTTGGTTGAAGAGCGATGTTAATTTTTTTTTTTTGTGATTTTTTTTTTTTTTTTTTTCAAAAGATTTAGGTTTAGATCTTCAACTATTTCGAACCTAGATCTTCAAATTTTTTTAATTAATTTTTTTCTTTTTAATTTTTTTTAATGTTTTTTGGAAGCCCTTTTTTTAATTCTTTTATCCAATTGTTTTTATTTTTAAGTTAAAAATTAATATTTTAAAAATATATCAATATTAAAGCCCAAATTTTTTGATTTCCAAGCTACTAAAAACCTAGATTTTTTGGGTTTCCATCAACTTGGAAACCTTGAATATGGGGTATGATTTTAGTTTTAATTTAATATTGTTATTTATTAATAATTTAAATGGTATCCCAATCATTACATAAGTTTGAAGGATATAATAGACATTTCACAGAATCTTGATAAGAGTATTTTGATCATTTCATGGTTTTAGGTAGAAAATATGAACTTTTTGGATTGAAAGTTAATCAGTGAGAGACAGATCACCTAATAAAAACAAAATGGATATTATAAAAAATCCTTGGAAAGTAAACTATCAGTGATTAGCACCTGTTTTTTTTTTTTTTTTTTTGTGTAGTTAGGTGAACAACTCCCTATCGTTAATTTTTCATCCAAAATGTTAATATTTTTCATCTAAAACAGTGAAATGATCAAAATACTCTTATCAAGATTCTATAAAATCCTAATCATACCCATCAAACTTATATAATGACTAAAATACCCTTTAAATTATTAATTAATAATAATATTAAATAAAAAGTAACACAATTTTTTTTAAAAAAAAACTATTAATTAAAAAAATGTAAACTGATTTTAAACTTTTGCTCTTTGTCTCTCTCTCTCTCATTCTCCTCTTATCCTCTTTTCATTCTTTCTCTATACTGGTGTTGATGGATTGATGTGTTTTGTGTTTGGGGATTAATGATCTGAATTGATGAACAGATGGTTTGGGTTTAGGGTATGGTGAATTTGTTGGAAACCTAGAAATTTTGAGGTTTAAGGAAAAAAAAAAAAGAAAAAAAAAAGAGGAGATGATGATAACGGTGGGTTGATTTGATGATGGTGGATTGAAGATGATGTTTTATTAATGTTTTTGGCATCGATTTGGTTGATAAATGAGTTTTTTTTTTTTTTTTTTAAATATTTCTAGTTGATGTTTCTAATTAATGTTGATGATTTTTATTTAATTATTTAAGTTTTTTTTAATTTTTTAATTTAACTTTATTAAAACAAATAAAATTACTCATTCAATTACCATTGTATCCTTCAAATTTAACACCAACTGTTTTTTTAACCGGTAGGGAACATTTCACCTAATAAAAAAACTTAGGTGTTAATCACCAATAGTTTACTTTTCATAGAGGTTTTTCATAATATCTCTAAAAAATGAAGCCTGTTCACCGTTAATTTACCTTTTAGGGAGTTTTTAATAACATCCATTATAATTATAAATATAGAGAAAATAAGTTGACGTGAGACGTTTTGGATTTATCATGGTAATTTCCTGCATTTTTTTTTTTTAATTACAACTCATTTATTATGGATTTTCCACGGCAGCTATACCCCGGAAAATTATAGAATTGTTTTTTATTTTTTTTTTTTTTTTCAGTATACGCTTACGGGGCCATTTAAACTTGAAAATTAACATACAGACTAGTGAAGGCAGCATAAGAATATCGACGCAAGAACTGATTATAACGTCGTGGAAATAATGAATTAAATACCATTCATTATTTTATTTAACTTTTAAACTTTAAATTTTTATGAACCCCTGGATTAAAACCTAGTAATTGATAAATACCCCTTTAACAATTAAGAACTAGCATGATCCTACAATCAATCATAAGTTTATAACTAGTACTAACCCTCTGCCCCTCCACTTTCATGGCTACCTTGCCCTGTAAGTTACTTGTCTACATATTCTTTCTTTTGTTTCTTCCTCCTGTCAATTCAATTCACTACCGTTTTGATCCCATAAAAAACAATATAAACTATAGGGGAGACGCTAATATCTCGAATGGAGTCATTGAATTGAATGGTATAATTCTAAGTGGTACGGTTGGTTGGGCGATTTATCCGGACAAGTTGCCTCTATGGGACTCCAGTACAGGGCAGCTATCCGACTTCACCACCCGTTTCTCCTTCGTCATCGACACCCTAAACAGCAGCAAGTATGGAGACGGGCTCGCATTTTTTCTGGCACCTTTCGGATACGAAATCCCTCAGAATTCATTTGGTGGATATCTAGGCCTATTTAACAGTACTACACAGAGGGCAGGTGGCTCGTTTGGGCCTCAGATGGTACTGGTTGAGTTTGACACTTTCTCTAACCCCGGGTGGGATCCTCCAGATTTGAAATCTCATGTGGGGATCAACAACAACTCAGTTTCTTCGGAGGTTTCCACCCCCTGGAACGTTGGCATCCACAGCGGAGATACAGCTGATGTACTAATTACATACAGTGCTGCTACAAAGAATTTGAGTGTATCTTGGACCTATGGAGAGACCTCTGATCCCAAAGAAAATACTAGTTTATTTTACGTGATTGATCTAAGGAAGACCCTGCCTGAGTGGGTCACAGTTGGATTTTCAGCAGCAACAGGAATTCTTAGAGAACGTCATATACTTAAATCATGGGAGTTCAATTCAACTTTGGATATGAAAGAGAGAAATAAAATGAATGCTGGATCAGAAATCAAAATGGTTGCTGCCATAGTTCCTGTTAGTGTTCTAGTAGTTGGAGTGCTAATGGGACTAGTAATTTTGTGGAGGTGGAAGCAAATGAAGAAAAAAACTAATTTGAGTTCCATTACAAATGAATTTGGAAGAGATCATGCAGGGCCAAGAAGGTTTTGTTACAGTGAACTTGCTTCTGCAACCAACAACTTCTCAGCTGACAGGAAGTTGGGTCAAGGAGGATTTGGTGCTGTTTATAGGGGTCACCTTGTTGATTTAGACATGACTGTTGCTGTTAAAAAAGTTTCAAGGGGCTCTAAACAAGGAAAAAAAGAGTACACAACAGAAGTCAAGACTTGTAGCCAGTTAAGGCATCGAAATCTTGTTCAACTTATCGGCTGGTGCCACGAAAGAGATGAATTCCTGCTTGTTTACGAGTTCATGCTGAATGGAAGCCTTGACTCTCACCTCTTTGGAAAGAAGAATACTCCACTAACTTGGGCTGTAAGGTACAAGATTTCTCTTGAATTAGCCTCTGCTTTGCTCTATCTTCATGAAGGGTGGGAGCAATGCGTGGTGCATAGGGACATTAAACCCAGCAACATAATGTTGGATACCAATTTTCTTGTCAAGTTGGGAGATTTTGGATTAGCGCGATTTGCGGACCATGAGCTAGGTCCCCAAACGACTGGGTTGGCTGGAACGTTAGGTTACATGGCTCCTGAATATATAAAAACAGGTCGGGCTAGTAAAGAGTCAGATGTATACAGTTTTGGAATAGTTAGCTTGGAAATTGCAACTGGAAGAAGGTCAGCTACCCCTATGAAAGAAAATCCTGAAATGGGATTGGTAGAGTGGGTTTGGGATCTCTATGGAAGAGGAAAGCTTCTGTCAGGGGTTGATGAGAGACTCAAAATGAATATTGATGAGCAACAAATGGAGCGTTTGATGATCGTTGGATTATGGTGTGCACACCCTAACCGCAGTTTCAGGCCCTCCATTAGATTGGCAATTCAAGTTCTTAATTTTGAAACAGCAGTGCCAAATCTTCCAACCAAGATGCCCCTTTCTGTGAATCATGTACCTATACCATCAGTCAACTCTAGTGAGCCTTTCATGACTAATTCAAGCTTCGAGGTGGGTCGTTGATTAAACCTTTCCATTTGTCGTAGTTTTACTCTTTTAACTTGATGATATAATAAAACTTGCAGGCTGCAGCATCTATGATTAGCCAAGTTGTATCTTATGTGATCTGGTAGTTCTCAAGGATCTGCATCTTTTTGTTCATATATCAGTGAATGCAATGGCCTGTTCTCAAATTAATAAATATGAACCGTGTTGTTTTAATTTGAAGTGATCTGATATTCCATTGTTCAGATGAATTTAATCAAAAGCTGGAAAGGCTGTTGCATAGAGGATTGCTAAGTTAAATTTCTGGTAAACCACTGATTTTGCTGATGCATCTCTAATTGTAAAGTTACCTGCATTCATTTTGTTTGGACTTGTCACCCTTTTAGGTTGTTCATACATGGATATCAGTATTTCTATTAAATTTATGATGTTACATTCATTATGTAGTTTTAATTTCTAAAGGATAAAATCAAATACACATCTAATTTTAATTGAGCTAGTTGCATATCTCTTCTTTTATCTTGATGAGGAGTCTTCCAGTCCCACCTTCACCATAAACATTCAGTTTGGAGAGAATTTCCCCTCTAAAACCTTGGTGTTGGCCCCTAAAAAACATAATGACAATAATGATAAGGGCTGCGAAAAAATTGGGCCTCTACTGATCTCAGCATATGAGGTTTATGCTATATCCAATTCATTCAGAAATTATTATTTTAATCTATATATGTTGCTTGATTTCTTGTATATGAAGTTGCAATATCTTTTCTCGCTGAGGTTCCAGCTATAGAAATGAAATAGTTTGTAGGAAATTATTCTACTGTAATTACTCTAATCTAAGTGGGGGCTAAAACAATTTTGGGCTGCATATCAAAGACCTTCAAACACATTTCAAGGGATGGACTTTGAAACTTAAAAAAGTCAACTTAAAGCTACGAATATCGCTAAATAAATCTACCTGACTAAAACTGATTAATTGTGAGAAGTCAACCTTCCTATTAATAATAATAATAATAATAATGAGATTACTAAAAGTCTTGGCAAACCATGACTGATGAATAAGCCTTGGCTAGGCAGTTGATGGAGATTTTCAAATAACACGAGACTTGGTTTAATTGTGCATTATAATTATAAATATACGAAAAGCAAAGTTGACGTGAGACCTTTCAAAATTCAGGTTTTCAAAGGTAGTTTCCTTAATTTGTTGATTACAACTCATTTATTATGTTTGTTTTCCATTATCCCCACAACTTATAGAATTGTCTTTCTTTCAACATCCGCGTAGACTAGTAAAAGTAGCATAAATATATAGATGCATGAACCAATTACCTTTCAAAAGCTATTTTTTCTTCTCTTGCGTGCGGGTTTTTGAAAATGTGGACGTGTGTTGTGGAATTTTCTATATGGAGTTAACTAACCTTCATTATTTTATTTCATTTTTAACACTTAAAATATTTATGAACTTCTAGATCAAAATCTAGTAATATTAAGAGCTGGCATGATCCCTCAATTAATCATAGGTTTATATAAATAACACCACCCTCTGTTCCTCCACTTCCATGGCTATCTTGTCCTGTAAGTTACTCGTCTACATATTCTTTCTTTTTTTTCTTCCTCCTGTCAATTCAATTCACTACCGTTTTGATCCCATAAAAAACAACATAATCTATAGGGGAGACGCTAAACTCTCGGATGGAGTCATTGAATTGAATGGAATAACTCTAAATAGTATGGTTGGCTGGGCGATTTATCCAGACAAGTTGCCTCTATGGGACTCCAGTACAGGGCAGCTATCCGACTTCACCACCCGTTTCTCCTTCGTCATCGACACCCTAAATAGCAGCACATATGGATACGGGCTTGCATTTTTTCTGGCACCTTTTGGATACCAAATCCCTCAGAATTCAGCTGGTGAATGTTTAGGCCTATTTAACACTACACAGGATGGGACTCAGATAGTATTTGTTGAGTTTGACACTTTCTCTAACCCCGGGTGGGATCCTCCAGATTTGAAATCTCATGTGGGGATCAATAACAACTCAGTTTTTTCGAAGGTTTCCACCCCCTGGAACGTTAGCATCCACAGCGGAGATACAGCTGATGTACTAATTACTTACAATGCTACTACAAAGAATTTAAGTGTATCTTGGGCCTACGGAGAGACCTCTGATTCCAAAGAAAATACTAGTTTGTTTTACGTGATTGATCTAGGGAAGACCCTACCTGAGTGGGTCACAGTTGGATTTTCAGCAGCTACAGGAGTTTATAAAGCACGTCATGTGCTTAAATCATGGGAGTTCAATTCAACTCTGGATATGAAAGAGAGAAATAAAATGGATGCTGGATCAGGTATCAAAATGGTTGCTGTCATGGTTCCTGTTGTTGCTCTAGTAGTTGGAGTGCTGATGGGATTAGTAATTTTGTGGAGGTGGAAGCAAATGAAGAAAAAAACTAATTTGAGTTCCATTACGAATGAATTTGGAAGAGATCATACAGGACCAAGGAGGTTTTGTTACAGTGAACTTGCTTCTGCAACCAACAACTTCTCAGCTGACAGGAAGTTGGGTCAAGGAGGATTTGGTGTTGTTTATAGGGGTCACCTTGTTGATTTAGACATGACTGTTGCTGTTAAAAAAGTTTCAAGGGGCTCTAAACAAGGAAAAAAAGAGTACACAACAGAAGTCAAGACATGTAGCCAGTTAAGGCATCGAAATCTTGTTCAACTTATCGGCTGGTGCCACGAAAGAGATGAATTCCTGCTTGTTTACGAGTTCATGCCGAATGGAAGCCTTGACTCTCACCTCTTTGGAAAGAAGAATACTCCTCTAACTTGGGCTGTAAGGTACAAGATTTCTCTTGAATTAGCCTCTGCCTTGCTCTATCTTCATGAAGAGTGGGAGCAATGTGTGGTGCATAGGGACATTAAACCCAGCAACATAATGTTGGATACCAATTTTCTTGTCAAGTTGGGAGATTTTGGATTAGCGCGATTTGCGGACCACGAGCTAGGTCCCCAAACGACTGGGTTGGCTGGAACGTTAGGTTATATGGCTCCTGAATACATAAAAACAGGTCGAGCTAGTAAAGAATCAGATGTATACAGTTTTGGAGTAGTTAACTTGGAAATTGCAACCGGAAGAAGGTCAGCGACTCCTATGAAAGAAAATCCTGAAATGGGATTGGTAGAGTGGGTTTGGGATCTTTATGGAAGAGGAAAGCTTCTATCAGGGGTTGATGAGAGATTCAAAATGAATATTGATGAGCAACAAATGGAGCGTTTGATGATAGTTGGATTATGGTGTACACACCCTGACCGCAGTTTCAGGCCCTCAATAAAATTGGCAATTCAAGTTCTTAATTTTGAGACAGCGGTGCCAAATCTGCCAAACACGATGCCCCTTTCTATGAATCATGTACCTATACCATCAATCAGCTCTAGTAAGGCTTTCCTGACTAATTCAAGCTGCGAGGTGGGTCGTTGATTAAACCTTTCATTTGTTGTAGTTTTACTCTTTTAATTTGATGATATAATAAAACATGCAGGCTGCAGCATCTATGATTAGCCGAGCTGTATCTTATGTGATCTGGTAGTTCTCAAGGATGTGCATCTTTTTGTTCATATATCAGTGAATGCAATGTCCTGTTCTCAAATTAATAAATATGAACCATGTTGTTTTAATTTGAAGTGATCTGATATTCCATTGTTCAGATGAATTTAATCAAAAGCTGGAAAGGCTGTTACATGGATGATTGTTAAGTTAAATTTCTGGAAAACCACTGATTTTGCTGATGCATCTCTAATTGTAAAGTTACCTGCATTCATTTTGTTTGGACTTGTATCCCTTTTAGGTTGTTCATACATGAATATCAGTATTTCTATTAAATTTATGATGTTACATTCATTATGTAGTTTTAATTTCTAAAGGATAAAATCAAATACACATCTAATTTTAATTGAGCTAGTTGCATATCTCTTCTTTTATCTTGATGAGGAGTCTTCCAGTCCCACCTTCACCATAAACGTTAAGTTTGGAGAGAATTTCCCCTCTAAAACCTTGGTGTTGGCCCCTAAAAAACATAATGACAATAATGATAAGGGCTGCGAAAAAATTGGGCCTCTACTGATCTCAGCATATGAGGTTTATGCTATCTCTGATTCATTCAGAAATTATTATTTTAATCTATATATGTTGCTTGATTTCTCGTATATGAAGTTGCAAGGTCTTGTCTCGCTGAGGTTCCAGCTATAGAAATGAAATAGTTTGTAGGAAATTATTCTACTGTAATTACTCTAACCTAAGTGGGTGCTAAAACAATTTTGGGCTGCAAATCAAGGACCTTCAAATGTATTATACGGGATGGATTTTGAAACTTAAAAAAACAAACATAAAGCTAGGAATATCGCTAAATAAATCTGCCTGACTAAAACTGATTAATTGTGAGAAGTTAACCTTTCTATTAATAATAATAATAATAGTGAGATTACTATAAGTCTTGGCAAACCATGACTTATGACTAAGGGGGTGTATTCAACTTTGGAATTTATTGGAATTCAAAATATTTAAAAATATTAGTGTATTCAATCTAGACTTTTTAAAAATCTATTAAAATCTGAGTATATTTAATCCATACTTGTAAAGATTCCAATAAAATTTTGGTATATTTAATTTTGACTTTTAAGAAATCCAAATAAATCTAGATGCATTAAAAAAATCAATGATTTTGTAGAAATTGGATTTTCATGGATTATGATGGATTTTTTAAACCCTAGGTATAAACAAAAAACCTCATATGAAATCTTGCCTTACCTCCAAAGATTTCCTAGGTTTTTCATACTTTTTTTTTTCTCTTGGAACAAATGGTTGTGAATTGAAGGTATGTTATGTGTTTTTTCTCTTCCATATTGAATCGATATTTTCTACTATATTTTCGATTCTGTTTCACAATTCAGGTTTGGTTTCCTCTGGGATGAAAGATTATAAGGGTTGAGTACACATACTACGTAAAGAAAAGTTAGGTGTAGCCATAGAAAATATATAGATTACTGTTCGATAGTACATATAGAAAATATATAGATTACTATTCGACGGTACATGTAGAAAATATATAGATTACTATTCGACAATACACATAGATAATACATGTATTGTTCGACAGTATATAAAAGAATTTGGTGTAGTCGGTGAGAGATTTCTTGTCGACGTCTGGAATTGGTCAATCTGGAGATTCCTAGGCACAGACTACAACTCTAATAATTAATGTGAATGAATGATAATGAAGGTTGGTGAAAAGAATTAAGGAGCAATTAAGAATGAAGAAAGAAAAGGAAGAACAATGCAAAGACAGAGATTTTTACGTGGTTCAGTAAGTGTGCCTACGTCCACGGGTCACTCTGAATATATTTTGACAGAGTGACAGTAATACTAGCTTCCACTTGTTTTTTACAAAGGATTTCACTCTTATTTATAGAGAGAGGGATTGCAATTGAGTATTGTACACGTCAAAAGCTATTATTACATTTAACCACTTTAACTCGACCATACTGTATTAATTGCTACTGCACTAATTACTCTTACATGACCATGCTTGCATTAAATGCTCATGCGAAGTCTCCGCTGCATTAAATGCACAGCTGTCACTGCATTAAATGTCTCTCTGGATCAGAGACTGTAAAGATTGTGCTGGCGTAAAATCGAAAAATCAGAACGATTTGGTATCAGCTTCTTAAGACATTACCTTATGCGAGTTCAACGATCTGACTTGTTTACCTTCATGAGCTGAAGATGTACTAAGATAGACTTTAGCATGGACACGGGTTGAGGGTGCATTAAGGTAGATTTGGCATTGGCACGAACTGAAGAAGCTAGCAAACTCGTCATTACGACCTGAGAACTGGACTCTTTGGGTTCTTCGTCATTGTACTCAGCCTCTGAGCCTTCAGCGATCCATTTATCCATGTTGTGAAAATGTCTATAACACTTCTCATCTTAGATATATAGCCATCATTACTGTGATTTGACACATATGGATAAAAAATTTGTTCTTCTATGTTTATTCATAGAAAAAATCAGTAATATATAGCCATGAAAAAATCAGTAATATAATTTATTATTCTTTTATGTTTCATAGAGCATATATTGTTATCCATGGCTTGCTTCATTTATTTGTTCTGAGAGTGGCGTTTTTAAGGTGCTGCTTCTCTTGATTATTGTGGGGTTTTTCTATTTTAGTTGTCATAAATTAAGAGTACCTACTCTGTGATTATTTAAAATCTCTTGATTATTCTTTGGGTGCCACAATATACCTATGCATAGGGTGTTGCTTACTGTACATAACTTTATGTTAAGCTATGTATTCAATCAATGACTTTTAAAATCTCTTGATTATTCTTTTAAGGTGCTGCTGCTCTTCATTTATTTTAGGGTGCTGCATCTTTTGATTAGCCCTTTAGTTATCATAGATTGACAGTACCTACTCTATGATTATTTAATAACATAACACCAAATTGACTAGTATATGATTGATAAAAAAGTAGACTTATTTAATGAGAAAGGCATAGGAATGCAATTAGAAGAGTGGGGTTCTAAAAATGCTTTTAATGTTATTTTATTTTTTGATTTTATGTTGTTTATGTCATAAATGAATTTGCATTAAAAATAAGTGAAGTCTTTAAGTTATGGTGATGATTATTATTTGTTAGACTTGTTTTTATTATGACTTGTTTATCATTTTTGGTTGGAACTGGTTAATTATTATTGCCTTTGTTTTTTGATTTGTGTGTCCATCTATAATATGAGATGCTTTATTATTATCTTTGTGGTTCTTTGTAGTGTTATATACATAATGAGTGTGGCAATTATGATAATGGAAAGGTAATAATTTGAGGCTAGCCTGGACTTATTATATATATATATATATAGTTTTATTTTTTGTTTGTGGATAGTTTTCTATACAAAATGGATCATCGTAGCATAACTAATGAAATAGAAGAGTTGGAAGTCGAGGAAGAAGAAATGGAGGGAGAAGAAGTGAAAGATGTGAAGGAAGAAGAAGATGAAGAAGAATGGAAGAAGAAGAAAAGGATGAAGAATTTTATGAAGCTATTAAATATTTATGGATGGCAATTCAAGCTGCAGTCCATGTGCCACATGAGTTTATGATTTTTATACATGCTTATCATATTGAACGTCCATTAACTCGGCGACCAATAACTATAACTGGATACAATTATATACATAGAGTATTGAATGAGGATCCTCAAGATTTTCGACAATTGTATCGAATGTATCCAGATGTGTTTCGCAAGTTATGCAACATTTTAAGAGAAAAAACACTTTTAGAAGATACAAGATATATTTGTGTAGAAGAAATGCTTGACACATTTTTACTAATTGTTGGTCAAAATAGTAGATATTGTCAAACTCGTGATACATTTAATCGATCACATTTTACTACTAACAAGAACTTCAACAAAATTTTGAAGGCATTAAATATGATTGCACTAGAGTTCATGGCCAAACCTGAATCCACCGTGTCATTTAAGATAAGAGAAAGTACAAGATTTTACCCTTACTTTAAGGTAAACGTTCTATTATTTATATATATTTAATTATTAGTTATAATAATATTGTTATTCTTATAATTTATTTCTATGTAAACTTTGATTTTTATTTGAGGATTGTGTTGGAGCTATTGATGACACACATATACCAACAATGGTAACTGAACGCAATGGTAACAGCTAGCGCAATCGTCATGGAATAATATCATAAAATATATTAGCAACTTGTAATTTTGATTTTGAATTCATATATGTGTTTAGTGGGTGGGAGGGGTTAGCTCATGATTCACGAGTGCTAAACGACACTTTATCAAGGAGGAATGAGCTTAAAGTGCCACATGGTAATAATTCATTATTCATTTTAATTATAATTTTTTTGTTAAGAAATTAATTTGACATTAGATTATACATTACATATTAATTATTTATGCATTGAATCAGACAAATATTTCTTAGTGGATTGCGGATTTCCAAATCGACATCAATTCTTAGCTCCATTTAGAAGTGTTCGATATCATCTCTAAGATTTTACCGGTCAAGGTCGTGACCCTGAAAATGAAGTTGAGTTGTTCAACCTTCATCATTCTTCCCTAAGAAATTGTTATTGAAAAGATATTTGATGTATTTGTAACGGAACAGCCTGGCCCGGCCTCGCCAACTGCTCAGCCTACACCACCTCTTAAGGCTGCCATGTGAGCAGATACTATCCTTGGCTCAGATGGTACCAAATGTGCTTCTGCTTACCATTTAAGAGATGGATTCGAGTTGAGTGAGCACCTGAGGAGGCGTATGAAAATCCAATAGGCCCTAGGGACAGTACCTACTCACATGATAGCCCCAAGTGGCGCTGTGGGACGGGCAGCTGGCGAGGCCAGACTATTCTGTTACATAAGAAGCCTTTGTATGTAACGGAATAGTCCGACCTACCAACCTTAGCCCGACCTCGGCAGCTGCCCAACCCACAGTGCCTCTTGAGAGCTGCCATGTGGGTAGGTACTGTCCCTGGGGTCCACAGGATTTTCATACTGGCTCAGATGGTACCAGATGTGCTTCCTCTTACCCTTTAAGGGCTGGGTTCGAGTCGAGTGAGCACCTGGGGAGGCATATGAAAACCCAGTGGACCCCAGGGACAGTACCTACTCATATGGCAGCCCCCAAGAGGCGGTGTGGGCTGGGCAGCTGACGAGACCGGGCCAAGGCTGGCAGGTCGGGCTGTTCCGTTACAGTATTCAAATCAAGATTCACAATTTTCAAGTCCACACTTTCATTCCCTTATTGAATACAAGCAGATATAGTTTTAGCTTGTGCAGGACTACACAATTTTTTTCGTAAGGAATGTCGGTCTGATGAATTTCATATTGAATTAGATAATGAATCTTCTTCATCTTCATCACCACCAACTAATGAAGAGGAATTTGAAGCAATTTTTCAAATGCAAAAGCAACAGGGAGAAAGTGCAAACCAATGGAGAGCTAGTATAGCTACAAATATGTGAAGAGATACTAGGACACAAAATGACAACAATGACAATTATGGAGAATAGTTTTTTTGGACTTCTATAATGCACATCATTTCATAGTTGTTATATTTTTCACTTTAAGATTTTTTTTTTTTTTAAAAAAAAAAGAAAACTATAAGTTTGGGATTATTAAAACTAGCATTTTTTTTTTAATTCAACAACTGACCTCGATAATTAAATGTAAAAAAATATATTTTTTAAATATTTATTTTCATTAATGTGGTTTATATAAATAAAATAATCATATAAACAATGTAAGTTGGGCCAAGTTTTACAATATGCTACTCATCATATGAATTTTTTGTTAAAAATAAAACACTAACAGTTCCATATTAAATATATCTAATTTCATTTAAATCTATGTAAAAAATCTAACAAACTCTAAATAGAATTTTAACAAAATCTGATGGAATCCATTAAATAATCTAAACAAACTTTAAAATAGAATTCTAACAAAATCTGATGGAATTCATGAAATCTATAGAATTCATCAAAATATATTATTAAAAAACACTCTAATAAACTTCAATGAAATCTAAATTGAATACACCCCCCTAAGTCTTAACTGGGCAGTTGATGAAGATTTTCAACAAATAGGAGACTTGGTTTATTTGTGTATTATAATTAGGGATGTCATGAAAAACCCTCCCGAAAAATAAATTAATGGTGAACGGGCCTTTTTTTTTTTTTAATTAACCGCCCCCTTCTGGTTAAAAAAAAAAAAAAAAAAAAAAAAACAATTGGCGTTAAATTTTAAAAGTATAATGATAATTGAATGAGTAATTTTATTTGTTTTAATAAAATTAAATAAAAAATTAATTTTTAATTTTTTTAAATTTAAAAATTAAAAATCAAAAATCAATTTTTAATTTCTTCATCCCTCTCTCTCTCTATAATTCCTTCATCATTCTCTCTCTCTCTCACTGCTCACTTGCCATTTTTCTCGTGGTTGGTGCTGCATTCACGGATGGTGTCCAAGTGCCTTCTCCCTCTGGTAGTCCTCCTTCGCTCATCATTGTCGTCTTTCCACGCATCCTCACAAAAGATGTTTATCCTTTCTCTCTTTTCTCTCTCACTCTTCTCCTTCTCTTCTTCCTCCTGCCGCCTCTGATCCAACTCTTGATGCATTTCAACTTCTATAGCCTTCCTCTTTCTCTCCCTCCTATATTCCTTGTAGTCATTGGGCTTGGTAGGATTGTACTCTTTGATTACCGAGGAAGTGATGCTGACAAGAGCAGGTTGAATTGGCGCCACGTTGATGGCAAGAGAAGATGAGGTGGTGGTGAGGACTTTAAAAGAGGATTTGAAGGTAGTTTTGAGTTTGAGAATGGTAGGTATTTAAGTTTTTTTATAGATTTTGGAAAGCAGATTGGTTTGAGTTTTTGAGTAGATTTTGTGAAACAAATTGGTTTATGGATTTGTTTTTCTTCAATTTTCTAGGTTATTGACGTTCTTCATTTAGATTTTCTAGTTGAAGTTAGGTTGATGAAGGAGCTATGTTCTTGATGATGTTCTTCGATTTTTTGGGTTCATTTTTTTTTCCTTGAAAAGTTTTTTTTTTTTTTTTTTTCTTTTTCTCGTTTTTTTAGGAAGATTTGTGTTTAGAACTTAGATCTTCAAAAATTTTTTAATTAATTTTTTTCAGTTTTTAATTCTTTTTGGAAGCCTTTCTATTTTAAGAAAATTTTAAAAAATAATTTTTAAAAAATATATAAATATTAAAACCCAAATTTTTTGGGTTTCCAAGCTACTGAAACCTAGATTTTCTAGGTTTCCATCAACTTGGAAACTCTTGAATATGGAGGATGATTTTAATTTTTTTTAAAATGATGTGTTATTTTTATTTAGTATTGTTATTCATTAATATTTAAAGAGCATTTCAATCATTATATAAGTTTGAAGGATATAATAGGTATTTCGCAGAATCTTAATAAGGGTATTTTGTTATTTCATGGTTTTAAATGAAAATTATTAACTTTTTAGATAGGAAGTTAACGATAAAAGATAGTTTATCTAATAAAAAAAAAAGAGTCCGTTGGTCATTATTTTAATTTTAAGAGAGATTTTTCATAATACCGTTATAATTATAAAATTAGAAAAACAAAGTTGAAAATTCAGGTTTATAATATGCGCTTACGGGGTCAATCAAACTTGAAAATGAACACATATACTCGTAAAAGTCGCATGATAATATGGACCCAAGAGCATTCCAACAGCTACATCACACGTGAGTCTTTACCTCATATGGAGGTCGTGGAAAATTAAATTTTTATGAACCCCTTGGATTGAGATCTACTAGTTGATAAATACCCCTTTAACAATTAAGAACTAGCATGATCCCACGATCAATCCTAAGTTTATAACTAACGCTACCCTCTGCTTCTCCATTTTCATGGCTACCTTGTTCTGTAAGTTCCATGTCTACCTATTCTTTCTTTTCCTTCTTCCTCCTGTCAATTCAATTCACTACCGTTTTGATCCCATAAAAAACAATATAAAGTATAAGGGAGACGCTAACATGTCGAATGGAGTCATTGAATTGAATGGAATATATCTAAGTAGCAGGGTTGGTTGGGCGATTTATCCGGACAAGTTGCCTCTATGGGACTCCAGTACAGGGCGGCTAACCGACTTCACCACCCGTTTCTCCTTCGTCATCGACACCCTAAATAGCAGCACATACGGATACGGGCTTGCATTTTTTCTGGCACCTTTTGGATACCAAATCCCTCTCAATTCGGCTGTTGGATGTTTAGGCCTACTTAACACTACACAGAATGGGACTCAGGCTGGGACAGTATTTGTTGAGTTTGACACTGTCTCTGACCCCAGGTGGGATCCTTCAGATTTGAAACCTCATGTGGGGATCAACAACAACTCAGTTTCTTCGGAGGTTTCCACCCCGTGGAACGTTAGCATCCACAGCGGAGATACAGCTGATGTACTAATTACGTACAATGCTACTACGAAGAATTTGAGTGTATCTTGGACCTATGGAGAGACCTCTGATTCCAAAGAAAATACTAGTTTGTTTTACGTGATTGACCTAAGGAAGACCCTGCCTGAGTGGGTCACAGTTGGATTTTCAGCAGCTACAGGAGCTTATAAAGCACGTCATGTACTTAAATCATGGGAGTTCAATTCAACTCTGGATATGAAAGAGAGAAATAAAATGGATGCAGGCTCAGGTGTCAAAGTGGTTGCTGTCATAATTCCTGTTGGTGCTCTAGTAGTTGGAGTGCTAGTGGGACTAGTAATTTTGTGGAGGTGGAAGCAAATGAAGAAAAGAACTAGTGCAGCCAATTTGAGTTCCATTACGATTGAATTTGGAAGAGATCATGCAGGACCAAGGAGGTTTTGTTACAGTGAACTTGCTTCTGCAACCAACAACTTCTCAGCTGACAGGAAGTTGGGTCAAGGAGGATTTGGTGCTGTTTATAGGGGTCACCTTGTTGATTTAGATATGACTGTTGCCGTTAAAAAAGTTTCAAGGGGCTCTAAACAAGGAAAAAAAGAGTACACAACAGAAGTCAAGACATGTAGCCAGTTAAGGCATCGAAATCTTGTTCAACTTATCGGCTGGTGCCACGAAAGAGACGAATTCCTGCTTGTTTATGAGTTCATGCCGAATGGAAGCCTTGACTCTCACCTCTTTGGAAAGAAGAATACTCCTCTAACTTGGGCTGTAAGGTACAAGATTTCTCTTGAATTAGCCTCTGCCTTGCTCTATCTTCATGAAGAGTGGGAGCAATGTGTGGTGCATAGGGACATTAAACCCAGCAACATAATGTTGGATACCAATTTTCTTGTCAAGTTGGGAGATTTTGGATTAGCGCGATTTGCGGACCATGAGCTAGGTCCCCAAACGACTGGGTTGGCTGGAACATTAGGTTATATGGCTCCTGAATACATCAAAACAGGTCGGGCTAGTAAAGAGTCAGATGTATATAGTTTTGGAATAGTTAGCTTGGAAATTGCAACAGGAAGAAGGTCAGCTACTCCTATGAAAGAAAATCCTGAAATGGGATTGGTAGAGTGGGTTTGGGATCTTTATGGAAGAGGAAAGCTTCTGTCAGGGGTTGATGAGAGACTCAAAATGAATATTGATGAGCAACAGATGGAGCGGTTGATGATTGTTGGATTATGGTGTGCACACCCTGACCGCAGTTTCAGGCCCTCAATAAAAGTGGCAATTCAAGTTCTTAATTTTGAGACAGCAGTGCCAAATCTCCCAACCAGGATGCCCCTTTCTATGAATCATGTACCTATACCATCAGTCAGCTCTAGTGAGCCTTTCATGACTAATTCAAGCTTCGAGGTGGGTCGTTGATTAAACCTTTCCATTTGTCGTAGTTGTACCCTTTTAATTTGACGATATAATAAAATATGCAGGCTGCAGCATCTATGATTAGCCAAGTTTTATCTTATGCGATCTGGTAGTTCTCAAGGATGTGTATCTTTTTGTTCAACTATCAGTGAATGCAATGTCCTGTCCTCAAATTAATAAAAATGAGCCTGGTTGTTTTAATTTGAATGTGATCTCATACTCCATTGTTCAGATGAATTTAATCAAAAGCTGGAAAGGCTGTTGCATGGAGGATTGTTAAGTTAAATTTTTGGTAAACCACTGATTTTGCTGATGCATCTCTACCTGCATTCATTTTGTTTGGACTTGTCACCCTTTTAGGTTGTTCATACTTGGACATCAGTATTTCTATTAATTTATGATGTTACATGCATTATGTAGTTTTAATTTCTAAAGGATAAAATCAAATACACATCTAATTTTAATTGAGTTAGTTATACATCTCTCCTTTTATCTTGATGAGTAGTCTCGCAGTCCCACCTTAACCATAAACATTAAGTTTGGAGAGACTTTCCCCTATAAAACCTTGGTGTTGGCCCCTAAAAAACATAATGACAATAATGGTAAGGGCTGCGAAAAAATTGGGCCTGTACTGATGTCAGCATATGAGGTTTATGCTATATCCAGTTCATTCAGAAATTATTATTTTAATTATATATGTTGCTTGATTTCTTGTATATGAAGTTGCAAGATCTTTTCTCGCTGAGGTTCCAGCTATAGAGATGAAGTAGTTTGTGGGAAATTATTCTACTGTAATTACACTAATCTAAGTAGGGGCTAAAACAATTTTGGGCTGCCAATCAAAGACCTTTAAACACTTCACAGGATGGACTTCGAAACTTAAAAATGTCAACATAAAGCTAGGAATATCGCTAAATAAATCTACCAGGCTAGAACTGATTAATTGTGAGAAGTCAAACTTCCTATTAAAAATAATAATAATAATAATGAGATTACTATAAGTCTTGCAAACCATGACTTATGAATAAGCCTTGGCTGGGCAGTTGATGGAGACTTTCAAGTAACACGAGACTTGGTTTAATTGTGCATTATACGGAAAGCAAAGTTGATGTGAGACCTTTTGAAATTCAGGTTTTTCAAGGTAGTTTCCTTGATTTGTTGATTACAACTCATTTATTATGTTTTTTTCCATTATCCCGAAAACTTATAGACTTGTCTTTCTTTCAACATCAACAAAAACTAGTAAAAGTAGTATAAAAATATTAATGTATGAACCCATTATCTTTCAAAAGCTATTTTGTCTTCTCTTGTTTGTGGGTCTTTTAAAATGTGGACGCGCATTGTGGAATTTTCTATATGGAGTTAACTAACCTTCATTATTTTATTTAATTTTTAACACTTTAAATTTTTATGAACCTCTAGATCAAACTCTTGTAATATTAAGAACTGGCATGATTCCTTAATTAATCATAGGTTTATATAAATAACACCACCCTCTGCTCCCCCACTTCCATGGCTACCTTGTCCTGTAAGTTACTCGTCTACATATTCTTTCTTTTTTTTCTTCCTCCTGTCAATTCAATTCACTACCGTTTTGATCCCATAAAAAACAACATAATCTATAGGGGAGACGCTAAACTCTCGGATGGAGTCATTGAATTGAATGGAATAACTCTAAATAGTATGATTGGTTGGGCGATTTATCCCGACAAGTTGCCTCTATGGGACTCCAGTACAGGGCAGCTATCCGACTTCACCACCCGTTTCTCCTTCGTCATCGACGCTCTAAATAGCAGCACGCATGGATACGGGCTTGCATTTTTTCCTGGCACCTTTTGGATACCAAATCCCTCAGAATTCAGCTGGTGACTGTTTAGGCCTATTTAACACTACACGGGATGGGACTGAGATAGTATTTGTTGAGTTTGACACTTTCTCTGACCCCAAGTGGGATCCTTCAGATTTGAAACCTCACGTGGGGATCAACAACAACTCAGTTTCTTCGGAGGTTTCCTCTCCCTGGAACGTTAGCATCCACAGCGGAGATACAGCTGATGTACTAATTACTTACAATGCTACTACGAAGAATTTGAGTGTATCTTGGACCTATGGAGAGACCTCTGATTCCAAAGAAAATACTAGTTTGTTTTACGTGATTGACCTAAGGAAGACCCTGCCTGAGTGGGTCACAGTTGGATTTTCAGCAGCTACAGGAGCTTATAAAGCACGTCATGTACTTAAATCATGGTAGTTCAATTCAACTCTGGATATGAAAGAGAGAAATAAAATGGATGCCTATAAAGCACGTCATGTACTTAAACCCAGCAACATAATGTTGAATACCAATTTTCTTGTCAAGTTGGGAGACTTTGGATTAGCGCGATTTGTGGACCATGAGCTAGGTCCCCAAACTACTGGGTGGCTGGAACATTAGGTTATATGGCTCCTGAATACATAAGAACAGGTCGAGCTAGTAAGAAGTCAGACCTACACAGTTTTGGAATAGTTAGCTTGGAAATTTCAACTGGCAGAAGGTCTGCTACTCCTACGAAAGAAAATCCTGAAATGGGATTAGTAGAGTGGGTTTGGGATCTTTATGGAAGAGGACAGCTTCTGTCAGCGGTTGATGAGAGACTCAAAATGAATATTGATGAGCAACGGATGGAGCGGTTGATGATCGCTGGATTATGGTGTACACACCCTGACCGCAGTTTCAAGCCCTCAATAAAATTGGCAATTCTAGTTCTTAATTTTGAGACAGCTGTGCCAAATCTTCCAACCAAGATGCCCCTTTCTGTGAATCATGTGCCTTTACCATCAATCAGTTCTAGTGAGCCTTTCATGACTAATTCAACCTTGGAGATAGGTCGTTAATTAAAAACTTTCCATTTGTTGTACTTCTACTCTCTTGATTTGATGATGTCATAATAAAACATGCAAGCTGCTGCTGCCTATGATAAGCCAAAGTTGTATCCCTTTTTTCCATGATAAGCCAAAGTTGTACGCCTTTTTTCTTGTAATGGAAGTTCGAGTTTCATTTCAAAGAAAAGTAAATGAAAGCATTTGAAATTCTAATCTTATCATCTAGACCTCTTGTTCGTGTGTTGAGGTTGATGGATTCGGAAAAGGCGCCTGGAATGGGATTTACTTATGGAGTAATGGAGAAGGCTAAGGATGAGAGAGCCAAAAACTTGAGGGGTGATTTTGGAGCTTATAATGAGACATGAAGATAATTGATGAGAAATAGGAGTTCCAAATGTATCGCCATTTGCACAAGGTACCTATTTTTGAATCCTTAATTCCAATATTCAGAAAATAGGTCTACCATCCAATTTTTAAGTTGGGGTTGTTAAAGTGCATGGAGAAGCTTATTTCAAGTATATAGATCGAGCAAAGGCGGATTTATAGATTGATGACTTCAAGAATAGCAAAGGAATGTTTTTCCTTTGCTTTGGCTTATCTTCTACCACCAAACATAGTTTTGATATGTGAAGTTCTCTTTTAGGTGTGATTCAATTATTTATGTGTTTTCTTATTAAAGGGATTGTTATTAGCATTGTAGCTGATTGGTGGCTTCAATTTGAAGATCAAATCCCAAAGCTGATATCTTTTATAGTGAAGGTTTAAGTTTTACTTGCTCATCCTCAGCTTATGAGCGGAATTAGAGTTCGTTTAATCCGGTATGAGTCTAGTTAGAATATCTTAATACTTAGTATGAAATTATTTATTCGTTGATATTAATTTTTTTATTATTAATAATTGTATATTCATACTAAGAGAAAAAGTTGGTTGGCCACAGAGAAGTTAAATTCATTAGTGTACATAATGTACAATAGAAAATTACAATAAAAATTCTTTAGGCACCAAAGTATAAATGATGATGATGACCCCTTAGTTTCTGCTGAAGTGTCTTTCAATGATGAGTGGATGATGGGAGAAGATGATGTCAGGGAAACATCCACAAATGATGCATCGAGTGTGGAAATAAGTAAACAGAGTGGAAGTAGGCAATAAGGACAAAAGAGGAGTAAAGATACACATAAGTTTATCAATAATGAAATTAAGTAAATTGAATATACATTGAAATTTTTAGTTATATTACTTTAAATTATTTTAGTAGAGGGAAATGAAAGGACGTTCAATCACCGGACGATGAATCGGAGTGTGATGACATCCCTAGTGAGGAGATGATTTTATTGATGATGATGGGAGACATGATACAATGGATCCCTATTTTCAACCATTAGACATAAACGATCCTCTATTCGATCTTTAGATCATCTTTTGTTTAAGTGATTTTTATCCTGTTTTTGGCTTAATATTATTGTTCTAGAAATATTTTTGGATAATTAAGTTTTAATGTACTATTTTTCAAGAAGTTTATGAAAATTCATTTTGTTTTTGTTTTTTTGTTTTTTTTGTAAAGTCACTTTTAAGCGAGACACCCACCTCGACTGTCTCAAGGTGTCTGTACTGCCTCACGACGAGATGCCCACATCGCAGTGCCTCACGTAATTTCGAACCTTGATAATAGCGTGAGCAATAGAAACCATGTCCAGATGGCTGGTCAATAATGCTATTTCCTTTTCAAAAGGATTTGGTATTTCTTCTTGGAATCACTTTTCAGCTCCATTTGCCCAAATTTCCTATTTTTTAAAATTACCATATTCTCCCTCCTTTAAAAAAAAAAAAATTCTTTTACACTTCTTTGGTTGGTTAGAAATTATCCCGCACATTTTATTAGCAGCTTTTGCATTTATCAATGCTAAAAGAGATTTTCTTATGAAACCATTTAAATAATAACGTGATGCCTATAATTATTCCCTCGAACAATAATTTCCCTCCAATTTTAAACAGAAAACAATTTGTTCCATTGTCTACTCAATTTTCTATACCAACTAAATCTAAACAAAAAAAATCAGGGCGTGTTTCCCCTAAACCAAACACAAAATAAAGAAACTCCCATAAATTGCTTTATAAGATAATCATAAAAAAATAATAATAATAGATAAGAAAAGATAACTTCATCCTTTAGCATCTCTATTTAAATTTTATAACTAAAAATTAATAAAACCCATTACTCATAAATAAAATTAATTGAAACCCACCAACATCATAATAAATCAACTTTGAATTCATTCATTTTTTTTTCATCTTTATATTGAGTAAAAATGAATGGATGGATGTTGAAATCATTTTTTTAAGTCAAATTTTAAGTTACTCTAATCTAACCCTTAAAATAATTAAGGGCATCCTACTAATCTAACAAAGCAGCATGGATCTTCATTTCAAAAGGATTTGCTATTCTTAATCTAAATCACTTTTATTATCCATTTTCAAAACTTTCCTATCCTTATAATTATTTTATATTTTTATCTTAGTTTTCCTTTTTTAACTAATATGACATAAAACAATTCCCAAAATAAAAAAATACACTAATATGAAATAAAAGGTCTATCAACATTTTCAGAAATAAATTATTAATTATGCAACTCAATTATCTATTACTGTAATAAGAGATAAATAATTCTATAATAAGAGAAGAGAACTATTTATACATAAATTGTAAATTGCTTATCATGAACTTGAACCCACTATTATGATGAACTTAAACCCTCACCGCCATGTTGAATGGGAGTTGGAGGACATGTTATGATTTTATAGAGCACTTTCACGTCATTTCATAACAAACATTAATTTTATCGTTATTATATCAAATTATTTATTATGTAAAAATAATTTGCAAAAGTTGTAACTTCATTAACAAAAGAAGCAATTAAAAAAAATACTCTTTTAAAAAATTAATTAAGACTCTATATTTATTGCTAGTTCTAAGCATCTCCGATACAAATATTTATTTGGATTGAATTTCTTGCCACATACAATGGATTGATAATGAAATTGGAAAAAAAAAAAAAAAAAAAAAAAATACAATTATCTTACACAAATATGAAGATGAGGTGACAAAATTTTTTTAAAAATATGGAGATAAGTTTTTCAATTGAGAAACTCTAATAGAAATGCTAACTAGAATTTCTAAATTTTTTCAACTACTTAAAAAATATATGAAGATTTATCTCTCTCTCTCCTTTTATTTGTAACATATATATATAAATATAAATATATAAAAAGAGAGAGACATATATTTTACTTTTATTAGTTAAATGTTTATACATATTTTGTCTTCAATAATGACATTGGAGAAGAAAATATGTATTCCTATAATTTTTTACCAAAGCAGATCCATATTCAAAAAGATTGTTAATGTATCTGATATGTATGAACCTGTCATGTAGGTCATGCAGAGAGTGGAAGGTATGGATCCAAGAGAAACTACACAAAACATGCAAAGTGAAGTAGTAAAGTGGGAGTAGGGAATAAGTATAAAAATCATGTTAGACATAGTCAATATTGTTGTTACTTGGGTCATTTGTTGTTTCCGTAAAATAAGTCATATAGCTGTTGTGCAGCTATTATTTAGGCCTTATTTGTTTTAGTTTGTTATTATTATTTTTGTTGCTTAGAATGCAAGAAAGTTGAGGTTATTTACAGAACTTTGAACTTCAAATAAAGATGGACAGAGTTTTTGCTTTACAGACTCTCTCTTTAACTCTTTTTTCTTTCAATCCCAAATTTCTACTTATCAATTGGTATCAAAGCCAAGTTAGGCAATGGATACCCCGTCGAAAGTCGAACGCGGAGTTCTACAATGAGGTTCAAGAAACTCTAGGCTGTTATGAGTCTAACATAGATCAAATTCATGCCACCCTACAAAAAATTCTCATCGAACTCCAAGTTATGCATGTCTCTCATAGTTCAAACATAGCTAATACAGAGGCAAATCTTTTTGCCCCAACTGAGTCATCACATCAGCCAACAATGCCAGTACAGTCCAACCTAGATCGCAATCACCACCACTTTAAGCTTTCGTTCCCCCAATTTAGCGAAGAGGAGTCGACGAGATGGATATACAAAGTCGAGCAATATTTTAAGTTCAAAGACATCGGATCAGCCCACCAAGTACAGCTCACATCATTTTATCTTAAAGGCATTGCCCTACAGTGGCATCGATAGTTAACAAAATTTTATAGGCCGCTCATATGGGCAGAATTCACCAAAGCTATCCTCATTCGTTTTGGTCTGACTGATTATGAAGATCCGTCAGAAGCTTTGATATGTCTCAAACAAACAACTGTAGTGACTGCCTATTGTTGACATCCAGAGATGATTAACACGCGGTTGGGGGTCGGAATCTCACCAACGGAACGATTTATACAGGATCGACGGTGAAGACCCTCCCAGGCCGAGGGTGAAGATCACGTCGGGCAACCCCTTTTGACCTCTTGAGGGTCGCGTCTAGAGTTGAACCCTTAACTTTATAGGTGTTTTTTTGTTGACAACTCCTACCACCAATATGTCGACATTGATTTCTAGTCGACGATGGTTCAAAGCTTAATACCTACAATCAATGTGAAACAAAACAAAAAACAAAAGAAAAATATAAAACAGAACAGAAGAACAACACACAAGGAGGATTTTTAACGTGGTTCAACAAGTGTGCCTACATCCACAGCTGTTCCTTTCAATAACTCTACAGAGAAACAGTCTATTATTGCTTGTATATGTCTATATTACAATGAGTTTCAGCCTCTATTTATAAGGAGAGATATTTACAATTTGAATAGAAATAAAACAGGAAAAGAATCATGTATTAACAACACTTCCTGATCGGTTAGCACTGAATTAGAAATCTGCTCCACAAAATCAGGAATCACATTTATCAATATTTGAATTTGAATTTATTTTCAATTCTGATAGAAGAATCACGATCAATTTGGGTTACTGTCTTTCTAGAAGATTTCCTTATCTAATTGGTCATTGTGCGAGCTATAAACTGCATTAGACGATCTCGAGCTAGATCTCATTCTAAGCAGCGAGTTGTGTACAGTACGAACTGTATAATACTAGCAACGATCTGTGAATAGTGGCTATGATGCAAGCTCATTCGTGCGAGTTGAAAAGCTCATATGGGCTAGATGTTGATAAACCGAGTCTTGTCAGATGGACCATTTCATTGGGTCGACTTGTTAGGCTTTTACCAGCCCATTTGTTGAATCTGAAAAATACTCATAACAACTATTAAGAAGAATTCGAGAAGCTCTCTTATCCGGTAGATGGCTTGCCCAAAAATTTTTTAATTGGATATTTTATTATAGGTCTATGAAACGAAGATGCAATAAGAGTTGCTCGTCTCATAAAGAAGAGGAATTTATTATAAAAGAAATCTGATTCATCATACAAGACTTCAACCGCTACAACAGTCCATAAGACAACTCCAAATCCAAGTGTTAGTGTGTTACGACCCCTACCTAATCAAAAATCTAATCCAAATCCTCCAACCGATTTCAAAAAAATTACCAGTCAAGAGGCGCTAGACCTTCAAGCAAAAGGGCTATGTTATCATTGCAATGAAAAATACATACCAGATCACCTCTGTCATCATCTCTAAATGTTTATGATCAAAGACTTAGGAGGACCAACCTTGCTTTTCGAAGACTCATCCGAATTTTATGCTTATGGATAAGCATAATTTTGGGGGAGGGGGGTGGCAGAATGATACGTATGAACCTATCATATAGGTCATGCAAGAGAGTGGAAGTTGTCGATCCAATAGTAACTACACAAACCATCCAGAGTGGAGAAGTAAAGTGGAGCAGTTGACAAGAATTAAAACCATGTTAAACTTGGTCAATATTGCTGTTACTTAGGTCATTTGTTGTTTCCGTAAAATAAGTAATATGACTATTGTGTAACTATTGTTCAGGCCTTAATTGTTTTAATTTGTTATTATTGTTTCTCGTGCTTAGGATGCAAGACATTTGAGTTATTTATAAAACCTTGAACTTCAAATAAACGTGGACAGATTTATTGCTTTACACACTCTCTCCTTTAGCTCTTTTTCCTTTCAATCACAAATCTTTACTTATCGGTATCACAAATAAAAACTCAAAATCACATAATAGGATCACCAATAGAAACCATGTTTAGATGGCTGGTCAACAATGGGATTTCCTTTTCAAAAGGATTTGCTATTTCTGTTGGGAATCACTTTTCGGCTTCATTTTCCCAAATTCTCTATTTTTCTAATAATGCATAATAGCATGAGCAATAGAAACCATGTTTACATGGATGGCAATGGGTAGATAATGGGATTTCCTTTTCAAAAGGATCTGCTCTTTCAACTGGGAAGCACTTTTCAGCTCCATTTTTCCAAATTTACTATTTTTATAATTACTTTATTCTCTCTCCTCTTTTTTTAAAAGAGATATTAAGAAAACCCTCCTAACAAATAAACTATTGACAATTAACACCCGATTCTTTTTTATCAGGCAAACCACCCCTACCATTAAAAAAATCAGTTGGTGTTAAATTTGAAAGGTATAATTATAATTGGATAAGTAATTTTATTTATTTTTTAAAATTACATAAATAAATTGAAAAAAAAAACTAAATAATTAAAAATTAAATAAAAATGAAATCTTTTCTCTCATCCTCCCTCTCTCTCTCTCATCACCCTCAAACCTCTCTTCTCTTCGTCGTCGCCGTCACCGCCATCCTTCTCTCTCTACTGTCCATCTCCTTGTTTTCTTCTTCTTCTTCTTCTTCTTTTCTTCTTCTTTTATGGTTCGATTTGAATCGAACTCAGAAATTTAGATTCGATTCGAATCAAACTGAACCTAGAAATCTAGGTCTAAAAATTGAACTCAGATTTCTAGGTTCGATTTGAATCATGTTTAAGATATGTTTTGGTTGATTTTAGAGTTGTATTTTGTTTGAAATTACAGATTTGGATCGTGTTTTGTTTAAGAAACAGAAAAAGAAAAGAGAATGGAAAGGGAAGAGGAGACCCACGATGGTGATGATGGTGGGTTTCATTATGATGGTGATGAATCTGATGAAGAAGATGGGTTTTTTTGGTTTTTTTTTTTTTTTTGTGTTTTCTGTTGGATTAAACCTGAAAATTCAGTTAGTTTTTATGTTGTGTTTTGATTGATTTTAGAGTTGTTTTTTGTTTAAAAATTGCAAATCTAGATTGTGTTTTATTTGAGAAATCGAAAAAGAAAAAAGAATGGAACAGGAAAAGGAGATAGGGAATGGTGATGATGGTGGTTTTGTCGATGATGGTAATGAATCTAATGAAAAAGCTGGATTTTTTTTTTCCTATCGGGTTTTAGAAACCCAATTAGTTTTTTTATTTTTTTTTATTCATTATTATTATTAATTAATAATTTAAACAGTATTTTAATCATTATATAACTTTGAAAGATAAAAGAGAAATTTTATAGAATCTTGGTGAGGATATTTTGGTCCTTTCATTATTTTGGATAAAAAATATTCACATTTTGGATAAAAAGTTAATAATAGATGACCATTCACCTAATAAAAAAAAAATCAGGCGTTAATCATCAATAGTTTATTTTTCAGGGGTTCTCATAATTTTTTTTTTTTTTTAATTTCTTTTTTTTATTTGGTTAGTTACAAAATATCCCGTATCTTTTCTCAGTAACTTTTGCATTTATATTATTAAAAAAAAAAAAATCATCCTTTAGCATCTCTATTTAAATTTATAACTCAAAATTAATGAAACCCATTACTCATAAATATAATGAACTGAAACCCACCAACATAATAATAACAACAATAATAATAATAATAATGATAATAAGAGAGAAGTACAGTAAAGGAAAATTTTAATTTCCATTTCAGCATCCCATTAAGATGGTTGTCAATCATATTTGTTTCCTTGCAAATCAGAAATTTATCCAAAACTAAAACCTTAATTCTAGAATCTAGAGAAAAACAAGAGAAACATAGTTAGAAATGAGAACCTGGAAATCTACGGCCCAGATTTTCCCATCATCTTGCGAAACTCTTGGAAATTGACGTGGCCATCCCCGTCGGAGTCGACCGACCTGATCATGTTGACGCAGTCTTCCTTGGAGCAGGTCATCCTCAGGCGGTTCAGCACCGAATGCAACTCCGTGGCGGAGATCAGGCCGTTGCGGTCGTGGTCGTAGAGGTCGAAGGCGTCTCGAAGTTCGGCGTCGGCGGTGGCGGAGGGCGCCGACCTGCAAAGAGACTCGAATTCCGGGAGGCTGATGTGACCGTCCTTGTCGGTGTCGACCTCGTCCATTACGCGCCGCAGCTCCTCCTCCGAGTAGGTCGTCCCCATCGCCTTCATGACGTCGGCCAGCTCCACTATCGAGATCAAGCCGTCCTTGTTCATGTCGAACTGGTCGAAGATCCTCTTCAGTTCCTCTGGGTTATCCCCGATCAGCGATTTGTTCTTGCTAGTGCTCGAGTCAGGTTTCGAATCCGTGTCCGCCATTGTTTTGTTTTTTCTTCCCTGTTTGCTTCGCGAGAAAATGAGAGATTTTGTGTTCTGCTGTCGAATGGAGAGACTATTTATACTAAAGCGGTTGCGGAACTCCCCCGGAAAGTATATGCTGGAACGCGGTTGAGATAACAATCAGGTCCCACCACGAGCACAGTTCGTCCGATGTGACATCGATTATGATTAAATGGGGCGGTTTTGATGATGCTATCAATCATTGATTGAGCTTTCTTTATACAAAGGAAAAGGGATGGAAATTTAATATGTCGTTATCTCTAATGTGGGGCGATCAAATGTTTTAGTACAATTTTTAAAATTTAAACACGGTTCCAACACGACATAAAATTATATTTTGCCATGGTTATGTGACAAGACTAGTCTCACACTTAAGTATGTTTGTTATTAAGTTTGGAACCTATAATTATTGATTAAGATTAAAAATAGAAGGATATCAAGTTTCATTAAAAGAATATTAAATTCATAAAAAAATTACTCACATCTTTTATAAGAATGAAATTTAAACTCTTGATTTCTTAAGATTAAAAGAAATATTCAACAATTTCCATTAAGAGATGGTGTGTAAAAGAATCATAGAATAATTTCATTTAAAAGTGAAAATTAAATTTCTATAGGGTTCATATAAATTAATTTCTATTAGCTTTTAGTATGGGCAACTCTATTCCCACCCAAAAAAGGCACCCTTCATTCCCAAGCTAAATAAAAATATTATGTTTTTAATATATTTAAAAGTAAATTTTTTTCTATCAAAAAAAAAAAAAAAAACAAAAACAAAGTAAATTTACATAATTGACAATGATGCTTTGGTAGTGTGCAAGGAAGTTCTGGTTGTTCTGGGCGTTGTTGACCATGATTAGTTTGGTAGGATTTTGGCTTCTAATGTGTTTGAAGTGTTGTTATCATTTTTTTTTTTTTTAATTAAAGTTGTTGAAGCCTTGACATTGTTGCAAGGCCTTAAACTGGCGAGAGATTCTAGTATCTTTTCTGTTTTAATAAGGGTTGATGCTTCCATGATCATAAATTTGGGGAAAATTACACTAAAGTACTTGGACCTATCGCATTATTACAGTAATGATGCGAGTTTAAACTAAATTACAAATAAATACCCTTGACCTGGTTTGACTAACATTAATGTAATGAGAAAGTTAAAGTTTGAAGGGCAAATGAGTCTTTTTAGAAATTAAATGGATTTAAAAAATAAAGGAAAAATTACATTAAAGTACCTGGATCTATCACAATACTTCAACAATATACCAATTTAGACTAAATTACACAAAGATACCCTTGATTGAGTTTAACTAATAGTCAATTAATGGCAACATTAACATCTTAAGGGCAAATTGGCCTTTTATATGTCAAAATTTTTTTATCTAATCAAAAACTGCCATGTTTTATGTAAATTTATAATAGTTTAAATAATATTTAGGATATCATTAAAAAATAAATAAAAACTAAAAAGCAAAAGAAACGGGTTTCAAAACCTAAACCCCATATTTCCTAACAATCTAGCCTTTTCCTTTGCCTCCACCATGCCATCCGCCTCCTTGAGAACCAGCTTCATTACGAGGTCTTCTCCTGTCACACCAATATCCTCAACCTTGTCAAATATATACTCTCCATCGTCTAATCAATTATCTCGCTGCCCTCAATTTTTTATTTGATGTGTTTGATTGGAGTTCTCCTCACCAGATCTTGCTCCTTCAGAGGGAGTTTGTTGTTGATGATGATGATTTTTTTTTGGCTTTTGGATTGATATCAATATTGGGAGAGTTGGTTTGGTGTGATTGAGAGAGAGGACAGTTGCGTTCGACATGGTTAAGAGAGGGTAGAGGTATGTTCAATGGTGTACTTACACTAGGTTTTCAAATGATAATTTTTTTTTTTTTTTATGGTTTTGAATTGATGTTGATTTGTGAATAAAACTGAGCAATCGGGTTATGATGATTTGATTATATTGGGTATGATTATTTTTTTTTTCTTTTTGGTTTTAGATTTTGTTAATAATGGTGATCTATGGAATTGAAACAAGAAATTTTTTTTTTTTTTTAAAAAAAAGGTATAGAGATGAAGAACTAGGTTATTGAAGAACCAGGATAATGTTGATGGTGATGCTTTGGGTTTAAAATGTTGACATGATATATGAGTGTTAAAATTCTTTATTTTAATATTTTATTTAAATAATAATAATTAATTAAATTATTTTGTATCAAAAAAATAAATAATTAAATTATTTTAAAATTTAATGTGATATGACAGTTTTTAATTGGGGTATAACTATTTTTTATCTTTTAAATCTATTTAATTTCTAAAAAGACTCATTTGCCCTTCAAACTTTAACTTTTCCGTTACATTAATGTTAGTCAAACCGGGGTCAAGGGTATTTATATGTAATTTAGTTTAAACTTGCATCATTACTGTAATAATACGATAGGTCCAGGTTATTTAGTGTAATTTTCCCTTAAATTTGCCAACTCCAGTAGTCCACTTCTTGCTGATGTTAGTTAGGTGATTTCAAGATATCGTTGACATGCCGGTTTCTTTCCATGTTCTTGAAGTTGTTTTTTATCATCAGAGGCAAACAAATAGAGTTGCTCATGCTCTTGGTACTCATGGTCTCTCTGTTTGGAGTGTTGTTTCTTTTGTTTTTGTTTTTGTTTTTTTGTTTTTTTTTTGACTCTTCATTTGGGGTAATTTGGTTCAAATGGAAGAAGTATTGAATTAGATTAAGAAGTTTGTTTTGCACAAGACTGGTTGACTTAATGATTTTTATTTTTTATTTTTTTAAATCGACTTATAACTTTTAGATGCTGCAACTATTTTGTCAAGACTAGAACGTAAAATTGTAGGAGATGGGTGTAGAAAGAATAGGGTATATGTGGAATTTTATTTAATTTTTAACGTCTTATTTGCAATTTAAATGAAAAACGGTACCAGAGGAAGTTTAACGGGTGACAATGGAGCCACCTGTTTTTTAAGAATAGAGCCACCCTTTTAGTATATATTGTAAAGCTGATTTTAATTTATGATATTTAGGATACATATTAGTTTTCACAAATAACTAATGAACGAAAGTAAAAAAAATAATAATAACAATAAATAAATTCATTAATTAGTTATTTTGGGTCTCCTCCCAATTTTATAGAAATACTATGTGTATTATAATTATGAATCATGACTTAAAACTTTTTTTGTAAAGGATTTTTGAACGGTAATCGCACCCTTAAATATTAACTTGTTTAAATAGAAAAAGGACATATTCAAATTAAGTAATTTAAACCTGATTAAATCTGGAATTGACATGATTATGCTTTGTGAATCGTGAGCAGTATTATTAGTGTCAAGTACAATCTCATGGTGCCCTCACGATATTTGCTGCCTGAAGATGAACACTGATACAGCAGTTGAGAGATTCTAATGGCGTGGGGTAAGGCGCGGCTATCAGAAACCATCAGGGCTGATTGTAAAAGCAGTCTCAAAATTTTTGGAACGTTGCTTCTGCCCTTAGATAGATGAACTGCTGCAGCTTCGAGAGGGTCTGTTCTTGGCCCTCTCTTGTAATCTGGTAGTGTTTGTAGTAGAGGTAGATGCTGTTAACGTTGCTTCTAAGATTAACTCTTGTAAGTCTTCCTATGGAGAAGCTAGTTGGTTAGTTGATGATACCGTGGCTTTGTGTAAAGAGGTGTGCGTCAAAATGTGTAAGTCATTTCCCGAAATAGAAACCATTCGAAACACAAGCTGGCCTCTTTAGCTATGTCCTCAAGTGAGAATCCTCACCAATGTTGAAAATATCGGTATCGATGGAAATATCGATACTACGATTCGGCGGAAATATCAACGGAAATATCGATAGCGACGGAAATTTACGTAAAATTTACGAAAAGTACGGAAATTTAGTTAAAAACATAATATTTTTTAATGAAACTTTTAGTAATGTCAAAATAATAATTTCTACAATAAAAAACATATTATATTTAAAAAAAACTATATTTTATCTAAGAAATAACAACTAAAAGGTATAAATATAGATATAATATATAAAAGATATATATGAAAATATAAAAAGCTTCCATTAAAACTTTTCAATTAATTTGCATCACACAAATCCCATTTTTTTTCCTTTTTTTTTTTTCTTTCTATAATTTAGACAAGTTTGTTTTTACTAATTTTAAATTCATTTGTAAATCATACATCTAAATGAAATACATAAATTTTTCTTTTCTCTTATTCTTGAAATAATACATAATTAATATTAGTTGACATAAAAATTTCATATACATACAACTTATCTTTAAATTATATGTTAAATATAATAATTAATATATCCTTTATTATATTATTTTACAATGTACATAATGATATATATATAGCTATAAACATTAATTTAATAAATTTGAAAGTAAAAAATTATGTGGTTTCAAGGATTTATATATAGGATAAAAGAAGTATGCAAGTCCTTAACAATAATATAATAATCATTAAAAGACTAATTATTTAAATATATCACCAACAACAATGTAACTTCTATATAAATTAAAACAAAAAAATAATGAAATTACCTCAAGAGTACATTTTGAATTTGGTTGTAACAAGTTGCTAAGTGGGTAGAAGCAAAATCCTCCAAATTACCTTTAACAAAAACACAACAATAATCAAATTATTAAAAAACTAATTATTCAATATAATTTCAATGAACAAGGTAACTTTTGATGAATTTAAGGGGGAAAAAGACCTTTAAATTACGTTTTATGTTTTGGTTGTCGCTTGTAAACAAGTTCCTCAAAAATTAGCTTGTAATTTGAAGTTTTGAACAAAGAGATGACGAGAATAGCACTTGAAAATGGAAATGAAAACATAGCAAGGGCTCAAGAGTTTTTGTTTTTAAAATATAATAGCAATCATGACATATTTGACTATTAAAATATAATTGCAATTATGAGATGCTTGAGCTTGACTATACAATGAAATATAATAATGAGATTCCTGATGAAAATGAGATTCCTCACGTGAGTTGAAAACTTATTTTATTTATTTGATAAAAACTTAACAAATTCTTATTTGAAAAGCTTAAATTTCACTTTTATTTTATGAAAATTTAACTGATACTTCCAGGATATTTCACGGATATTCTATGGATATTTCCAGAAATTTTCTCGATATTTTGTAAAATTTATACTACAAGCTCACGGAAATGATATTTTATGGAAATATCACGGATATTTTTGGATATTTTCAGGATATTTTGACAGATATGAAATTACACCCCCTATCGATATCGGTACCATTGATTTATGAAAATATTGACAAAAATATCGCGGAAATCATAGATATTTTAAACTATGATCCTCACTGCCAATCAGCCAGCTTGTCTATTCCCTAGTGCCCTCAATTTGTAAGGGTTTGTTAATGAAAAATGTTTAGGGATAATCTCAATTCCCCCTGTAGTTTGATAAAATAGTTAAAATTTTCCTTTACTTTATGAAATTACTAATATCCCCCCTTTGATGTACAAAATAGAAAAAAAAAAAATTCTCCTATAGTTTATTAAAATATCCAAAAAAATCTTCTAATCATCAATTTAGACTTTAAAAGTTAACGATTAACCGTTAATGTGGAATGGTAAAACTGTTAAAGTAAAATAAAATGTAAAAAATTATTAATATTTAATAAAAAGATAATTTAATGTTTAAAAAAATTTTAAAAAAAAAATATTCACCGTCCATCTCTAAAATGAACGATTGTAATCAAAACAACTAAAAAAATTTAAATTTTAAAAATATTAATAATTTTTTAAAAATTATGTCCACTGTCCATCAACATGATGGACGATGGACATAATTCAAAAAAATAATTTTTTTTTACTTTATTTAAGTTAAAAACACACACTCTCTATACTTCTTACTCACTCTCTCTCTCTCTCTCTCTCTCTCTCTCTCTCTCTTTTTCTTCTTCTCCTCTCTCTCAACAATCTTTGTCGATAGAGGGTCTCGTTGATGAGAAGGAGATCCAAACTGGGTTTCTGGCACCGAAACGCATAGATCTATGGTTTTTTGAAGTAGAAACTTGAAAATCTCTAGGTTTCCAACATGGAAACATAGAAATCTTTGGATTTTCAATGTCTAAAACTCAAATATTTATGGGTTTTCGTGTCGAAAACCCATAAGTCCTTGGGTTTCCAACAACCAAAGATTTTTAGATTTCCAACACCGAAAACCTAAAATGTTATGTTGCTTTTTTTTTTTTTTTTTTTGATGTTAACGTTGTGTTTGATGTTGTTGTTACAGTGTTGGAGATTTTGATGATGATAGTGTTTGCTATTGATGATCGTTTGGTTAAATGGATGGTTGAATGAAGATAAGTGAAGATGTTTGGCACTTAAATGCATATATCTATGGTTTTTTGAAGCAGAAACTTGAAAATGTCTGGGTTTTCAACATGGAAAAATAGAAATCTTTGGGTTTTCAATTATGAAATCCAAATATTTTTAGGTTTCCACGCCAGAAACCCATAAGTCCTTAGGTTTCCAACACTCAAAGATTTCTAGGTTTCCAGCATTGGAAACCTAAAATGTTATGTTTTTTTTTTTAAATTTGTTGTTACTATTGTGTTTGATGCTGGTGTTATAGTGTCAAAGATTTTGATGATGATGGTGTTTGTTATTGATGATGGTTTGGTTGAATGGATGGTTGAATGAAGATGAGTAAAGATATTTGGGTTGGTTAAATTGATGATGAAATTCTTAATGTTAAGAAAAACTAGAATTGATGATGATTGATAATGGTTATTAATGTTCTTAATGTTAATTATTTTTTTATTTTTAATTGAGGGGCAGTTTGGTCTTTTCACTCACTATGATGGTCAAAATTCATCTTTCGTTAACAGAGTTAACATAATGGATAAAATGATATTTCTAAAAATTATATTTGAATAATTAGCGATTACTTTAAATTATAGGGAGAAATTGGGATTATCTCAAAAGTTTATTTCATATATATATATATATATATATATATATAGTGTTAAGTAAACCACGTCATGTGATACGGTTGATCTGTTCATGGTCTGCTTGCTTTATTTGATGTAATGAACTGGATAGTGTCGACATTGAAATTCAATCGACGAGTATTTAATGTCCAATACCTACAATCAATGTGAGAAAACACAGAAAACAATAACAAGGCAATAAAAAACCAAGAATCAAACAGGAATGCACAGGATTTTTAACGTGGTTCAGCGAGTGCACCTACGTCCACGCCTGTCTTTCTAAAATTCTACAAAGTGACAGTATGATATTCAATGTGTCGATACAATAATTTTAGCCCTATTTATAGGGGAAAAATTGTTACAGATTAGAAAGCTTAAAAATAGGAAAAGAATTATGAATTAATTACGCTTTCTAATCAGTTGGAATAAAATCAAGAAACTGCTCCATAAAATCCGAGATAATGTTGACTGAGTTTGAATTTGAATTAACTTCCGTTTCTGGTGAGAGAATCACAATTAGATTAGGTAACTGTCTGTTCTGGAAGATATTACATTAATTGTCTACTGGGCGAGCTACTCACTATATATGGCGATCTCGTTGATGAGCAAACAGCGAGCTGTGCTTATGGTAAATGGTGGAACGAGCTACAATCTTGCTGCGAGCTGAGGAGATTGCTGGGATGGGCTGTAAAGCTTGCTGGACTTGGAGCTGATATCTGGGCCTCATCTGATGGGCTTTTGCATTTGGGCTAACTTGATTGGGTCTTCACAGGCTTTTACCAGCCTATTTAGCAAGTCCAGAAAATACATATAATAGATAGATTGTCGTGTCACTTGATTAAGTGAAATGTTTATTACCTCAAAAAAAAAAAAAAAAAAAAAGAGAGAAATGTTTATTAAAGAATTTATATTATCCCTGTCGTATTATTAGACTTCTAAAAAGTTTAACTGATGGTATCGTTTTCTGAATGACTACTATTTTATTCTACATCTGATACAGGATTGGTCATATTATAAAGTCTAATTATCTATGCCTCTGTGTTCGAAAAAGAAAAGAAAAAATCTATGCCTCTATATTTTGACGCTGCTTTGATAAAAATGTCATCGTTTCGATGTTGGTTTTATAATAAATACTTATGGGGTCTTTTCAAATAAATAAATATTTATGTTAAAATTTGAATATAATCATAAATATAAATAAAAAATACATTACTTATTCAAATTATGGATGGATATATAATTATTTATTCAAATTTTGAATTGCTAACATGTCCATTTTTTCAATTAAACAATACATGTTTGCTAATCGGGAAATGAATTGAAATTTTTATTTAAAATTTTATTATTTATTAAATCGGTGGGAAATCAATGTTTACCAATCAAGATTCTTTAGTAAAAAAAAAGTGAACTTAATTCATGGTTTAAGATTTTATTATTTTCTAAATCAATAGAGAATCAAATTACCTAGACCTCTACTTAAATAAAGAATTAAATTTCTCTTGGATCTCTCACCCAAAAAATCAACTCCTTTTTCTTAATTCCTTTTCTTGTGAAGTTTAATTTTCTTTGATTTCATTATCAAATTACCTTTCCTTTTCTTATCGGATTCCCCAAAATGCTCCTCTCAAGCAGAGGCAATTAACCCTAAAAATTATAAGCTATGGCTGACTTTTTATAAATGTCGAAAATCAATAAAAAGCTTATAAATTTCGCAAATTTTGACACATCAAATAAAAATGCTCCTGTCGAATGGTTGCTGGTGCCGTTGGCACCAGTCAACTTCCACGCCAAGTGTAGGCAGGGTTCAACACCCGCTCCCCCCCACTTTCTATATATATAATAATATAATATATAATCTTATATAATATATAATATATTAATAATTTCTGTCCCACCATCAGTGTGGGTTGTCCTCCCACCCCTGTGTGGGTTGTTCTCCCACCTCAGTGTGGGTCTCTCCCCCACCTTCGTGTGGGTGGCTCTCTCCCACTTGGGAGTCGTCCCCCAGGCCGTGCCACAGTGTAATATCTCGGTTCAATGGTCCTGGTTGTTCTCTGAGCTTGTCCCAGTTACAGTTCCTGTATTAAAAAAATAATAATAAAATAAATTAAATTAAAATGCTCCTCTTAAGTACAGCCAATTAACCCTAAAAAGAAAAAAGGATAATCCCAATTTCTCCCTATAGTATAATAAAATAACTAAAATTCTGTCTTACTTTAAAAAATTACTAATATCTCCCCGCGCTCCCTCCCCTTCCCCCCCTCCCTCCCTCCCTCTTCAATTATCAGTAATAAAAGAAGAAAACACCTCTATAATTTATTAAAATGTCCAAAAAACCTCCTACCATCAATTTGAACCTTAAAAGTCAATAATTGACCATTAATATGAAATGGCAAAACTGTCAAAGCAAAATAAAATATAAAAATTATTAATATTTAATAAAATGATAATTTAATATTTAAAAAAATTAAAAAAAAAAAAAAAACTTCACCGTCCATCTCTAAAATGGACCGTGGATCAAAATTATTAAAAATATTTAAAAATATTAATAAATTTTTAAAAAATTATGTTCATCCTCCATCATGTTGATGGACAACAGACATACTTCAAAAAAATTTAAAAAATAAAAAATAACTTAAAAGTTCAAAACATTCTATCTTTACTTCTCACACTCTCTCTTCATCTCTCTTATTTTTCATCATCATCATCATCTTCTTCTTCTTCTTCTTCTTTTCTCTCTATTTTTCTCTCGACGGTAATTTTTGTCGATAGAGATCCTCCATTGATAGAAGCTCATAGATTCGAAAACCCATTGATTTTTAGGTTTCACATCAAAAACCCATAGATCTATGGGTTTACAGCGCAGAAACACAAAGATCTCTAGGTTTTCGACATGTTAACCCAGAAATCTCTGAGTTTTCAATATTGAAAGCTCAAAGATTTATGGGTTTTTGGTGCAAAAACCCAAAAATCTTTGGATTTTCGACACTCTAGAAACCTAAAAAGTTGTGTTGTTGTTTGTTTGTTTGTTTGTTTTTTGGTTATAGTGTTTAGGAGTTTGATGGTAATGGTCTTTGCTATTAATGATGGTTTGGTTGAATGGAGATGAATAAAGATGTCTGGGGTGTTCTTCATGTTAAGAAAAATAAGGATATAGTAAATTGGAGATTCAATCTGAAAATTGAATTTTCACTTTTTTATTTTTTTAATTTTATTGCATAAAAATTTTTTAATTATTTTTTTATTTTTTATTATTAATTGAGGGATAGTTTGGTTTTTTCACTACTATCATGGTCAGAATCCATATTTTACTAATAGAGTTAATAGAAGGGATAAAATGAGATTTTTAAAAATCATGAGGGATAAGTAGTGATTACTTTAAACTACAGGGTTGAAGTTGGGATTATCCCAAAGGTAAACAGTGTCTGCTAGACATGTGCGAAGAGGATGAGAAAAACATGACAGTCACGGGCGAAGTTAATTAGTGGTCGAATAATGTGCCGCCTCGTGGCCGAATAGGATATGTCTGACGCGTTTTCCACACTTTAAAAATAATAATGACAGTGGTCCGTACTTGATGTTCATCAACTTGAAAACTGAAAACGACCATAAAGAAGTCAATTTTGGATACTTTATCCCTAAATATCTTTAGTGAACGACACGTGTCCATTCGATTATTGCCCTTTTGGTTTTTTGAGAGATGATTATTGGCTATTGCGTTTATCTTTTTGGGGTGGCCAGAAAGCATTGATAAAGTTGCCTTCCTCACGCGTTCACATTCCACAAGGCTATAGCTGTGCTTGGATCCTTTGCAGAGGAAAATCAAACGGCCCAATAATACTATGCCACATCTTATAATTTCTTTGAAATACAAAATGAGTCCACTTGCCAATATAAACCTATGCGCAGGGGCAAACATAACCGGTCCGAAAGTTTATAAAAATTTATTAAGTACAAAAAGCTGATTATTAGGTATTTAAATATATAAGTGAATTGATATATATAATTTCAAAGTGGCTGCAGTCACCAAAAGTAGATTGATTTGATTTGGTGATGGGAGGCGTCTTTTTAACTTCCATTGCGACCTTTATCTGGGGTTCAATCCTCACTCATACAAGTGGCATTTTTTTTTTTTTCAAAGGTAATGCACACAGCACACTCCTCACTTATATATGTGCTCTATATATATATATATACATACATATATATATATATTTTCCAAAGGCAACGAACGGCAGACTCCTCACTTATGCATAGCATTATACATGTACTTATACATAGCATTATGCATGTGCTATTTCTCTTGTTTTTTTCCAAAGGTAACGGATAGTATGCATCCCTCACTTGTGTTTTTTTTTAAGGTAATGAACAGTATGCGTAGATTTACTGGTGTTCATTCTTGGGTTGTAAAACAAATAACATAGATATTTACCAACCAAACAAATTTTCACACTTGAAGTGTTTTAACTTTGAAAACTTGTATAACCTACCATGAATTATGAAACTTTTTTTTTTTTTTTTAATTTATGAACAATCATCATTAGCTATCATAATTTTTTTTTATCGTAAACTATATCATATTTACATAAATTATTGACTAATTTTCCTTCAATTTTTCAATTTTTTGGGTTTCTTTCACATTTCGTTTATAACTTAACGAATGTTGTGAATTTATTTCCATTCTTTAGTGCTAATATATAAACTCACCAGTATTTTAGTGCTATTTTATGGGGTTTACTTGTTAAAATAATAGAGGTTATCATGACTAAATTTTAAAAATAAAAATATGTTTAACTACGAATGAATTGTACATCTATTTATAGTTTAAGTAGTTACTACATTTTTTCTTTGACATTCGTGATAGAAGTTTGAGTTACATATTGTATAGTTGACAATATATGTAGAGAGTTTTCTCTCTCCTTATATAATAAATTTCACAAACAAAAAAACTTATGAGTTATAATTATTTTTATCTTAATCAATTTTTATTTTATTTTACATTGTTATACAGTATCTCCTCAAACCCCCCCTCCCTAACATAAATGTTTGGATCCGCCATTGTCTATAGGATACCATTCCATTTCACTGGACACTACCACCATTAATCCCACCGACCCCCATCTTTTTTTCTTTTTCTTTTTTTCAAATACTAACACTAATCCAGTGGACAATTACACCCAAGTTAGACAATATTTTGGAGGCACGGTCCAAAAAACAACTTCCAAAATAAGTGAGGAACCAACCCATATCAAATGAAAAGGCAACCCAATATAGATGGAGGAAAGAACTCACAAATTTGAAGAGTGGACATAGAACTCATTACCTTATATAGTAGTAGGTGACAGCGAGCTTATCACTACACCATTGTCCAAACCACGATCCCACCAACTTTTAAGGACAGAATTTAGAGATATATGTATATATTGATGATTGTAAGCTATGTAAGGTCACAATTGGTTTTTTATTTTTTCAGTTTTGATTTCTATTATAAGTATTATGTAATTTTATTTTAGGATGGTGTATAATATTCTTTAAGAAAACAAAAAGGTGTAATTAAATTGTTTGATAGTTTTGTGTTTAACTATTGTGCGGTTGTCACTTCTACTGTAGAGAGAATTTTAACAATTAACATTGTGAAGAATCAACTTTCGAAGTTAATGGTTTTCTTTTTTTTTTTTTTTTAATTAAGGTTGTTGGTCAACTTATTATTTTTAATAATAAAAAATTACAAAAAGAAAACAATGCAAAACTCATATAAAAATAAGAACCATCTAAAGCAAAGAAATCAACCAAGGGAAGAGATAAACAGCAGAAAATTTAATCAAAACCAAATATTTACATAACAATCTCTATAGTAGACCTCATTAAAAAATTTTACCAGAAAAACCCATTGAAAAAAACTCAACAAGGAAAAAAAAACGTCCACTATCCGAACACAAAACAAACAAAACCGATAATTACGTTTATCAAGAAGATCATCAGAAAGAAAATAACATAAAAAAAAAAAAAAATCATTCACTACCAGGTGGAACAAACAAACAAAGGGGCTCGAGAAATGGTAGATAAATAGTTGAATGATAGTTTAATTATATAAATAAAGAGTCCTATTTGATAGTATAAATAATGAATTTACCGTACATCAGTTTCAAGAGAATTGAAACTAAGAAGAGGAGCGAAGTAAGAATATTCAAATAAAATAAAGTTCTTTAGTATTTTATCCTTTTATTAATTATTTTATCAGTGCCCCTAGTCTGTGACAGAGAGAGACAGAGAGAGAAGGAAAAAAAAAAAAAAAATGGGGCTCCATCCCTGACCATAGACAGGGTTATTTCATCAATCTAAACGTTACAAATATTGTAACCTCATTTTGTAGATTGCCCATATTCATAACTGGTTAGAACTAAATATTTATTTATCATAAAGAACTTTTAATACAAAAATTGTTAGATAATTAAATCTTAACTTATAAAAAACAATGTAGAATGGCCTAAAAGTTGTTATGAAAGTGCTATATATATATATATATATATAGCTAATTTCTTCTGTCCTGTTATTACAGTAAAATTAAACACGAACGATTTTAAATATTTTCGAAAAAATTTTCCTGCTTAATGTTAGTTTTGTGTTTTAAATTTTATGTGCTTTAAGTTCAGCAGATCAAAGTTGGGCCTCTCACTCCTGAGAATTTTAGTGACCCACCAAATGTTACTGTCATGCTAAACACACCCTATCTATTTCTTAAAAGATCCATCCTTATAAATAAATTTTATATTTTAATCCTCTTACTTGGGCCCAAATATTATAATTTTTTATTTTTATTTTTTTATAATTTCACCTTTCTTTAAGCTCACTAAAAATGACTCATGATTGTAAAGACTAATCACTCCATTAATTTGTTAATTTTAGTTTTTTTTTTTTAAAGAAAAAAAAGAAAAAGAAAAACCTCTTTTGATACACCACGTCAGAAAGAATACGAACCTTTTAAGTATCAAACTAAAAGAAACTGTAAATAATTGTTAACAGAAGAATTATATAAATTATTTTCAAAAAACATATATATATAAATTAATATACAAGTAATTCATATTTTAAATAATTTTTTTTTTAAAATGAAATTTAAAAAAAAAAGAGTCTTGGTTATGGAAACAAAAAGAAGATGTAGTAAATTTAAGCAATTAATTGAAAGTACGGATTATACAGTTTTAATAATACAAAATAAAATTATGTACACACTAATGTTTTACCTGTAGGAGTGAGCTTGCAGAGGAGGAGAATACCAATGGATGGTGTGTGCCGGCTCTATGATCGTTAAGCTGAGACTTTGTTTTACTGCTTTATTAGGTGCACTTTGCTTAACGCTTATGGCATGTCTCGAGTTTATGGTCTCTGTTAAAGGATAAGTTGGGTGTAGATATGCCAAGTCTCCTGCTGTTTCTTTCTGAAAAGCTTCCTACTGAGTTGTTTAAGCTATTAGCCGTGATTCTTTGGTGTATCAGGAATAACAGAAATGCAAAGGTCCTCGGGTCCTCCGACACCCGTATGCCCTTTATAGTTATGCCGCTTCATTCCCTCTTGAATTCTACTCTTCTCAAGACTTGTCTGCGATTTGCGCCGCTTCTTGTTTTGTTGGCCTGTCCTTGGCTTCTCCAGGTTCGGGTTTGAAGATGAATACTTACGCTGCAGTTTGGGAGGGGGCTAGTTGTATTGGGATTGGTGGAGTTTTGCGCGACTCTTTTGGAGTTGTCGTGGCCTGTTGGATGTTCATATTTCCATGTTTTTTCTCACCTGCAATGGGAGAGCTCATTGCCATTTGTGAGGGGTTGAGGTTGCTGTTGAAGCTAGTTTGGTAGTCTGAAATTGAGTCCGCTGTTCTTAATGCAATCAGAGTCATCCAGTCCTGTAATAAGTTTTTCCCTGACTTTTTGATTATTGATGATATTAGCAACTTGTTAGTTTTCGCCAGGATGGTTCTTGTCTCCATTGTCCCCGTTCAGGAAATTTAGTAGCCTATTCTTTGGCTTCTTCACCTATTACAAGTCGTTCCAATCGAATTTAGATGGACTGTTACCCATTTTTTATTTCAAATGATGTGAGAGTTAACTTTTAGAATAAAATTATGCACGCACATCTGTACAACCCACCACAGTAAAAGGTTAATTTGGGTCCTTCTTAACAAAGGTAAATGTGGGATGCCGATGAGAATGGGCCCAATTCTTTTCTGATGCCTTGGCAGTTTGATTTGACAGATTAAAACAAGAGAGAGAAAAGTTCTGATTGGTAATTCACCTAATAAATGCTTTTTACGCACCAAGAATAGATATAAATAAATAAACAAATAAATGTTTAAAATAAGAAAAAAAAAACATTAAAAAGAGAGCTGAAATTAGCTGTCCACCACATTGCCAATTATGAAACATGATGCCAACAAACGGATGGCGCACTTTCCCGTTTATAGAAAACCGAGATCTAAATGTCAAAAAAAAAGGGGGAACCGAGATCTTCGATTTAATACAGTCCGAGTTTTGCTACGTTATTGGTACATTATGGAGCAAGAACAATTGTAGAACAGCTGGTAACCACATAAAATTAAATGCTATCTAATATTCTTGACGAAATTAGTATAACTAAAGACAGAAGTGTTGCAAAATTTTCTAGAACCAAGATCCTCAGATAACACCAAAATTACCTTAGAACAGTGTTGTACGAATCGATATAATTCACATTCAATTAACCAAATGACTGTTTAATAAAAGAAAATTACGCTTGTCATTAGCTTGGCCATGATTGAATTTAACTTTTCGCAATCTCAAATCAAGTACAGTTACCATCTTAAATCCAGATCTACTAATACAGCATCGAGTCTCGCATCATTATTGAACCCAAAGTGTGGCAAAACTTTTACTCTATTATTGGATAGCCATAACTATCTAAATCATACCTCCAAATGTGATTTTCAAAAAAAAAAAAAAATATATCGTATCATCTTCGACGGCCTTCAATTTTATAATTATACCTTACCAATATATAATTATAACTTACTAATATCCTTAATGATTAAAAGAGAGATAATACAATAAAACATAAAAATAAACTATAACCACATGTTAACAAGATTGATTTATACTTTATACCTGTAAAATTAAAAGCCGTTCAAGATGATGTGTTAATATATATAGTTTATTTGTCTAAATCAGGATACACTATTAGGGGATCAAAAATCCCCAGACCATACTTCTCATAAGCCCAAAACACAATGTTTTCATACCATAAGTAAATCTCCAAAATACCCATGATAACACATATCATATATTTTACTACCATTTTAAACATACTCCTATTGAGTACGTACCCACTAAATCTAATACAGATCCAATACGTCTACTAACGAGTAAAGGCGGACAACATTCAACAAATTGCACAAATAAAACCTAGCGATGATGGGGGCAGAAGGTGACCAAATAATTGCCACCAGTACAAGTAGCAATGCTAGTGGGATCATCAAAGGCATAGGAATAAGCCTTGGGACAAGCCGTCTTGAATATCCTGGAATAAGCCGTCGGCTTGCAGGATTGGGGGTTTCCAAAACTGCCCGTGCAGCAATATTTTGGAGAATTGAAAGCGGAACATGCACTCTTGCAAGCCACAACTCTTCCGGTTCCCTTGGCGCGAACCTGGAGGCCCACCGGACACATCAGGTTCAGGTCACTGACGCAGCCTGCGTAGCTGCATTTCCCGGAGCCTTTGAAAGGGGTGATGGACATGGCGATGTTGTATCCATCCACCAGGCTCACGTCGTAGAAGTCCTGTTGTTGACCAAGTGTGATCTCGGCTAGAGTGGCTGGTGGGGCGCCTCCGAGGCCGTTGCAGAAGAGGGAGCCACCACAGTCTCCAGTGGAACAGCGGCCGCGTCCGGAGGCGTCGAAGGAGCAGCCGTGGCGGCCCCAGAACCGGCCTGACCAGAGTGGTGGGAGCTTCAGAGAGTAGGCCTTGTTTGGTCGGAGCTTGAAGCCACCCCGAGCCAGTAGAGGCTTGCCTGCGCTTGGTTGGATTCCGGGCCACACTGGGTGTGCGCATTTGTTGTATAACGTTATTGTTGTAGCTGAGACTGAGCCTGTGACACAAGTCCACACAACTCCAACATGTAAACAAGATTCCAAAGCAAAACCTCTTTTACATTTTATTGGCTAATTAAACTAGTTACTACTGTTTCCAACATTTTCAAATTGAAGTTTCCAAAAAGTAAACACCAAACGTTAACAAATACTTGATGCTGTGAGACTCAAACATAATAACTTTAGTATTATTAAGGGGTCTTAGTTAAATTTTACTTGATTTTATTGCTCATTTTATAGTGATATTTAGAGGACATTTTCATAAAGAAGAAGAGAGTGAGAATTGGGAGAGTAGCTTACCTTGAAAGAGGGAGAATAGTACAATGTGGAGAAGGAGAGTGAGGAGAGATCTGAGCATTGTTGTAGCCATGAGTGTGGAAGTGAGAGTGAGAGATCTAGTAGTGAAGAAGGGAGTGTGGTGTTCTAATTAGGTACCAACCAGTTATGATAGAGCTTTATAGACAGAAAGAGAAGGGGTGAGAAGGAAGGGAGAGAAGAGAGGTAACTACGGGTTGATTTTTTGGGGAGTAACAGTAAATAAAGGGCCATGTGGGCCTACTTATTGGACTGAAGGGTTCAGACTTACGACTTTCAGTGCGTGGGAGGTGAAACTTTTATTTGCCTTCTCTAACTTAGATTTAACTAGGAATAAAAGATATTTAGGACGACTAATTCACTTCAAGGCAAAGTTGAGATGATCAAGTAAATGTCTTTTGATCATATTAATGAAATTATGGGTTTAACTTAGTATCTTCCTTTCCAATTCAAGAATTTATGGTTAAAAAAATTATTTTATAAATTATTTAAACATTTTTAGTATTGAATTTTATTTTATTCATTTGGTAATTTGTAGTATGACAACATAACCGGTCGTATTATGCAAAGGAAGTAATTGTTGGTTATTGGGCTTCAGATTTTTAAAATAAATAAACAAACTAAAATAATTTATTTGAGATTAAACAAGTAGAAGATTACATAATACTTAATAACAAGAATATGACAAAAATATTGGGATATAACTCAAAATTTTTAAGATAGTGTATTCCTATCAATTTTGATATGAAAATATGGCAGAGGAGTTAAAGATATTATTGATGTTAAATCCAACATACAACAAAACCTAATTTGCTCCCAAGTGGGATGGCACATAGTGACGCCACCCTATCTATCTTAGCTATTTAGAAAGTAAACAGACAAAGTTGGAGCATTATAATAACTCTTAAAGTATGTACAAATTTTTCATTTAATGTTGGTAGATTTCTCTTATTTTTTAAAACAACATTTCGGATCGTACGTTGAAATTTTATCTTAATTAGGTTCCGACTATTGTCTAACCTATTGTTAAAATATCAAAAAGAAAAAAAAATAATTAATTTGTATGCAAAATAAAACAATGTATAATATTTTTAACCGATAAATTATTATAGGATCTAACTCAAGTGTTCTAAAATTATGTGATGAGATTCCAAAACTTAAATAAACAGTTTATTTTGATTTTTTTAATACCTTAATGTACAACTAAATATGTTTTGAAGATTTCCTCAAAAAAAAAAAAAATGTTCTGAACGATAAATACAATTTTTACGTAATTCTGAATTATGAAATTGAAGAGTTAACAACTAAAGTTTTAAATTGATTGAATAATTTGTTCAAACAAGTGGTGATGGAGAAATGCAAATTGGATCTACGACATTAGTACGTAGTGTGGAGCAGTAACCGTGGTACCGTGGCAGTGAGTGGAAAGGCAGGAAAATAGGGTAATAGAGTGATTCCCAAGCATTCCCATGTGAATGCTTTTTTATCTTTATTCTCGGATGCAGACAGACTTTTCCCCACTTACACTCTCTCTCTCTCTCTCTCTCTCTCTCTCTGTGACACACCCTCGAGGATTGAGCTCCCTTTCTCATCATCACACCCTCCCCATTTCTGCCTCCTCGCCTGCTTCTGCCTCTTTCTCCCTTTTTGTGTATCACTCTTATAAAATTGAAGGAAACCATCCCTCTTTTTCTTTCACCTTTGGATGCAACCATGCGTTCGCTTGTCATTGAAGAAGGGAAAGAATAAATAAATCATTGACTGTGTGATTTTTTTTTTTTTTTTTTTTAATTCAAGAGTTATTAGATTACATATGTGTTGGTTAAGTGCAGAGATGACTACGATCCTGAATATTTTTAAACATTTTTGTTATATTATTTTCTAATATTTTGTGCTTCTAGATTGATGGGTGGTTAATACGATATTACATTTGTAACCGTTGTCATAACTTTATTAGTAACTACAATATTTAGTAAAGCTTAATGTGTTACAAATCTTTTAATATCCTATAGTATTAGAGCTTAAATATCTCAAATTCAGATCCTTTATCCTACTTACCTAAAATTATTTTATACATGTTTTATGGGAGGTTGCATCTAACATGTGTCCTGCAATTAATATCATCCATGTTATACATAAAAGAGTGCGTTAATGTATCATAAATCTCATTAACCTTGGTCCTAAATACTATCTTTAGATAATTTTTTATCAACTTAAGTTTTTTGGTTTAACAGTCACTAAAACCATATCCAACCAACGCACCAAAATTGTATTGTGCACCATTTTGATGCATTTTGGTGCTCCAATGAATACATCAATTATATTCTTCCAAAATAATTTTTTAGCATCAATGAGCGGTGCAACACCAAAATTGATGTCGCACTATTCATAACATCAAAAGTGGTGTCGAACTATAAATTAAAAATTTTTAATATATATTGGTTAAAGAATTATATATAGAATATTTTTTGAAGATATCATTTACACTAATTTTGTATCAAATATATTGGAATTTAAAAAAATTTGGTATAGATATCTTTTTGACATCAAAATAGCTTGAAATCTGGTATACAACATTGGAGTTGACCTAATAATAGTATTGGATCTATAGTTGTAAACAAAACCTAATTGGTAATAACACCTTTCAGCAAAGCTCATATTTCAAGTTCAAATCCGACTTCGTCTAAATCTTATAATATCTCAAGGTATCATACCTTGAAAATCTGGAATTTAGATCCTTTCTATCATTTATTTGAAATTATTGTTACACATGTTATACAAGAGAACACATCTAATGTGTGTTAAATAATTATCATTCTTCTATGTTATACGTGACAGGACATGTTAATATATCATAAATCTCATTAATCTCAATATTAAATACTATTTTTAGATCATTTCCTATCAACCTAAGTTTTTAGATCTGACAGTTACTGACGATAGCATTAAATCTATAGTAGTAAACAAAGCTTAGTTGGTAATAACACTTTTCAAGAAACCTCATATTTCAAGTTCAAATCTCTTATCCCTCTAATTACAGACGTGATATATATTCCAATAAGGATAATCTAACTAAATATTGTAATCACTCATTTTCAGTGATTCATATCATATTCATTATACTCCTTAAAACTATGTGATCATAATCAGTGACCTTGAAATATAAATTTAGGATATTCTTACAATATATTATACTTGCTGATTTTCAACGGATTACATCATATTGATTATATTTTTTGAAAATATATAATGATAATTAGCGATCTTAAAATGAAATTTTGAAGTGGTTCTTATCATAGAAGGATTTTATGCGCGTGTGTGCGTGTGGAGAGAGTATTGGTGGTGGTTTTGATTTAATTGGAACTTGGAAGCGTTTGAGTTTGAGAACGGAGTCCAGTGGCTTTTGATTTAATTGGAACTTGGAAGCGTTTTGAGTTAATAGAGTCCGGCGTACGAAAAATATTAATCAATATATAAAATTAAAGAGGGTTTTAGCCGTACCAGACTACAAGTCTATTCATTTATTGAACTTCAGAATGATTATTGCCTAGGTACACCAATAGGATGTGACTGCAAGTCTACAACAAACATACATCCTTCGCCTTCACTTTGATTGAAAATTTTTAGTCGAGTTATTTGGAAATACAGTTGCTATACAATTTTAAATTTCATTAGTATTTAAAATGGGTTTTGGATCAAAATACTCCAAAAAAATATGTGTTGTATGGATAAATCACTCTCCCCTCTAATATCCAGAAACTAAAAAAATATGGATAGAGAGATAAAATATTTGAAATCCAACTAGAAGAAAAGAAAGAGAATCAGATCATCTTCTCCAAAGACATTAGACCTAACAACAAAAAGAACTATCAAAAAGATGTAAAAAAAAAAAAAAAAACTACGAGAAAGGAGAGAGTACATTTGGAGATAAAACTTACGAGAAGACCCAAAAAAGAGACATCGAGTTGAAAAAAATTCAAAACCTAAAGCAAGAAAAAAATCGAGTTTTTTTTTTTTCCCAATTTTCCTATGCTGTCAAATTAATTAACTCTCGATTAAGATTTCGTTTAGTATAATTTCTCTAAATAAATCTTTTAAAAATAATTTTTTTAAAAAAATTATTAATTATTTGATTATCAATTAAAAAAATTCATTTAAATTATAAACTGTTTGATTAAATTATTTTTAAAATATTTTTAGATTATTAATTTATCAAAAATAATATAAAAGGATGAGTAATATATTCCTTCTAAAAATGTAATGACTTCAACCTCAACCATAAAAAATTAATCAATTAAACAATCAATTATTATTTGATATAAGTACATATCTATGAACCAATAACAAAATCAATTGCATTATATACGTATATATATAAAACAAATATAACATATAATATTCATGACGATAAAGATAAAAAAAAAAACAATAAAAAAAAAAACACAAAATATAGAAAATTACTAATTAAAGAGGAGTTCTCAAAATTTTTATAAAATAAAAAGGGAATGAAAGTGAAGACTATGTGTTTATATTTATAAAAAAAGTGTATAGGGTTATAAGAGTATAAGATATTAGCAAAATAAAATAGAGATAAATAAATATTTTAATCTTTTAAAAAAAAATCAAAAAAATCTAATTAGAGAAACTCAAATTTTGAGTTTCTCTAAGTAGAGCTTTTTCAATTTTTTTAATTATCCTAAAACTTTATTGGAATGTCAACTAAAAGACAAATAAAATCAATACGGTTTTGGTCAAATCAAAAGTTAATATAACTCTCAACCAAAGAAAGTTGTGTCACCCCTCTTGACAAAAGCATGGCTTTGGTTGCACCTCTTTGAATATATTTTTCAAATGAAATCCATAATCATTCATCAATTAACACATTATGAATCAAGATCAAAATTAGAGTATAAAATAGGATGTGTTGTGATCATGCTAAAATATGATATGATTTCATGCTTTTAATGTTTTTCTAATTATTTTTGCAAATAAGATATAGCAAGTGTTGGTGGACAACTTGCAACATTCAAGACAATTTTTGGACTTAATGACTGAGAGCCTCTCTAATCTAGGTCACTGGTTGTTTCCAGCGACCGCAAAGTCGCCAAGAGAAAGCCAAGTGCATCATCAGAAGCAGTTGTTTGTTTATTCTTGCGATAGCAAGTCACCATACAAAAGCCGAGTGGGTCGTGAGTTTAGAGATTGTGTGATAGCCACCATATGCATGATTTAAGATTGTGTGTAGAGACCATGTGGAAATGCTCACAATATGTTCGATAAAATATCTATCCTAGGTTTAGGTGAGGAAAATGGGTAACCCATGAAACAGAAGAATAGATCATGGGTTATTCGAGTAATAGTCAAGTATTCTCATCAATATAGACCAATCCGTTTAGGTAGTAGATTATCTTGAACTTAATAAGCTCTTGTTTCATCGATAGCCATCGAAAAATAGGTGTCATTAGCTAAGGGTATGTTTAATGCATTATCGAAAGATATGTATTGAGAGACTTACTATGATAATTAATACCAATAATTAAAAGGAATCGAAATCTTAACACCTTTTACTTATTTATACTTGTTTATTTTCATCTATAACTAGTTTAGTAATTAATTTATATATTCCTATGGAGACGATTCCATAATCATTATACGATATTTATTCGATCATGCATTTTTGAGATTTATTATTTAAAATAAGTATTGAAAAGTAACCAAACATATAACATTACTTAAAAACATAAAGGGGAGGGGGGAAAGGGTTGCTGTTTGCATGCATTTGTAGGACACAAAAAGCACATAAAATTTTAAAAGATTTATTTAACATTTTCTTGTATTTTTCGTTAGTTTTTTTTTTTTTTGAATACGTATTTTTCGTTAGTTGTATAGATGTAATTTTGCCATGTTTTCTGAGTAATTTAATAATTAAAAAAAAAAAAAGATGAAAGAAAGAAGCTTGTTCTCCGGGGCAAGTCACTGCCCTTTTAAACAAAACAATGGGGTGCGTGTGGATGACGTTAATATGTCTGCAGAAAAACGTGAATGAGAACATTGTTTAATAATATATGGTGTTGTCTCTCTCATTTTTGTTTTCAAATTGTGTGACCCACCCATCAGTGTCTCTCATAGCTCAAAGAGAATCTATTGGAATTGTTGTCGTGTAATGAAATGCCTCGGAGATCTGAGCTTCAAAACTATATTTATATACATTTTCAAAAAAAAAAAAAAAAATATTTATATACATCTCTACCTTGAATTAATAACATAACAAAGATCTACACTTACTGACAGAAACAATACATTGGGAAATAAAACAAATTAATTAAAGGTTTTGCCGCTGTGCAGTTTACGGGTGTATATATTTCTCACTCATTTTAAGTCAGTTTGTCCCATTTTGGGAACTTTGGTAATTTAAATTAACTTTAAACATATTTTTGTTCAATGATGCAAGATTTCAGGAATTGGTCAGTGAGTAGAGATTTCAAAAACAAAAAAGGTCAAACTTTGCGGGGTTATCATTACTGCTTAATTTCTTTTTAGGGTCTCGAAATAATATAATTGGTACTCACTGTACAAAGATGATGATGGTCTAACGTACTTATCTTGGATTCCAGATATGATTCTTATAACTATGTTTTGTTACTTTTCAAAACGATTAACTGGCATTACTAATTTCTTACATATGATTACATTACTGTAATTAAATGATAAAAATATGTTGTGGTTGCAGAGAGAGTTTGGCTCGTAGCAATCATACTTCTCTATAAAGACCTCCAGTTTCAATCACTCCCCTCCAAATAAAAAAAAAATGTTTGATATTCAATTAATTTGACTAATAGTCAAGCGCCTATACACACAAGAATTATCAAGTGTATACCTCCTTAGATAAAAGTTATATTCACTTTTTTTATGAAATCTTATGTTCTTTGATTATTATTATTATTATTATTTTTTATAGAAATGCTTAGAAACATGAATTATACTTATACATAAAATTTTGCATTTTTTTTCGCATTCAGAGGCTATTTTTTCTAATATTTATTTTGTTTTTCTATTTTATAATTTTTTAAATTAAAATTATTAAAAAAAATAACTTTCGAACTTGAAGAAAGTATAAAATTTTATCCATAAGTATATTTTATGTTTCTTAATATTCCTGCAAAAAATTTCATAAAACTACATAAGATTTCATTAATAAAAAGTGTGGGACTGTGCGGTTAGATGTAACTCTTGTGTAAGGTATACACTTAAGTGTATGTGTATGCATGTGTATGTTTAATAGATATTATATCTAATTTTTATCCCAACACACGAGGTGACAATTGATAAATGGATTTGTAAGTGAAATATATGATCATTAATATGTATCTATCTAACAATTATGATATTTGAGATACAGGTGAATTATGAAAGATGAGATATTTAGCATTATTCATCTAATTTTTATGAGAACCCTATGGGCCAAGAGGCCAAGACAGGAAAAACAAATAACAATCGCAAATTGAAAAAGAAATTATACTTAAAAATATAATCAACTTAAAATTAATAATAGAAAAAAGAAAGCACATATATTTATAATTCATGGGATTAGTACACTTTATTTTCATATTCTCGAGAGTGGTTTGAATCCCAACATACATATTTATCATCGTATAAGGGGAGAATTCCTTGCTTCTTGTGAGAGTATACATTTCATGATTAATAAATTTTAAGATTTATATATGTGTTTAATCTCGATAGATTTAGTCAACTTTTAACAGCTTTTAACTTCTTTTATGTCATCTTTTATTATATAAAAAGAAATGGGCATTATCTGCATACAAATTGCGGTGAGCAGATGGTGCCGGATGAGAACAAATGAATGTCATCAAATATGGATGAAAGATGAAGGGATCAAAAGATCTTATTCACAATTGTCATATCTGGGATGCTAAGTGAGTAATGAAAGATGAGATATTTAGCATTATTCATATATTTTTTATGAGATCAATAGGAGAAAAACAAATAACAATCATGATTTGAAAAATAAATTATACTTAAAAATATAATTAATGTAAAATTAATAATAGAAAAAGAAAGTACATTTATTTAAATTTAAGGGATTAGTACACTTCATTTTTACATTCCTAATAGCGGTTTGAGTCCCAACATACATATTTATTATTATGTGAGAAAAAAATTCCTTGCTTCTCATGAGAGTATATATTTCATGATGTCCCAAAAAAAAAAAAAAAAAATCAAAAGAAATCATTTTTAGCTCATTTCAAGAAAAATTTTGTCTTTAGTCCCTCAAACAAATTAATTGCATCCAATATCCCTTATCAACCATAATGCCCTTGAGTGTGACGAAAGAGCCTCTTATCATGTCTATGCGTACTAAAAGGGGCATTTTGGGAATCACGGAGTATTGAATATAGTTTATTTGTTTGAGGGGTTAAAAACAAATTTTGTTTTGCAAAAGAGTAAAAACGATTTTAGTTTTGAAATAGGAGAGTTTTTGAAATTTTCACTTAAAGAAAATAAATTTTTAAACCCTACATATAATGTTTAATTTCGATTAATTTATTCAACTTCTGACTACTTTCATGTCAACTTTTATATATAAAAAGAAATGGACATTATCTGCATACAAATTGTGGTGAGTAGATGGTGCTTGTTGAGGACAAATGAATGTCACCAAATATAGATGAAGAGATCAAAAGATTTCACTCACATTCTAATTCCCAAGACATTTGAAAAGTTTCTCGATTGTTGACAAATCGGAAATGATGAAGAATATAAGAAAAAAAAATATGAAGCAATTACTAAATGATGCTTTTAGGTTTTACGTGGGTGATTTCAAATTACAAGTCAATTGGATTGTTTTTTGATATTATTTATTTATTATTATTTTTATTTACTGACATAAGGTCATAATACTATTAGGATTAGTTAAAATCAGATTTTGAAGCACAGTCCGAATCTATACTTCCATAAATAATGGAAAACAACTCATATAGCATGAAAAAACTACCCATAATTTAAGTGGGATGGGTGCGTTTTAAACCCAGTACGTAGGCAAGGGTGAGGGGTTGTTTCACCACTCTAGCACCGCTACTTTGCCCTGCTTTTTATATTTATTTATTTATTATTATTTTTTTATTTACTAGTGCTAGGTTACAGTATTGTCAAGATCAGCTGAAATCAGACTTTGAAACATAAATCAAATTTGTACTTCTAACAATGATAGAGGGCAATTCACATAGCGTGGGAAAATTACCCACAATTCAATTAGGATGTGTGCACTTTGAACCCACCATATAGGCAAGGGTGAGAGGCTGTAAGCTTCCATTCGTAATATTAAATTTTTCAGTACTAGAAGATAGATTATAGGGTGGAAATACTAAATTCCATAAACATTTTTCTTATAAAGAATATTATAGTGTTAGTGAAAATTGTTTGAACCAAATAGTAATATAAAATTTAGAGAAGGGCAAGATAGTCATTGTTCTAAATTTTAATTTTATATATGAGGAGGTATGGTTATAATAGATTAGTGTAGGGATTTATGAAAATTATCAAAGTAGTAGGGGTACTATGAAAGTTAAACAAAAATTGAAGGACAAATTGGTTAAATTTTAGGAAGTGGCATGACATGTAAATAAGTATTAAACTTTGAGGGCAAATTCATAAGTGAAGCCTATATATATGAGTGTTGGTTTCAACAGTTAGTGAAAAATTGAAGCAAAAAAAAAAAAAAAAGGAGACTGCAGAGGAGCTCGGGCAGCAAAGAACACCAGAGGATAACAGCTTATTTTGAAGGTTTTGAGGTGATTTTCAGTGAGTGATTTTCAAGTCCCTTAAGGGTGTACACAAGCCTAGGAGCAAAATCCAACCATTAAAAGTTAATTTCAAGTGGTAAGTTCATTTGTTTTTCATGGGTTTTGATGAATTACGGGTTTGGAAGATAAATTGATGGAATTGTGAAATGTTTGACATGTTTAGAGATAGATCAACTTGTTTTGAAGTGAGGAAGTGAAAGAAACATAAAGGAAATGGATGATAGTAGTTTGGTTGTATAATGTGATGATGGATTGAATTGTTCTCTTGTTGTGTTGTTGATGGAATCTTGAGGTAAATCAAGATTATAGTCTTGAATTATCAAGAAAGAAAATATTTGACAAAATTATATATGAAATGCTAGTTAAAATGTATATGGATGAAACCCTAAGTAATGATTAAAATATATTTATAGCAAAATTTCTTGTAGATTAAATGTTTGATAAATTATCTAAGAGAATTGATAATGAAAAGCTTGAAAAAGTGAAAGAGAGTAATTTAATGAAAAGTTGAAAAGTGCAATGTATGATGTGTGTGTGTCACGGCCAAAGGGAGAATATCTGAATGTTATTGTGTTGTAACCTCTTTGAGCTCTAAATCATACATAATTAAAGTTAGAAAAGCATATAGGAAAGTTAGAATTGAAAAAGAAAACTAGATTGGATTGTTTGTGCATTTCGGCTTGATGAAGGGTAGCTTATGCATGTGTTTTATTAGTGTTTATGATGTATTTAGAGTCCTACAAACATGCATGAGGGAGTAGGAATCAAGGTAATTAATATGGATACATATGGGTGCATAATGACATACAATCTAGTAAAGATTAAAATAATAGTAGAATGAGAAAATAAGCACTTGAAAGGGGCATAGAGACCTGCACTATTTGAGCTTAATTGAGGTTTTTTTAGACCTCAAAACATGCATGAATGTCCTAGCAAACCATAGAAATTTGAAGGAAAATGTTTGGATAAAAATTGAGAAAGTTATGGTTTAAATAGTGTACCTATGTAGTCGTAAAGATGAGTTGAGAGTGAAAATGTATTCTTTGATGCATGAAATGAATGTGTTCGATCATAATTGAGTAAAAGAACCTTAGACACGAAAGAAATGACATCATTGCATGTGTGATACAAAAATGTGTATAAAAAAGTGTCGAAAAATATATATTTTTCATAGGATTCATCTCTCAATACTTAGAATTTTTCGAAACCGTTTTACGGAGGATCTAAGTGAGAGATAAGGAGATGATCCAAGTAAAAACGGAAGCGAAACAGCCCGCGGAATGGGCTATGAACAGTATTCTATTTTAGGGGATCCGAAAATTTTGACTTTTCGTTCCGGGCCTCTGAAAATTATACAGATGCGTGGGGATGTTTTTAGGGGTATAAAAATTAAACTTTTATGAAGAAATCATAGTTAAAAAGCCTCGATTGAGTTAAAACTTAGAAAATGAAAGTGTAGTAAAAAAGGGCATTGTAAGGGGCTTTTAATGTTAAAAGCAATGTGTATGATTTTATGTAGCACATTGTGACCTATTTTAAGTAAGAATATTTCGTGCAGGTGACGCACAGGCCAGCAGAGCACGGGAGGCTCATTGACGAGTATAGCTCGTTTGGTGAGGTAAGTGTCCTATCACTTACAATTTCCTTTATCTAAAGTTTCAATTATGAATTATATAGTTTCAATTTTTTTTTAACAATGATGAATTAAAACTTTGATAATGATCCTTACATCGGATCTTGAAAAGAGTTTTTAAAAATAAATGGTTTTGAAAACATTCGAATAAAGATTTGGAAGGAAATCGATTTTCGTGCTAAATGTACATAATAGAAAAGAGTTTTGAAAAACCATGTATGTACCCTTGGTTTATATGAGATTTAGCACTACGCGACGATACAGAAAATTTCGTCCGTAATTGCTCAGTTTTCAGAATATCTAGCGCTACGTTGCGATGCAGAAAATTCCACTTGCAGTCGGCTAGAGTTATAGCTCACACATAGCACTACAATGATGATGCAAAAAATTTCATATTGTAGTCGCTCAGATTTGAAATCGTCTCGCACTATATTGACGATGCAGTAAATTTTGCTCGTAGTGGTCGGGATATCTCAACAGCTTCACGATTGGTGTTAGTTAGAAATCACCACGTGATGGTTAGAGTACATTAGGGGTATATATGATATTTTATAAAGAAGGGTTTTCTAAACTAAAGATTTGATATTTAACTAAGTTTATGAATCACTATGTAGTTATACCTTATATTTCCTTATTTAATGAACTAACGTCTTTGCTTTTGTATAGCGTGTATATTCTACTAGGTGTCTTAGTAGGTGGTTTTTGCTTCAAGGAAATCGTCATTGAACAATTTAGGTGGGGAATTCGACGATTACATCAACTGAACAAATATATTTTGTGATTGTAAATAATATAACTAAGTAATTGTATGGTTGGAATATAAACCAATGATATGATATGCATATACATATATTTTGATACTTGTATATGGCTTATATCCATCTCCAAATGTTTGATAATCTAGATTAAATTATGAAAATGATAGAAATGTTAGGTTTGTGAAATGAATGAAGTATATGCATGGTTATGAACAAAAAAAAATTGGGTGGTGATTGAAAATAGTTCGAAGTTTTTTTTTTTTTTTTTTTTTTCAGGTAAATTTTGGAAACCTTAAAAATATTATGCTGTCGAAATTTATGTAAAAATTGTTTTAATTCGAATTTTGAAAAATTTACACCCACCTAAATTGTTTATAAAATAAAAGAATACATTTAAATTGAATTAAAGAATTAGGCAAGATTAAGGGGTTCACTCCACGGATTTCTTCAATCCGACAAGTCGGATTAAGAGAAGTCTGTTGGAGTGCCTGACGGGACCCTCCAAATAAGAGATTAGAGAGAATCTGGTTCGGGTCCCATCAGAGACTGCTTTATCACTCCAACATCTGTTTTGCACTGCTTTCGATATATATATATATCATTATTATTATTATTATTTATTAACACTAAGTCTGAGTACTATTGAGATCAGGTGAAATCAGACTCTATAGTATAATCCAGATCTGTACTTCCAGAAATCATAGAGGACAATCCATATAATGTAAAAAAACTATCCACAATTTAAGTAGGATAAGTGCGCTTTGAACTTAGTACATAGACAAGGGTGAGAGACTGCTTTACCACTCTAGCACCCTTACTTTGCACTACTTTTGATATTTATTCATTTATTATTATTATTTTTTAATTTACTGACACTAAATTAGAGTACTATTGGGATTAGCTGAAATTAGACTCTGAAGCACAATTTGGATTTGTACTTCCAGAAATGGCAGAGGGCAACTTATATAGCGTGGAAAAACTACTTACAATTTGAGTGAGATGGATATGCTTTGAACTCAGCACATAGGCAAGGGTAAGGGGCTACTTTAGCTCTCCAGCACCCTTACTTTGCGCTGCTTTTGATATTTATTTATATGAGTTCTAAAATTATTTAGGCCTTCTATTAAAATTTGTTAGAAATCAATTAAACTTTGCTAAAAAGTTTTCAAATTTCTTTTCCATTATAATATACAATTTTTATTAGTGAAAACTGACTCTGAGTCATAATTTCTTTTTTGAAAGGGGCAAAGATCATTACCCAAACTTCCTTCATTAGAATCAGCTATAACAAGTTGATGAATAAATCCTTCACAAAAAGGAAAAAAAAAAAGTTGATGAATAAACAAACGGCCATAATCAACCCAAATTTTACCTGAGATAACATTAAATCACACTTGCTTAGAGCATGAGCCGCCATATTTCTATTTCTAGGAACAAAGGCAAAGGATAAATCACCTTCACCAGTTGCAAGATGAAGCACATCTTCCACAAGAAAGTTGAACTTATTTAAACCAACAACAGCATTTGTAGAATCATTGTCCACCTAGTCGATCATGAAATCATCATGTTAGACAGCAATCAGGCTTATCGAATTGCAAAAATCTCTCCAATTTAAGCAACAAAACAACCCAAACGAGGTGGAGCAAACATAGCACTTACATTGACAAATGATCTCTTAAAACAGCACCAACACCCACTTGTCCATTAAACCCGAAAGCCACATCTACATTCAATTTGAAACAACTGAGAGGTGGAGGACACCAAATCGGCGAGATTTTAGTGCTTGAAACAGATTGTACATCTGAAAACTCTTGAACAACTTGAAATTCACCCAATAAAGTTTTAGCTAAAGAGACAACAGTACAACAACTGGATGTCTAAAGGAACCACTGTGAACTAAATTGTTTGTTTCATTCCAAATGCACCAAATCATCACAAACAAAATTTAGAATATGTAGATCCAAGAACTTTTCATAAACTCTCTAGAGCAGAATGGATATCGAGTTTTAAAATTTTTTTGAACCACAAAGAAATCCAAACAGCTTTTGCATGACTACATAAAAACAGAGCATGAACGTTATTCTTCATAGTATTGTCACGTGACTACATAAAATGTCTTTGACTCGAAGAACAAATAATTTTATAGTATAGTATTATATCTTGTCAAGTCTTGAACATTGCTATTCCAAATTGGGCTTGAATAGGCAATATGTTTAAAAAAGGCCCAATTTTCCTGCAGTGAATTGGTGGGCTTTAATACCAACAACAAAATAAAGAAGCCGAGCAGATAAGATGGTGGAATTTTGCAGGCTATGCTTTGGTGAATTTAATTGTAACTCCGTTTTATGTTCTCCAAGGAACGTCTGTTTTTTCCAAAAAAAAAAAAAGGGAAAATGAAAACCGGAAAGATCAGTCTGTGTACCACGAAATAAAAAGAAGAGAAGTAAAATGCAATAATTTTTTGGGTTACTGTTTGAGAAAAATATTCCATACAGCATGTTTTTGTTATCATTTTTATATAGTTTGAGTTAAAATTATTTGATTAGGAATAATGAAGGTTTTCCTAAATGTTAATTTTGAATACAACTACATAGCTTTTATTAACAAAACCTCAATGTGGTTGAAAAATCTCTTTCTCTTTCTCTATAAATTAATCCTTTTAATATATCATCAAGAATTATCATGATCTCCTTAACACTTTTGATTTCTTAAACCATCCGATTCAGTCCAAAGCATATTGACATGTTTTGTATTGGTATTGGGTTATCCATACAATAATGCTAAATATTTCAATATTTCTATTTCATTTGCATAATAATTAATAATGAGACAAATAGTGAATAATTACAATTTACAAGTTAAATAAATTATTATTAATGTGTATCATTCATCCATTATTATATTATTAACTGAAATACAAATGAGATATAAAAGATGTGATGTTTAGTAAATACTATTATCTACATGGTACATTGGTAGTATAACCAAACTTAGGTGTACATACTACTGCTAAAAACTATGAAAAATTCATGCAAACGTAGAGGAATATGAATGCAAATATTTAATTTTATAAGTGGGAAGATCATGAAATGAGAAAGATTGAGGACTCTTGGTTCTGAAATTAATTATAGGATTATATTAATGTCTGAGTTTACTACTTTAATACGATTCTCGGAACGTAATAAAGAGAATAAAAAGAACCCTATTTTTAAAAGTCATAAAATGTTGGAAATTTTAATGAGTTATAAAAAAAGCTGGTTAGCAGCATAAATTTTGGTACCACTTTAATCTGCTGCTTTGCTTAACTGGAAGCAATTATTGCCTAGGAGTACTGTTCTCAACCCAACTAATTAAACCGTATAATAGTCAATCTGATCAGCTGCAATGTATTGCACAGAGACACAGAGAGAGAGAGAGAGAGAGAGAGAGCAGGACCATTCAAAAACGCAGAGAGAATTTTAGCCCAGTTGAGCCATCGATGCAGATATTGATGTTTCAAGTGGCAATTTTAATTTGTCGAGACTGTCCAACTTTTCGGCCAGAGAGAGAAAGATAGACTAGTCACTAGAGAGAGATAGGGTACATATATATTCACATTCACATGATGACCTCATGATATATACATGAAGAGAGAAAGTAATTATCATCACATGCATGATGATGAGAGTCCAGAGAGAGAAAGAGAGAGATAGAGATCAAATGGATGACAATGAAGATGAAGGTGTTGGTGAGGGAGATAGATCACATGATAGATTTAACTAAATAGGGGAAAATCACACTGGTGCAACTGGTCCACTCCTCTCTGTGTCTAGCAAGCCTAGGTCTTGTCAATTTCTGTAGCAGAGGCTCTCTGTGGCTTGGTTTTGTCTCAGTCAATTCACTTCTCTCTGCATGCTGCCAATTCCTCATTCCCTCTCATTCTATTTCATTGTTTCCGTACCCCAACAGCCCTATCACTTTGTATGTCTCTTTGTTTACATTCTTCTTTTCTTTTTCTTTTTCTCTTTCTCTTTCTCATTCTTTGGTCAACTTTTTTCGCCTAATTATCATATAAATGAGACCAAAGATTAATCTTAATTAGTTTTTCAGAGGTCATGGTACCAATATACATGCCACTTCAAATTTCTCTAAGCTAAATATTATACTTGCCATATCAATAACATATTTTGTAAATTCTATAGTTGTGTTTATAATGTACGTGAGTTTCATCAACTGCTAATTTATTATAAGTCAAATATTTAAATTATGGAGTTGAATAAAATTTTATATGGTTTAATCTGTTCGATTTAGAAAATTCTTCTATTTCCTTTATGAAAAAGTCTTAGCTTAAATGTGTTCATCTATTTAGTACATTCAATCCATAGCAATATTTCATCTATTAACAAGCTCTGAAACCTACAGCCAGAATAACTTAACCCCGTTTTTTCAGTTTTTTGGTAAAACCAGGAAACCACCACAACTTCATAAATACATAAACTTCAACTGCGTTTCTCTTGCCTGTTTCTATGCGGTTAAGAAAAATATATAAAGGAACAACACTTGACAATTACATTCAACGTACATATTAGATAAGACTTTAAAAGATCATAAAGAAAATTTTAATTTGGGTATACATACATACATATATATATTATAATGGTCATAATACATATATAGTGACAAAACAAAAGGGTGAATACTCTTATTGACAACTGATTATTATCAAGCAACCTTGCATATTTAGTATTTAAAGTTAGCTGTCTTTCTTATTATATATATCTGCTTCGACTTATTGTGCAGTCAATACTTAGTAGAAATAAACTTAGGATCCACTCGTATTTCATTCTTTTGAGCAGAGATGATGTGACATACCACATTTTTTCTCTGCCATGTCTTGTGTGTAGTTCAAAACATGCACATAAAAACTATAAAATTCCATCTTTTAAAAAAGTAAAATTTGAAATGATCATATACTTTATGAAGAAAAGCATGAATATGTTTGGACAATTACTTTATATGACAAAAGGCATGAATCTCTCGTGTAATTAAATAGTGACATTTTATAACATAATTTGAGAGAGGATCATATGTAAAGTTAGACATCTCATGATTTATATTCCACTTGAATCTCATCCAATGATGTAATGATTGATAATTGATGTACATTAATAGCAATTTAATTAACTTATAAAATGTATTTATCCAACAATCATCACATCATTGATTGGAACGAAAAATGAGATGGTTAGCATTGCTCTTCGACGTATACGCCAGGCATACTAAATATTTCTCTAATATATATATCAAAATAAATCCCAATCTCTATGCACTTATACTTTACAAAGCTTAGAAGTAACAGTATAGTTTAAAATTTTACATATAATCTAAACTTTGATACAAGTTTGTGCATCTTTTATTCATCTGAATCTTATAACACAATCAACTCATTTATTTTTCACTATGATAAAAATGAGTTATTTATCTTCATTTAAACCTTAACCTAAAGAAGTTAAGTATGTATTTCAACAAACCAGAAATTCTGGTGCGCATAAAAATAATCTCTAAAAATATCTCCCACAAAATCTTAAATTTTGATTCTTAATAGAAAAGATCAGAGTGAAATATATATATATATATATGCGTATGCGTGTGTGTGTGTGAATAGAATTATTGGGAAAAGCAAAGCTTTATTAGAGACAGCATTTTGACTCTCTTTAGTGTGGTATTTAGAGTTCAGTGCATCGTCCCTTATTTCAAGGCAAGAGAAAGGAAAAGGCAAGCATATACACATTCATGAAAGAAAGAAAGTATCTCTCTCTCATTCCCTCTCTCTCACCAAATTCAAAATCTCTCTCAGTCTGAATACAAATCAGCTGCATATGGCCGCTATGGAGAGAAAAAAAATGTACTTAGTTTCAGGAGTGAAACAGAGAGTAAAGAAAGAAAAAGAAAAGAAATACAGAAGAGAAAGAGATCAAAGAGAAAATATTTTATATATGCATATTGTCTGTGGAACTAACCTGTGAATCTTTTGAAAAAAAAATAGAGACGTTAGACCTTCTCAGTGTTAAGCATTGATTGCCCTCTTCAAAAAAGCAAGTCGGCTGCTTCTCTCTCTAATTTTTTCACTGGTCATCTGTCCTTCTGTGAGACAATATATATTTTGTAGGGATAATCCCTGTTCACCCCCGTAGTTTGAAATAATAGCCAAAATTTTTCAATCTTTTAAAAAATTGCTAGTATCCCTTTATTAAAATATCAAATAAATAAAATACATCCAATAGGATATGAAAAGACCAAAAATCTCCCTGCAATCAAAGTTAACTTTAAAAATTAAAATTTGACCATTAATATAAAAGGGGCAAAACCGTTGAAAACAAAATAAATATATAAAAACATGAATTAATCAATAAAATGAAAAAATTAGAGAACCACAAATGGACACTTCATCAACAAGTGGTATTTAATAAATCTAAATAAAAATAAAAATGATATAAAAGTTATTAAAAGTCAATAAAAATCAATTTAAAATTTAATTAAAAATAAAAATTCTTAAAATAAAAAATACTTAAGATAAAAAAAATATCGAAACTTAGACCTCATCCTTTTTCAAACACCAAACACTATCCAACACCCACTCATCTAGATCCTCCTTCCAACACTCAGACCCTCCTTTATCATCCAACACGAGACTAGTGCAAGAGAGGCATAACTAGTTCTTCAGCCACCATCTTTTATTCTATCATTAGCAAAAGCAGCAAGAGAGACTTTTATCGCCTACTTATTCTCTATCGCCAAAAAGACTTGTGATGGAGACCAGATCTAGTCTCTATGTGATGGAGACCGTTAAGTCTTCGTCGTTAGAGAGCCTTGGTCTCCAGCTCTCTGACAAAGGAGATTCAATGTTATCCTTTTCAATTTCTCCAACGTTCTCCATTTTTTTTTTTGGGTGGCCCAGAGATGTGATGTTGATAATGATAATTTATATTGATATTAATGATAGTTTTTGGAGATGAATTTAGGGATAATGAATTTATGGGTGGTTGATGATGAATTTGGAAATGAACTAGGTGGAGATTGTGATAATGGTTTGTGGATTTTGTTGATGTTCTATTCTTCATCATTGAAGAAACTGTTCCGCAGCGATGAAGAACAATTTTTTTTTTTTTTTTTTTTTTTAATGTTATTATATTGAGGGTAAATAGGTCTTATACTAAATTATTTGAGAGAAATGGGTCTTTTTTGCCACCTGGTAACATTTTCTGTTAAAAAGTAATGGTAACGCGTAAAATGAAATTTCAAAAAATTACAAAGAAATTATTAACGATTAAGTCAAACTATAAGGGGAAAACAAAAACTATCCCTATTTTGTATCATCTCAGTAGTCCTCTTTGGTTTCAGAGAGATGACAGACAATATCTTACAAATCTCTTCCTTCAAAAGTTGTTTGATTTTTCACCATTGATGTTTAACCAGAATTCCCAGGTATTACCAAAAGTGAAAAAAGATTGTACTGGTCTCTTGAGTTGAGTGTAGACTGTACGTGGATTGGTCATGTGCTTTGTATGCAAAGATATCATCTGTTATTATTGTGCTAATATGCATGTATCGATACTGTTAATGACCCATGTTATGTCCCTCGTTGTCTCTTTGAAAAACTATAAAAGAGAAACTTTAGAATGTATCTTATCTATCGTGTCAGTTTATAATACATTTTATCTAATCAGAGTTCGGTACACCAGATGCAGTATTATCCATATTATTTAATCAAATCTTAATTATAAGGTCAACGTAAAATTTAACATTATTAATAGAAAATAAAATTATATCCATCTCATTTTTAATTTTAAGTTGATAGCGAGTTAACATATTTTATATATATATATATATTTTCTCATTACGTACTAACATAATAATTTTAATTTTTCGATTATCAACAGTTAAATTCATTTACTTTTATTTATTTTTCGATTAATTTTTCGATTATCAACAGTTAAATTCATTTACTTTTATTTATTTTTCGATTATCAGCAGCTAAATTCATTTTCTTTTATTTACTTAAACATCGTCAATACCCATTTATATTTAATCAATGATCCACAAGCAATATATAGGTTTGATTAATTTTAATACATACTAAGATGAAAACTAACATATATATATTTTTGAGTATGCCTTATATATGATCTACATTAATCAAGGTTAATACTATTTTTTTTTTCCAAATTTTGATTATTTTCCAATAGCTAATATTGATGTTTTGACATGGTGTTTGATTATAATATATTTCCTTATCTTCTATTTATCCCTTTATATATATGTACAATAAAGAAAATTTATGTACCTGCAGAAGCAGCACGACGAAGTTAGGTATCTTTGTAGAGGCTTCAAAATTGATTGCCATAAGGAAATATTTAAAGCAATACGAAGTTATCCTTCTCACAGGATCCGGAAAACTTTGAATTAGCTTAGCGAGCTTAGAAAAACTTGTAAACGTTTGAAATCAATCCAGTAGTTTTCTTTGTAGCCATTGCAAATTAAAATTAATATCGGGTCAATTTAATGTGGACAATTTTATGCTGCTGATGTCAGAGGGGATTTGAATTGTTCGAGGAATTGTCATAAGCTGTCATTTCAATTGCAGCCTAATATATATATACACATAAACACACCACATAACAATTGTTGTGTATACGAAGGTTAGGTAAAGTAAACATGTGTTTTAATTGTTTGTGTAGGAGGTCCAATTACATGAGCAGAATTTAAATTAAAAAACGAAAGTTCTTACAATTTATTCTTATTTATATTTTTAGTATAGAAATTTGAATTCTGTGAAAATAATTTAATAAAATTCTAAAATCTCATATGAATTATGCATAGAACTATTGTATGTTTTCACTTTTAATACTTTGGATTCAAAAAGTTTTATGAGAAAATGATTTTTTTTTAACAAAACTTTAACGGTTTCAAATAAAATGATTGTATATTTAGTAATGGTTATAACATTTTTGTATTACTTAAAAATTGGGTTGAGAAAGGAAATATATATAATAAAATAATAATAATAATAATAATCAGATTTTAAATTTATTTAAAAAAAAAAGATTTTAAACTTAAAATTTACATTTTTTTTGAAATGTTAAATTTTACAATTTATAGATACCAAATTATGATAATATTTAAGCTTAAACTACAATATACTTGAAGATGAGAATGAAAGGCCAACCGCCTTGAAGCAAAGAATGACATCTCTGATCATAAATTTGGGATGGATCAGACTGAAATAATTTTTTTTTTGTTCTTTTTTCAATTCAGTTTGGAAGGTTACTAAAATAGCAAAGAGATGGTATTTTGTCAATGCATGTATACAACATAGTAACTTTTTTTCTTCCTTTGGTGTCCTTAGGAAACAACACATATTCCATTTTTTTTCAATCTAACCACTCAGTTACATTACTTTTCTTTTTCAAATATTATAAACTTAAAATTAAAGAAAAAAAATGATTGAAACTCACAATTTTAATGACATAAATTCTTACGAGTCCACCTTAGACTTCCCATCCTTTGCCGCAATATTGATAAATCCCAACTTCCATTCTACATATATAAATTTATTAAAAGAAAAACAAAAGAGATGCATAGCCGAACTGGGTAAAGAGTACTTTACACTCAATTAAAATCTAAATATTTCAACATGAAAATCAATGAACTTTAAAGATGTCATGGGAAAATTGTCCTTGTGTACATACTTCTTTTTCTTCTCAGTTCATGACCGTATTTTATTTTTCCCGGAAAAGGCATTTAATCTCTTTTCTGATTTAATTTGTACGTTCCTGCTGCGAACTTGATTTCATTAATCTGTTGCTTCTATGGTATTTCAACTATCTTTTACCAGATTAATGTTCTCTCAAAATCAAACTGCATTAATTCGAGATATATTATCATTTTTACCTTTTTGAGATAGACAATAAAGTGAGGGATCCTTTTGTTTCGGGAGAATTCTGAAGCAGCAATTTAGAAAGCTAGCTACTTATTTAGTATCTGCTAATTAGTAACTACTTAATGCTAGATATACAAACAATGTATATCACCTTCCACTTGAGAAGGTTGTACATCTCCTCAATCACGCCAATGGTGATAAGGGTTCAAGTTGACATTACAAATATATGTAAAGAGTTTTTTTTTTTTATTATATGAATAATATCTTTTAGTTATAAAGGTAGATATTCGAACCATATGAACAATAAATAAATTATCGAATCCTAAAAGATATTTGATATCAAATTTTTTTCCCTTTTAAAAGAATATACAAACACGTAAAATGTTTGTGGGATCCCATCTCCTATACAACTAAAAAAATGCAAAGCGCAAACTTTTAGATGTATCATTTATTGAACTTACATAACCATGTTAGTGTTATGACAAAATGAGTCCCATTAAAAGAAACTCTATATGGCAAGTATACTAAAGAAGTATTTCATTTATTATCAAGACATCAAATATAATTAATTTAATTGGTAATTAATACAAATTAATTATAACCAAAAAAAAAAAAAAAAAACTTTACTTGACGTCAGCTCAAGCATATATTAATAATAGTCCTTACAGAATTTTCGACATTAACACCATTTCAACGTTGCATTGAGGGAATTATCAAAAGTGAATTTCCTTTAAAACAATAATTTCTTTTCCGTAGACTAATTACTAACTCTAGTTTTTATCTACTTTTATATTCATTTTTGAGAGAAACTTTATTGATCTCTTGTCATCATCATATATGAGTCATGTCTGTTTCTAAGAGATAATAAATTGAACAGATCATGGAATGTATATATCACATGCAAATATACTTTCTGAAAATGTGACATATCCTTGAGAGTCACTTCAACATCAATTTCTTTCAAATCTAAATACCCAATTCTGATCCTTGATTGTGCATCAAAACTCTTACACATTTAGTCCCACTTCAGGCCCTTCTTCGGAAGCTGAGCTCTTTTTTCTTCAATCATCCTCACAAACACACAACACAAGCGCGCCTGGCCAAAAAAATGGCACATCTAGTTACTTAAACAAGTTCTATATATCTCTGTCAACATCACCCAACATGGTCCAAATGCATTTTAGGGCAACAACCAAGTGTTCTGTCATTGCAAAAAAGTCCATAAAATGTTGCATCAACAGTATATAATGAATAAAAAGCTGTCACAATTTTAAACCAAAAAAATACAAATTCTAGATATTAACTGATCGTCTTACATTCAGAGCAAAGTGAGAGGAATTAATAGAACCCTAATTAACCCTACTACAACGTCTAATTAGCACTATTAAAAAGTACTAAAATTCCTTGGTTGATTAAATTAGTTCTTCAATGGAAGGAACTCAAAAAACTGGCTAGGAGTCATCAAGTTGGCATCAATGCTCGAGACTGAAACTTCATTCACTTTATCTAGATTGTTTTCAATGCCTCCATCTTCACTTCTAAGAGGAAAAAGTTGAAGGGTTTGAGATTCCCCACACTCATCTTCTCCATTGTTAACTGTGTTTAAGTGGTCAAAACCATGTCCAAGGTCATGGATATTCTCTTTGTAGGGTGCTATAAAGATGTTTAGGCCATGAATGTTGTTACTCTTACTGAGCTGTTTTGGCTCCAATGTCGTTACTGGAGCTGCTGGGGTGTTGCTAGTGGTTGTGGTGGTGGTACTGGTCATATTGGTGTTTATGAGGTGGGTCTGAGATGGACAAGACAACTGCATCATCTGCTGCCACGTGGCATTCCTTTCTACCAAGTTCCTTGATCTATGTTGTTGCTGTAATTCCCCTTCATCCAATTGGATCCATCCACCTGGCGGTGGTCTACACTCTGCAACACCTGCTTTTGCTGCCCTAATTTGCATTCCCCCAGATTCCTGAAAAGTTTAATAAAGACCATGCAATTAAACACATGACACATCTTGATAACACGACAGTGCATAATTTACATACCTCAAGTTAATTTAAACCTTCGGACTTTTTCTAGTGAGAATTAACATAAAGATTTTGAATTTCCGCCTGATTCAGTTGCATTGCATGCACAATTGGTGAGATCAAATTCACTTTCTCTCTCTTTTTTTTTTTTTTTTGTAACAGTAAAATTTTTACTTAGACCTATAGGTTCTCGCCAAGTTATTTAATCAATAAAGAAGCATGGTCCATTAAAAGACAAAATTGTACTATATAGGGCTGGCATTGTCTTTTCATTATCAAGGTGCCCATTTCGAAAGAATGTATCAAGAGTGCCCAAATCACTAGGCCTTAAAATGTAATGAATACACGATATTAAGCACAAGAACCCAGAAACAAAAATGAAAACCCGTCTAGTTCCATAACAGCAGACCCGACAGAAAGGAGGGAATTCAGCTTTTAAACACTTTTCATTTCCCAACATACAAATAAAGCTTTTGTTCCTAGCTATAGCTTCTTATTGATTAGCTACACTTCACTATGTAACTTTTAATCCAAACCCTAAAAGAAAACAAACTAACATGAACTTGTAATCATATGCACATTATTAATGCTTAATTGCATTAGAGATTAAAGCTAATAATTATTCTTCAAAAGTTGAAAAAATAAAAAGGAGAAGATAAAATAGAAAGAGAGACCTCAGCTGCTAGTGTACTGCAGTTTGTAGGGGCTGCCCAGTTGTTGTTGTTGTTGCTGTTGTTGTTTATCTTGGTCTGTTCAACTTCATAACCTGTCCTATTTGCACCTGTAATGTTGACAAAAAGAAAAACAAAAAGAATACAACTTTACAACTCTAACCCAACAAATGGAATGGAAGCAAAAGCAACAACTCACACATCACAAATCTCAAACAAAACAAATTTTATTGCAAAAAGACATAACATATCAAACACTACTCTTCTTTGTCTCTCCCTCTTTCTCTTTTCTCTCAAGAAAAAGATTTCATACTATGGTCAGTATTTTTTTTTTTAAATAATAATAAAAGAAGGTTTTGCCAACACCAACTAAATGAAAACCAAAATTTTTCCAAGTATATATTCGAGCAAGATTCCATTTGGAAACCTCTCAAACACGCTAAACTAGCTGGTACCACAAAAGACATATCATACCTCATCCTTATATTATAATTTACCTGTAGAGTCTTTATTACTTTCAAAGATTTCTATATCGTGAACATTGTTATTGTGATGATGATGATGATGATCAGGAGATGATAATTCCATCTGACGGCGGCGCTTCTGTCTCTCTCTTGCCTTGTGGTTTTGAAACCAATAGAAAACGTTTTTCCCTTCAATCTTCCCATACCGACGAAGTTGTGCAGTGATGTGTTGAATTTGCTCGGCCGACGGCGTCCGAGTGCCACGTCGGTACAATTCTTCTAGCGTTCTCAGCTGCTCAGGCGTCGGATTCCACCTTGAGCTCACCACAACCGGTGGCGTATTGAACTCTCGCTTGTTTTGATCAACAAAATGTGAACCTGATGTATACATACATGTAAAGAAACACACGTTTAGAAATAAAAACAAATGCACGAAAATATTGAAAGCGAATTGAAAATGAGAAGATAATAAGTGTTACCAAGATGGTGATGATTTAGAGAGAAGAAGTCAGTGGCATGGATTCTGCTGAGACAAGGAGTTGTTGGGGATGAAGAGTTGTTATTAGTAGAAGAAGGCACAGGCCTTGGAATCAGAGGCCTGAGTTTGCGGCCGTTGAACGAGTCAGGCACGTTGAACTCACCACCACTATCACTGTAACCCATCATCCACATTTTGACGATAAAGATGAGAAGATGATATTGTATACATACACAGAATGAGAATCTCTAATAAACAAATAAGTTTGCTCGAAGTTTTTGAACAAACAGGGGGTGTAACTTTTTTCACTGTGCAATCCGTTGAAGGAAATGTGTTATGGGGGTGTTCAAAATGGTGGAGACAAAGCATGCAAAGTGTGTGGTGGGACTGGTGGGGTGGTTCCTAGCTTTTGAAACACATAGTTGAAATAGGGGGCCTGAATGAGCTGAAATAATAGTGGGAATTCGGTGTTTTTGAAAGGGTTATGAGGGAGGTAGAGAGACGCGTGTGTGTGTGTTGTGTTGGATTAGGAAGGAACAAAGTGGGAAGACATGAGGTTGACTAGGGCTCTATCTATTCTATGCAGAGGGAGAGAGAGAGAGAGAGAAGACAAAAAGCAAGAAAAGTAAAGGAGAGGAGGGGAAGCGTGGAATTCTGGGAGGGGATTATTGGGAGAAGCAAATCAAAAACGACGTGACGGATGATGAGGGTTATCATAAGCCTCATCAAAAGCCCTTTGTCTCTCTCTCTCTCTCTCTCTCTCTCTCTCTCATTTATTGTTATTGTTCATGTCTCGTGCTTTTCACACTTATTCTCAATCCGAACTGCCCCTCTCTCCCTTCTCCCTTCTTTGTCTCTACACATTTTACCTCTCTCTTTCTCTCTTTTACCCATCTCTCTCCATTTTTGCACCAGTGTCTTCCTTCTTCTCCTACACGTTTTATATCCATCTCACACACCTCACTTCTCTTATTTTTCTACCCCAACATATTCACCACCATATCTCCTTCTATCCATGTACTCTTCCATAGTCAAATTCACATATCACTGTACATCTCTATAACACTATGCCGACATATACATTTATGCTTATCTTTGTGTCTCTTAAAAGATTGTAATCCTAATTAAATCTATAATGTTGAGCATTAATAATATTAAGCATGATATTTGTACAGTTTCACCATGTGAAGTTCAACGGCGTCAGGTTATTTGAGACATTAATTATAAAATTTTTATAGTTTCAAATAAGTTTCGTAAATCATATAACTAGTTTCTCATGCAATTAATGATTGTTGTAGAAAATACTTGCAAGCCTCATGCTATATATCTCAAATTATGTCACAATTTTTTTCGCTCCAAATGATAGTGAAGAATAAAAAAGTGATGTTGTAAATTTATAAATATCCTAATTCTAAAAAATATTTAATTTTTTTCCTTTGCAGTTTAATTTATAATTGATGTTTTCAATAATATAAAGAAATTATTGCACTTGCATTTGTATTGGTTAATTAATTCTGATTAAAGAATATACTATATACAAGTTTTGTGAACTAAAATAATGATAAAATTGATGATTAAAAACTTTAAATTAATTTTAAGAAATATGATTGGTTAAGATTAAGCTTTTCTATAAAACAGAAAAAAATATATGAAAAAAGTTTATTTTATTTTATTTTTTTTGAAGTGCAAAAAATTGTTTAAACTTAAATTTGAGTTGGGTGCTTTTGGTAAATAAATGAATTTACTTTCTAAGGTTAGTTCTAGTATTAGATGATTATAGTAAAATTTATTTTAAAATTTTTAATGATAGGTATACTTATAATTTAGATATATAAATTATATTTTTAGATAGTAATATCTGCACCTCCACATGTTGCAAGAGCATATGTAGGATAATGTGTCTAATAAAAGTATAAGGTTGTGGCATAGAATGAATTACAGTTCTCAGCGCTATCGCAGCAAAAGAGTGGGTCACATTTGGAATTTTCCTTCTCCATGTCTCTTTAAATTCATTATATATATATATAGACACATATATGGGGATGGCATGTGGCTTTGTCCATATCAGTGTCCGTATCAGTCACATACCTTGAAGATATCATGTAGGATTCATTGCTCATTATTATGAAATGATTCATTTCTTCATTTGCTGTACCTTCTTTGTCTTCCTTGGAACTTCAAATGTATATATACCATCATTGCTTAACTATTTCTAGATTCTATAACATAGTGGGTTGTAGTAAGATCAATATTTTATTATTATCTCTTTTATCATGAACAGTTTAGCTTAATAAAAACCAAAAACATTCGTCTGTATTTGAGTTTTTTTTTCCTTAACGATATGAGTTCAGAAAAAAAAAAGATTCATTTTCCTGATGATCATTAGATTATATCTAGGAGTTTAAGATTTAATATCTGAAAAAGAGAAAAAGTTAGGATTTCTACGCTGAAGTATATTAGCAACTGATAATACTGTATTGCCTGGCTTGAATATTCGGCTTTAAAAATCTTATGATAAGTACTACTTATCGATACAGAATAACATAGAAAAAAGAAAAAAAAAAAAGTAGATTATATGGAGAGAAGAATGTTGTTTCAATTATCAAAAAATATTATGTAGAATTAATTAGTTTTTCACATTTTTCTCTCTACAATTGCCTGTTGTAGTTTCTTTTATGCCTTTATTTAAATAATTCTATCCCCTAATTATAGATATCTAGGAGTGTTCTTGTAGTCATACCGTAAGGGTGAAACTTTTTCCTAAACTACTAATTAAGTGTTTTCCTTGTCTTGAGATATACTACTTCTAATATGTACAAGGGTGAATTCATCCACATACTATGGGTTATTTTTACCTGAGAAAGCTTCTTAGGTAAAGATATATTCCTTATCGCACTAGTTTCCAAAAATTCCTAATTTAAGGATATATATTCCTTATAATACTAGGTATCATTTTCTTTCATATTTAATTAAGAATGTACTATTTCTTACCTTTATAAAAATAAATAAATAAATAAATAAAAGAAAGAAAAAAAAAAAACTGCATTCTACGTACTTGAGGTTTGTCCAAACCTCAGCCATAGCTAATTTTTTCCTAAATTACAAAAACATATCCTTGACTTGGGTTTTGATTGTTAACCTTAATAGCGATGATAAATTCGTTCCGTCATGAAACTACTAAAAATATATTCTTTATAATTTTAATATTAATTTTTAGATAAAAATAAAAAAGCACCTAAATTGCGTTGAATTGAGATATTTACTAAATCGAATTACCAAATCTTCCCATTTCACTTTATTACCCAAAACAAATTAAAATCTCCATTGTAGAATTCTAAATCAAATTTCCATTTCACATTTCAACAATAACATTCAAACAAAATCTCAAATCTTCATTTGAAAAACTCCGCCCACCAAACCCCTCGCCATCACCACTACCACCATCATCCATCCATTGCCCTCTTGCTCCCTCCATTGCCTTCGTTTCCACTCTCCCCATCTCCTGCTTTTTTCCATATATTGGGTGCCGTTCTTATCCCCTCCACAGCAATTTCAAATCTTCTCTTTTTTTGGTAAGCTTTGATCTCCTCCATATTGGAGGAGTGCAAACCAAATTGTTCTCAAGTTTTTGGAGAAGATTTGGTGTCTAGCTCTCCTTCAAAATATGGAAGAGTTTTTTTTTTTTTTTTATTAAATTATTTATTTTATTAAATTATTTTATTTAAAGTAACTACACAAAATAAAATGTCATCATTAATTTCCTTAAATGGCTAAGTTTAACAGTCAACTACCTAGTCAAGGTTATGTTTTTTGTAATTAAGAGGAAAATGAGCTATGGTCCATATTTAGACAAAGTTTAGGGTGTTTGAATGCATTTTTCTTAAGAGGGAGAGAATATATTCCTTTCATTTTGTCTTTCCTAGTTAAAGGTACATTCTTTCTTAAACCAGAGTTTCCTAAATTTGTTAAAGCTAAAGATCTACCTAGATCATGCCTCTTCTTCTTTAGGAAATTTTGCTCTAATAAATTCTGGATTGAAGATGAGGAAAAATTATCGATCCCTTTGGTCTTGATTGTACCATTTTAGTTTACTTCGAAGTCATCTTATGCAAAAACCTTCTTGCTTTGTCAAGTCTCGATCACCTTATTATTCTCTACAATGTGATCTTTTGATAAATGATCATTTTCTTTGTCGGAATATAATTCTTCAAAGTAATGATAGTCGAGGATTTTTGTCGCTGGCCAAAGTCACTAATAAAGTGAATTTCCTACAAGGATTAACCAAATGCTTAGCTTGAGTTAGTAAGATCACATCAATATCTTTTCTTTGTTTTGCTTGATTGAATCAAATACTCTTTCCCATCTTTCATAAAGTGATGCTCACATAGTCTTTAATAATGAATAGCATCTCTATCCCATAAATATGGATTTCCAAGAAATATTACTTGACAAACATCCATTGACACAACTTCACAAGTTGCCTCGTTGATGTATTTTCGGAGATGGGAAATTTTGAACATATTATTTTTGTGACATATTAAATTTTTGGGAAAAATCTAAAAAACCTCCTAAAATTAAAAAAATATATAATCAATTTATCCTAACTTTTGAAAATATTAGCCAAAAAACCCTCAGCCACTAGACCAAAAGTGGTTTTATCCAAAACTTGAGTGGTTTTATGATAAATCCATGAAAAGACGAAATAACCCTTACTATATTGAAAAAATTAAAAAAAAATAAATACAATTATAATTAAATATAATTATTTAATTTAATAATTAAAATTTTTAAAAATTTAATTTAAAAAAAAAAAACTGGGTACTACATCTTCAAAGTTTGAAAATCTGGCCCAAGTCTTCATTAAAGCCAAATATATATATATATAATATCAAACAAAAACTTATAAAAAAGTAGATCTTCAAAGTTTGAAAAAAAAAAAAAAAAAAAAAAGAATAAAAAACTAGAACAACACAATTCAAACTTCAAACAACCATATCTCCATTAAAGCCAAAAAAAAAAAAAAAAAAAAAAAAAAAACAAAAACAAAAAAAAAATCTCTATTTTGTTCATCAGCCACACAACCACCTCCAAAAATAAATAAACTTTGTACACAGTTAAAAAAAAAAAAAAAAAAAAAAGGATCTAGGTTCCTCCAAACCAACTCCAAAAATAAATAATGATAATAATAATAAAGCTTTGTTCATTAGAATACCTCCAAATAAACAATCCCTGTTATGTTCATCAGCTACACAACCACCTAACACCACCCAACACCACCATTCCCATACCACCCAACCTTTATACACCCAAACAAACAACATTCACACTTCATCCATACCCATACAACCTAAACAATACCCATCCTAACCCATAAACAACACCTCATTTTTCAGATCCATCGTATCTCTTCTTCAAACCTCAACACTGAATAGCCATCGAAAAACTCGCTCTTGTCATTGAGTCCATCGCCGAATCGGCCACCACTAAGCCAACCGATGACAAGTCGGCCATCGAAACCCTCAATTTTTTATGTTTCGATTTTAGATTTGATGTTGTGTTTGGTTACAGATGATCAAGGATAATTGTGACTCTGAAAGAGAAGCAAAAGCAGTTGCTAACTCATTTCAAGAAGCTGTTGTTGTTTCATTTGAAGAAGCCGGTGATGGTGAGAGATTGTGAGAGAGAGTATGAAAGAAAGATGGTGAGAGACTTTGAGAGAAAGAGAGAAAGAGGTTTGACAATGGGTTGAGAGAGAGAGGGACCAGTGAGAGATTGAAAAAAAACTTAATTATTTTGGTTTTATTTAGTAATTAAAAAATCATTATTCCATCCAGCTGTCTTTGATACATACCTTTACATTTATACCCTCAAATTTAATGGAACCGTCAATTTATTGACGAAAATCATCAGTTCTCTAATAGTTGGACTATTTTGAATAATATTTTCAATACTATGAGTGGTTTGATATTATTTTCAAATTTAGGAGTAAAATAATAATATCCCTAAATTTTAGTATCCTTTTAAATCCAACCAAAAGAATTACGGTCATAGGTGAGGTTTTGTCTCTAACTTATTTTTTGCACCATCCTTTCTGAAATTCTGAACGTACATTGCTTGATGACATGCTAGATTTTCAATATCCTTTTGAATCCAGCCCAAAGGAAACGGTCATAGGTGAAGTTTTGTCTCTAACAATATGTTGCCATAAGTAGAAGTTTGCAAACAGCAAATTATATTTTGGGAGAAGTTCTTTTATATCGGCAGGTGTAGCCAATGCAATTATCTTCCCTTCCTTTTGACCATTTTTTGGATTGCAATTCAAGCTGTATTTTCCAGCACTGCTTTTTCACATGTTCGCTAATCTTGCAATGATTTCATCATTCATTTTAGAAGTTTCCTTGTGTTCCTCTTCCTGATTTGCATCTTTATCAGGTTTTCTTCATTTTTCTTTTATGATGTCTGTTCTTTTTGGCCTCAATCACAATGATTTTGACTATTGTTTCATCAGATATGCTAGCTGGCTAACTTTGAAAAGTTTAAGCTATTTATTGGTACTTTCAAGTAGCCCACCAATAGATGCTTCACGATGAAGATGCCATTGAAATTCCTTGAGTGGTTACTTCATTTTGAAATTTTGTGGTGTACTCTTCTACACATTTAGCCTTTGTCGCATGTACTGTCACATAAACCATCTTTCTTCTCTTACATAGTCATCCTTTCAGATTGAAAGGGATTGGAAACTTGTTCACTGATTATGTTATATTGGCCTCAATTCAAGACCATATAATATCTCATGGGCGGAACTTGAAGGCTCTAATACCTCTCGATCTAGAATTGATTGAAAATATGTATACGTTGAAGAACTAGCTAATAGAAGTAGAACATACGTAGAAAAGAATGTTGTTTTTATTAATGAAGAATAATGAATGCAACTTAAATTTGCACCTTTCTCTCTACACTAGATAGAGCTAGTTGTAAATTTTTTATGCCTTTACATCAATAATCTACACCCTTTATGGGAATCTACGGTTGTTCTATTCATAATACAAGAGTGAAACATTTACCTATTCTCCGATGGAATCTTCTTCCTTAAGGATATATTATTGTACTATGTTTCCTAAAATTCTAAATTTAAGGATAGATTCCTTATTATACTAGGTTTCATAAGATTTCCTAGCTAATTAAGGATATATTAGTTATAATATTGATATTTTATACCTTTTGTAGTTAAAGTACGGTACATTCCTTATTAAACTACGTTTTCCTATGTTTATTAAGGTGACATGCGTTATTACTTAAGTCATATATATATATATATATATGTATATAAAAGAGAATGATTGATGCCAGATAGGGAAGGGATAAATTTTATTTGAAATTTGAAAAGATGTTAATTTTTGAAAGATAATTTTATCCAAAAAAAAAATGCTTCTCTGGATCCAAAAGAACGGATTGTAATGGGATAGAAATGTTTTTCACCCCTATTTTTAGATTTTTTTTTTCTGTCTTTAAGCATTTCGTTAAATGTCCTTTTCTTCCTATCAGGACTCATGAGTACACATGTGAACCTATGGACTATCTTTTCTGTCTAAAACTATTTCTAGTTAAAAATAATTAACGAAAATAATTTCTATTTAAAAATAATTGATGAAAATAATCTATCTTTCATACAATTCCAACAACCTTTTGAGTGTAAATAAATTTGGGGAGTCATATTATAGCTGATATCCACTGTCATGTATTTATAATTTGAATTTGTAATGTATATATGTATATGTATATATATATATATATATATATATATATATATTGGAAGAAGATAATTTTGTTTGAAAAAAGGGTGAAAGTAACAGTTCTTGACTTGGTAATTTACCTGGGCTCTTATAAGACCTCAATTGCCTTCTCTTTTTGGACCACAGAAATTTGTTTTTGTTTTTTCTCTCAACATGAAATTGTCTTTTTTTTTTTTTTTTTTTTCTTTTTTCTTTTTTTAAGAAACAAGTAAAATAATGTAGGATTTATGGGAAAAGATTAATTACTCAAATTCCCTATCTTACTTCTGTAAGTATGAAGAATTTAGGATTGTGTAAACCTCATTTTATTACATACTATAACATAAAACTCTTTACAGGATAAAATTCTTAACTAAAAAATGCATGTGATATCATTTATAATTATACTTGAATATTATTTTTCATAAAGTGCTCCCTCTTATGTCAATTTATGGGTCCTCCAGTGCAGAAACAAATACGACCATTAAAGTTCTTATTTCAGAAAAAATGCTGATGTATCTAACTAAGCAAATCAATAAAAAAGCATAAAGTTAGCACTTTTTACTGTATCAAAAGAATGAGATTAATTAACATCTAATGTTTTATTAGATATTATATGTAGTGATGACATAACTAGTTTAATTATTTAAGTTTAAAAGTTGCTTAAGGCTTGGTTCTATGAATCGAATTCTAACTATATATAGATAATATGTAATTATGCATTATAGTAGATGCTGATGTGGTGTATTTTAAGGAGTAAAGATTCTCTACCATCTTTTTTTTGTTAATCTTTTGATGATCTAGTGACAACTTAACATTTGAAAAAATGAATGATCAAGATTGATAGATTTTTTCTCTCTCATGCATCACTCAAACTTAAATTACTCTCATAAAAATATTAACATCATGTCAATATTGACAGAGAATCCTTGTTCATACTTAGGAACTAATAACTTCCTCATTTTGTGGTTACGAACATAAGTTGATTATAATTATCCTTTTTCACAAAGTAGAGGTTTTGACTTCAATATCCCCCTCTCTAAGCTTAAAAGAAAAAGGAAATTCCCTTACCTTGATGGAGTCATGTGTAAATACTTTCAAATTAAGTATGTACAAACTAATGGAGTAAACGGGTATTGGAGAAAATTAAATTTTAGCTATTAATTAAAAATCAGAGATAATTATACTGCATAAGTCACATCTATCCATTGCATAATGTTTTGAACAAGTCAGTAAGTATGTACGATGACAAATAATAAGTTAATAACTGCTATCTGTAAAAATAGAGGTTCTTATCCCTAAGTGATTGATTGAAACAATGGGTTATATATATATATATATATATAATAATTAAGTGTAGTAAAACTAAGTGAAAATCAAATTAAATCACGTTTGGGATATTTAGTTCTTAACCTGAAAATAATATTTTAAAATTAAGAAGGATTGAAAACTTTTTTTTTTTAAGATAAGATTTGTGTGTAAGGGCTACTATTAGACCAATCCTATTTTGTATTAAAAATCTAATTTTTATTCTTAGAGTTGACTATCATTATTGTTTTGCTCTCATAATTTTTCACCATCCCACAATCGCCACTAATAAAAATTATTAGATGCCATACCTAACTT
>CM034470.1:13323754-13481254 GCA_019925255.1 Litchi chinensis | reverse complement strand
CCTTGATCATATGATAGTGTGGGACGATCAAGAAATAAAATAATTCCTAAGATGTGGTGTTTTTCATATTGCAGCAAGTGATATTCCAGTTCTGAAAGCGGTTGAAACGATCATGGATCCAGCAGCCTTCTGCGCTGTGCGGTTTGTTATGTCAGCCATCCCATTTTTGCCATTTGTGTTTCGAGCTAGAGATGACATTGAGACACGCAATGCAGGAATAGAGCTGGGATTGTGGGTCAGTTTAGGGTACCTTGTTGAGGCACTTGGATTGCTTACAGCTGATGCTGGGCGTGCATCATTTCTTTCTTTGTTCACTGTGAGCACTGTTTTTGATTTCCTCAGACATATGTATGCTTTATGTGATGTATCTCTTCCTTTCAAACATGTTTCGCCTCTAAATTTTGAAGATCTGTGTCTAAGACACTGCAATCCGGACCCTATTTCAATGGGATTGTGTAAGTTTACTTATGAAAAATTCTTGCCGATTTGCTCAGGTAATTGTAGTGCCATTGCTTGATGGCATGTTAGGAGCTATAGTACCTGCTCGCACATGGTTCGGAGTTCTAATGTCTGCCCTGGGGGTTGGGATGCTGGAATTCAGTGGATCTCCTCCAAATGTGAGCGATATGTTTTTGTTGTTTTGTACTTTTGAATGCTTTAAATTTTAATGAAATCAACCATTTGAAAAGAAAAAAAGAAAGTCTATTCTGCGTCATAACGTTGTTTAACTGTTAATTACAATATAGTTTCCTTCTTAATCTCTCAATATGCTGCTTATTTTCAGGTTGGCGATCTTTTGAACTTTTTGAGTGCAATATTTTTTGGAATTCACATGCTTCGAACTGAACATATTTCAAGAAGCACAAATAAAGAGAACTTTTTACCGCTCCTTGGTTATGAGGTTAACTCTTCAATTCACTTCATGCAGCTTGTGCAGATTAATTGGAAACTTAACTGTTCATCCATGCATGCTGAACAAGACTTCTGGTTTTATTTTTAGATTTGCGTTGTTGCTCTGTTATCCACAATCTGGGTTCTCGTCGGAGGATGGTTTGATGGCGACCAAGACTTTAATCAAACATCGTGGACCTGGACTATGCTTTGGGACTGGATGGTTGCATTTCCATGGGTACCTGCACTTTACACCGGCATATTCTCAACTGGGATATGCTTACGGATAGAGGTAGATAAATTCTCAATGTAGTTCATTAGCAAATTGCAGTACATTTGCAACTCTCATTATAATTGAAGCTAAAAATGATTTGCAAGTCCTTTTGGTCGTTTTTACCATCTATAAATTTAGTTCTTGCTATAGGGATCTTAATCTGAAACACTTCAGGACTTTGTAGATTTCTAGCAAGGGTAATACTGTGTATCGATTGCAAAATTACTACATTATAGCCCATTTTAGTCCTCATAGAAACTGTGTTTAATTTGTATATACAGATTGGCGCCATGCGAGACGTTTCAGCAACAGAAACAGCCGTAATTTACGGGCTAGAGCCACTCTGGGGTGCTGGTTTTGCGTGGTTTCTCCTTGGCGAAAGATGGGGTACGGCTGGATGGATTGGCGCTACTCTTGTGCTCGGTAAATGTTTTCATCTTGACTCTTGGATATAACAATCGAACTTCATATGATACAATGTCATGGCTCATACATTTTGCATTTTAAACACAAGTCACATCCCACAGCCTAGTTTAGGTTAACAGCTACCCTGCGCCTGAAATGATCTAGTGACCGCAGTTAGAAACTATATAACGTGACAAAGAAAAAAGTTTCCGAAATGCTCTAGTAGCTTTGTGAAGATAAATCTTGGACTAAAACTAGCGGCTTCATCTCGTGGCAGGTGGAAGCTTGCTGGTGCAGATATATGGATCTTCCTCTCCCCATAAACCTATAGAAGCCGAAGATTGTAATTCGAAAGGCAGTGTTTTGATGGTTCCAAATTTGGATAAGCAAAAACTGCGAAATAATCTTTCCGCTTCACCAGTAGTTGTCAGAAGCAAAAAGGATGTAACAGATATATTGAACTAATCCTTCGTACTTCTACTTGTAAGTTAAAGTATATCTTCTGTATATAAAAGGTTTCATGTATATATAAGAAATGATGTAATATTTCTCTCCTGGTTTGAAAATAATCCATAATCCAAGATCCATAAGCTTCTTATGGCCTTTTGACCATACATGTACATTCCATTTCTAGACCAAAAATAGCCTTTTCTTGTATTAGAAACAATCTTTTTCACTTATTAGAATTTGAAATAGTGTTTAAAGTGTTATTTGGGAAATTCTAAAAGGATATAAGTTACAAATTGAAATTTAAGAAAAGAGATATATGACTTGAACTCACAATCTCAACATGAGTGTGGGAGACTTAACACCCAACAACAAAATAAAAAGGTGCACATGAATCAAAACAGTTGTCATGGACTATAAATAACACCCAATTCATATTCCAAGCAGTTTGACATGTTATTATTGAATTTTATCTCATAATCCAACGGTACCAAAACAAGAATTTTATTAGGACTTAAACCAAGCCAGGATAATTTAGTTCAAACATCAATCCACAGGAAACACTACAGTCACCATAAGAGTTTTGGTTGAAATACAGCATATAGAGTAAACATAAGTAAAAGCATGTAAATAAGGAATTCGAATATTCGATATCACAGTTTCTTGGCGATGAACAGGCCCCATCGCTGCTCGCCAGATGAACTCCTGATCAGTTTTGCCTTCCATCCACCAACGATTGCCTCATAGTCTTCCTGAATATTTATTCATTAAAAAGATACGAGTTTCAAAAATTAAAGACATCGACCAATTGAGAATTAATGCATTGTAAAAGACACAAAATACGCACTTCAGAGAAGTCTGAGATGAATGCATCCTTGTCCTTCTCAACTGCCTCTAATTCTCGCTCCAGAACTTGCATGAACTGAAGCAAAAATAAACTCACTTAGATACTGAACATTATTTATGTTGCATTACAAAACAAGTAGGTTTATCTGTACCTGATCAGTACGATCCTCAGCAATGACGTCAACAAAACCAGCATCACGGAGCATCTGCAGACAATTTAAAACAGCACAAGAGCTTACTATGTCAGAAAATGTTAAAAGGGTAAACTAAAGAAAAGACAGGCAATGAGAAATAATTTTATGTTAAAATACCTGGCCATATGATTTCACATCATGCAGATCATACCCTCGCTGCTTGATATACTCAGCAAATTCTGACGATGGAGTTCCAGAGCTTTTGCAGTAGTCGCTTATGAGAACTTTACCACCCGGCTTCAACCATTTGAAGAAAGATCTGAACAATGCAGGTTTGTCCTAAAAAAGTATAGTAGAGAGTTGAGGGCATAACATATAAAAATATAAAATACAAGCATGAGCTGATGAGCATTCAATAAACTCTTATTCAATCATTGCCTTAAGTGTCTTGATCTTTTTGATAGGACAGAAACATATACAAAGCTGCTCCTGTCGAAACAGGATCCCAAAAGGAAGGTTCAGATACAGGCCCACCTTTTTAACATGCTTGTTTCAGCAGTGACAGAACAAAGGAAACTCTTTAAAAGAAAACCGTTTAAACACAGAATTAAACTAATAGATGAAAATACAATCAAAGGTTGTCTTACCTGGATGTGCAGAATTGTGTCACGGCTGTAGATGACATCAAAAGTGTTCTCAGGATATGCTTTCTTGGTGCAATCAGCTACTTCAAATTCAACTGAGCATTTGAGTCCAACGGCTCGTTCCATAGCAAATGAAATCATATTTATGGAGAGATCAATTCCAACTACGTGGACATCAAACTCATCAGCCATGTAAAAGTCACCTCCCCCAATGCCACACCCAACATCAAGGACTTTCTGACCAGGTTTGAGATCCAGTTTAGCTACAAATTCTTTTGTTGTCTCTGCTCAGGGACAAATTATCACTTAGCAAAAAAAGGAATTAACCAAAACTAATAAATCATTAATAGCTCATATTTACTTGCAATATTCGTTCCAGAACAGCATGCGTAAGCCTAGCTAAATTGTAAACCATACCCGGAAAAGATCATACATAATATCAAAAATCAACTCTTGCTTTTATTCAGCTAATTTCATTTGACTGATTTTAAAGGAATTGTTATAAATAACTTATGCATCCAGCATGCATGAAAACAAATATTCATTAGTTTTGATTTATGCTTTAGGCAAAGACGCTTACCAATCCCTCCTGTGCTCACAAAACCTTCTCCAAAGACACGTTCATATCGCAGAATGCCGTTTAATTTATACTGAACATTATCCAAGAACTGCTGGAACCCCCTATCATTTTCTGAAGTTACCTTTTGCCAGATCCAGCAAATCTTAATTGGGCAAATAAAATGTGCACAAATTGTTATTAGAAAAGCCTTGGTCTCAGTTAGAAGAAATAAATGATCAAATAGGTCACGTTTAATTCACCTGATTTTGGTTCTTCTTGTTTCTCACATAAGCTCCAATGCATTTGCAGCTAACCAGCGAGAGTTCAAAGGAATTTCTTAAACCATCACTTACATGGCATTCTTTGAACACCTGCAGTAAACACAAATTAAGTGAACAAAATGATCTCTGCAGGGAAGACCATTACTCAACGACAACTAGGTAATATTGTAAGTACGTATTCAAATTCCACTAGATAGACATGAAATATAACTACATATCATTTAAAAATTTGGCTAGAGATGTTTTCACGTGTTTGAATATATAATTTTAATCAGTCTATTAGGTTTTCTTTCTCTGCCTCCATCTTTAAGGACCAAAAGCCATATTTACAGTTTTAGCTAACATTGTAGTTCCACATATATGTTAATAATTTTCAAACATACAATGTATTGCAGAAACTACAAACAGTATGATATTCTTCATCACATATTTTCAGCCCAGAAAAAGGAACTTCCATGACACATATTGAACGGCAATAAAAGTAGTATGAGAACCTTTGTATAAAATCTGGGTTCACGATAGTGGGTTGGGTTGTGCTTTCGCTTGCTATCTCCTGACTGATGAAAACAAGACTCCCTGAAGAAAATGTATCCACCAACCTTTAACCACTTAACCATCCTTTCTGCCAAATTTTCCACCTGCATTGTAGAGAAAAAAATATATGAAATGACAAATTGTGCATAATTTTTAGGTAAAGAATAAAAAGGAATACTCACTTGCAATTCCAAAATCTAAAAATGCTAACCAGAAACTGAAAAAAGAAATATTCCAGTTTGGACATGTTTTTTGTTTGGCATGTGTTATAATTGCTAAGCTAATCATAAGAACTAACATAACTAGATGCAAATAGAAGCAGTCCACTAGTGCATAGACATCCACCACGAACCAAAAAAAATAAAATGATAAAAAAAATTCAACTGAAAATGGAGGAATCAATGCTGAGTTGCTGACTACCAATAAGGGAATCCACTGCCAACTACTCTAGGACTTTTCAAAATTGAGTTTTCTGTTCTTAGATGCAAACCATCTGAAAAGGTCAGTCATATTTCTTTAGTACTTTTGAAGCTCAATATTCAACCACTCTACCGGATAAAGCATACAATTTCAACTAAGCTACGGAATATGACTCTATTATCAATATTCATCCAAACAGTTTAATTAAGTGAACAGACAGTAAATACAAAGAAGTTAACCTCTTTGTCTGACAGATACATTAGCAGCCAATTAGAAAATATCAAATCCACCGATTCATCAGCAAAATTGACATCTGGCGACGTGACATCAGCGCACATGAATTTGACATTCTTGTGATGGCCGTTCAATTCCTCATTCTGCAAAAATGAAAATTGCAAGAATAATTCAGACAAAATCCACATATAGATAACATAATTTCTATGATGTAAAACATATCAACATATGGAAGATCAGTCACCTTCTTTATTACATTCTCAATGAAATCCAGGGCTATAACATTAGCAGCCTTCTGAACCAGTTCACCTGTAAATCGGCCGATTCCAGCTCCAAGTTCCAACACTGATTTTCCTTCATATAGTGGAAGTAGAGAAAGAACCTGTGGGAAGCAGTAAATTTAGTTTCTACAATCCAACATTTATTACAAAAATAAAAAATTTATAGCTCAACAGCACCAAAATGAATGAAAAGTAAATAAAAAGTCACCAGCTTCACAAGCTAAGATGACTTATACAAAAATACCACAAAACAACAAATCTGAGTTACACAAAAAATAAAATCAGACAAATAGAACCAAGGCCAAGATAGGATCAAACAGCATGCAAAATTATTAACCAAAAAGAAAGAAAATAAGATATGGATACTCCAACCAAACATTTCCCACTGGACTAAACTATCAAAGTATCTCATTAAAAAAGGTAACAAGTAAAATATTAGAATTTAGATAATTCGATAAACTATTATATCAAATGTAAGAAAAGATTATTATTATTTTCTGGAAATTAACGAGAAAATTATGCTGCAAGTCAGTCTCTGCTTATAAAGTCTAGAACTACTGCATATCCAACCAATAGGTCTTTTTTTTTTTTAACACAACACCAACAACTATTGGATATGAAACCGTATAAACTTTAAAAGGATGGACAAAGTAAAGTGTAAATTTTCTGGAAACTATTTTTCTGTAAACTTTTTCCAAACAATATTCATTCCTTTAACATTTGATTTAATGTTTTAATAAATAATCCAATATTTTACTGGTTACCTTTGTGTTGAGGCACTTGGTTGTTTTTCGATTCATAATATCCATTATTGATTAACCTAATTATGTTAATTAACATAATCCACATCAGAAATAAAATCAAAACCTGTACTCAATTCAGTATAAAATAGCACATCAATTTTAAATAAAGATAAAAAATTGTAACACTCTAATAAAACCATCAGCATAAAACGAAATAAAAGAGTGCAACTATGTTACTCAAGAAAAATAAATATTACATAGATGCAGTGAGAGCAAAGAATTGATTAAACTACTTGTAAAAAAGCATAGAAAGAGAAAAACTATTGAAGTGGGTGGATCAAGTTGTTTTTCGAAGTTGATTGATTGTGTCACAAAATACTATTAGAATTTACTAATAGTAACAAATATAACTGGAATAAAATTATTAATTATACTTTAAAAGGAAATTAAGAAAATGACACAAATTTCAAAATTAGATGTCGTGTCGTGTTGGATTTGACATGCAAATGTTAAATAAATCTGAACTTTAAATTTTCAGCTATTGACTAATATTTGATATCCAGAATTTAATAATAATACGGCTCTAACGGCTAACATTTTATATCCAGAATTTAATGAAATTCCGGACATCTGTCTCAGAGAGTGATAGATTAACATAATTGGCTGTAACAACACATCAACATTGACAATACTCAAATATTGAAAATGAAACCAAAAATTGTACAAACACACATACTACTACAACAACAACAACAACAATAGAAAACTAGCACATTGATCGTGAAAAGAGAGGAAAAGACAGAGAGAGATTTACTTCAGGACGCTCTTCTTTGTCAAGATCAGCGGCTTTGGAGTCAAGCATCATAGCCTCCACACACCAAATCCGCCGAGTGCTCCGTCCAATAGTTCTTTTGAATCACACGTTCTCCTGGTAAAATAAATACACAAACATTTACAGATCCAGTCAACAAGAACAAACAAAACGCCTCGAAACAAATTTAATAATACAATATAATATAATAAATCATCTAAGCATTGTTAAACAAGCAAAATTGCTTTCATCTTCACCTTCAGAATCCATTGCAAATGTGAACAGAAATTTCACAAACAGAGAAGGAAGCGTGTATTGTTATTGTTTTTAGTTTTTGTCTTTCCAAGACTGAAAAATGAAGGAGAGCTAGATTCCTTCAATGGCGATGCGAGATCTAGAAAAGCTCCTGGATCTACGGTTGTGATTCCTCCCTTTTTGCTGCATCACCTAAATGATACAATCAAGATCTCTCTCGCTCACTCGCTCGCTAGCCGCTGCTGTGTTTGCGATTTGTGCTTCAAAAACTCCAGTTCCTTTGCCTTTATAGTCGGGGCCATGATTTAGATTCACTTGTAGATTTCAAATTTTTAATCATATTATATTATATTAATATTAAAATCAATTTTTTAATCATAAGGGCATTTTAGTCCGGTTATTCAAGTAAAATTTTCGACCGTAGAGTTTTTATAGCTTCTGGTCAAACAAAAACAATAAATTTTCCAACAAAAACCGTTAATAATTATTTGGTTACTGGTTAAAAATGTGAGTTTGACTTCATGAACTATAAGGCCCATAAGGCTCCGTTTGATGTACGGGATTAAAATAAAATGGATTGAATTGAATTGAAATGAAATGATTAGATTACAAATTAATGTTCAATGTTTGATAAAACTTATGATTTAATTAATTATACCATATCATGTTTAATGGAGGTTTGGATTGAATATGAATAAATAATTTAAATTTTTATTATATAAAATTAATTTTGTAAAAAATCTAAAAAATAAAAAACAACCATAGTTTAATCATGAACCCACTTTCTTCAATATCATCAACTCACGGTATCAATATCAATATGTCATCAATTGAATTCATCAACATTATCATCTTACACAATAACAACATCATCAACAGTATCAAACAACACAACATGAAAAAAGACAAAAAAAAAAAAAAAATCAAAATAGGGGTTCTATCAAACCAAAACCATCTAGTTTGGGTTTCATTGAACCCAAAACACGGTTCTAAGTTCATTCTTAGAACTAAATATTCAAACTAAAAAGAAGAAGAAAGAAAGAGAGAGAGAGAGGGTAAAGAGTGCTTCAGGTTTTATAAATGTGTGATGAGAGAAGAAGGAAAACCAATATAAAGAGAGATAGATGGAGGTGTGAGAGAAAAGAAAAAATATGGAAAATAAGAAATCTCATTCCCATCAAAACCCACCATTTTGAAGAGAATGAGGATTCCCAAAGAATGGGAAATGAGGTAGTTTGGGATTCCATCCCAAACATATTGCGTTCCAATTGATATCCAAACATAACATTTATGAAGTTTAAGATTTTTTAATCTCAAATCCATTTTTATTCTCACGTGTCAAACGTATCGTAAAAGTTGAGATTGCTCTTTTGAACTACAAAATAGAGATGATGGTTGTTGACGTCCGGAAACGGTCAACCAGAGATTCTGGGGCCCAGACGGCGGACTTGGTAATTAAGGATTGATTGGTACTGGTCGAAGGGTAGTAAATGGTGTATTAATGGGATGCTAGGTTGGTGATAATTAATTCAGGTGGAGGAATGTTGTTCCTGGTAGTTGGTCGGAGTTAATAAACTGATGAACAAGTAATTAAAGGAAATGAGAGAAAGAAAGAGAGAAAACACAGGGGTTTTCACGTGGTTCGGTGACTGCACCTACGTCCACGGTCACTCTGGAGTAATTCCGGCAGAGTGATGGTTATCTAGTATTCAGCTTGTTGTACAGTGAAAATGTCTCCCCTCTTTATAGAGGAAGGGAGCTCACAATAAAATAATACAAAGGAAAAGTTTACACGTTATAGGCAACGGCTAGTTTCAACTAATCCTGACATTGCCATGCTGCATTAATTGTAAAGATAATGATGATTTCCTCCCTGCACAAGTCTGCATTAATTACACCTGAAGAAGTCTTCACTTCATTAAATGCTTCTGGGTAATTGTGTAAACAGTGTCTTGCTGGAAATCATGGGGGTTGGCAGTTCTGACAACTTGCTGCACACGGTTTCTTATAGGTGGACTTTCTGGTCAGCCAGATGTATGCTGGAGAGGAGGCGAGGCGATCTGGAGGTTAGCGCGAGCTCGCGATTGGCGCGACCTCGTGGGCTCCTCGGGCTGAAAGCATTGGCAGGTGACATGCTGAAGAACTGTTGCTAGCTCGCGACCTGGATGGCCTCGCGAGCTGGGCTTGCAACTGTTGGCTCCGTCTTTGGGCTTTCTGGGCCCTTGCTTCTGTTCAAATTAAATGGGCGTGTACTGTTGCTAGTTGGGCCGAACCAGAAAATGGGCATAACATCAAGCCCCCCAGCTCTCTGTGCGTTTTGCGGACTGGGAGCTGAAATAAACACACAAATGGCGCCCATTTTCAAATCTTCTGGTTCCGTTTCAATTTTCGTACTGTAACCGCTGACACGCGGCGTCCATTCAGGCGTTGGAGCCGAAAAACGTGTCTCGGGACCGTACGCATTAAATGCGCACGTCTTGTAACTGACAGACGTGATGGCACGCGACCGAGATCGATGCTCAGCCGTTGGATCTTTGGCGGTTACACCTTTATGCTGGATCGGATGGCTAGGGATGGACGAGCTGGCCTATATAACCCACGGGTCTCCTCATCTTCTTCTTTTTGCTTTCTTGGTACGACTACAATACTTTTTCTTTCTATTTTCCATTTTTTTTTTTTCTTCACTTCTGCTTCTTCTGGCCTACTGTTTGTCACTGGACAACCCCTTCGAACTTCGCTACTACGAAGATTAGCCACCGTGCTCAGCATATCGCACTCGGTTCGAGCAAGGTAGTCCTCTTCTCGCTTTGTTTTTTTTTTTGTTGTTTTTTTTTTTTTTTTTTTTTTTTGTGACATGGTCTGTCTCTGGTTAGGATTGTCGTTTTCTGCCTTCGTAACACGTCTGTTGGTCCCTGTGAGCTTGTTTGGCCCTTAGGGAGTCACTGTGTCGGTTGCCTGAGTACCTCTGTACGCTAGGGGCGACCTGTAAACATAGGATTAGAAATATGTAGACTTGGGGTGATATTGTACCTGGCAGATTCGTGTCTCTGGGCCTTTTCTGGTCCTTTAGAGACCAAGTGCGCGACCTGACAAGTAGGACAGCTGTCTTAGGAGTTCTTTTCCTGTGTCTTGTTAGGATCAGTATGCTGTAGGCGTCCTGATGTCATTCCTTCTGTGTTGTAGATGTCAGGTCGTTCGCGCACAGGTCGGGGCAGGACTGCTGCTTCCAGGAGGCAGGCAGGTCGCCAGGATAGCGAGGCTGAGGCTACGACCTCGCGAGCTGGTCCGTCCAGCGAGGAGATCGCAGGAGGGGACGAGGTCGCTGAGGAAACGGACACCCCTCCCTTTAAACCCATGTTCTCGTCGCTCACCTTTGAAAAGTTGGAGGCTTGGGCCCGGGAAGTAACCATCCCCTTGGGGTGCAGGGCTAACGTTCCCGCGGACACTGATCAAGCCGCTTATCCCCCTACGGGCTTTATTGCGATCAGCAGAGAGCATATGGAGCTCGGCTTCAGGTTCCCTATCCCTGGATACCTCAGGGATTTGCTAAACAGCCTCAATCTCGCACCGTTCCAGCTGACCCCAAACTCATACGCTCATTTGACCACCCTGGCTGCGGCGTTTCGTAAGCACGCACTAGGATTTCCCACACCCCGCATCATCCGCAGCCTTTACAGCTTCAAAGCGATCACTGGAAAGGAAGGGTTGTACTACGCCACTCCTCGCCAGTCTTCTGACTATAGGGCGTTTCTGCCTCAGAAATGTACTAAGTCAAACGTAGGGGAGTACAAGTCCAACTGGGCCTGGTTCACGTGCCCCTCGATTGCTGGACTGAATAACACGAGCTTCGTGGAGGAACCTAGTAGGGACATGAGTGCTCAAAACAACATCAGTAGCATCATTCATATGTGCAAACATGCATAATGTTTATTTACTTATTTATTTATTTATTTATTTACGAGCTGACTTTTACTGTGCAGACGTCACAGCTCCTAAGGGTAAACCCAGGCAGGACGAGCTCGCTATTCTGAACTCTTTCGCAGCTGCCAAGGAGCCAGAGGAGGACAGTTTCCCTTCCGGCAGCGAGCTGGTAGCTCGGGGTCTATCACCATCTGCTTCAAACCCTCTCTTGAATACAGCTCGGGACCTGGGAATAAGGGGGAGAGCGAACGAGGTCGCTTCTGCCCTTGTTGATCCTACCCAATCAGAGTCAGAACCACAACCTCTTCAACAAAGATCACCGAGCACGAGCTTCACCACCAGCACTTCTTCGGATAATATGGGAAGAAAGCTCACCATGTCTGTCCCTCCCCTCAGGTCAGTTCCACCTGCTAAGCCGGCCGAGGTCGTCAACGTGGACGACACCTCCTCAGACCACTCTCAAAGAGCGACCTCACAAGCTGCTGCAGTTGCCCCCTCTCAGACCAGGGCAGCTGCAGCTCCTCAAAAACGGGCTGCCCCACCCGCAGGACGGAGCTCTCCTCCAGCCAAGAGGGCCGCAGTCCCTGCCGGGGGGGACTTACCTTCAGGGCAAGAGTCTGAGGCCTTGACCAGGAAAAGAAAAGGAAAGGCCATAGCTCCTCCACCACCTCCAAAGCAGAAGGGCTTCGTTGCCGTCCCTTCGGTCGGTGGGGTCGTCATCGGACGGGAGCCAGGTACTGGAGCGCCAGCACGACCGGCGAGGTCTGCAACAGTTGAACAGGCAGATTCTGGCCCTCCTCCTGATGCAGTCAAGGAGATGGAATTTTTTAACAGCTTCGTTGAGCTCGTTCCTGAAGTGATGGGAAAACGAAGCCCGCAGCTACAGAAAAAAGAGCTTTCAGGCCGTACTTTAGCGACCTATATAGCTCGTCAAGTTGCGCTGGTAAGGTTCATATCCTGTCATACTTTGATTCTGATTTTTCCCTTCCTTTTTAAAAGGATTTTGTACCATTTTTTGTTGTTTCAGCTCGGTATGGCGTCTGCAAAGTTAGTAAGGGAGGCAGACATTCACATCAACGAGGAAGAGGCCTTCAGGATTTCTCAGATACAGTTTGATGAGGAGAAGAAGCTGCTGCAGGAAGAGACCAATCTCCTTCAGAAGAACTATAGTGAGCTTTCTGCCAAGCTCAAAGATGCTGACGCGGCCTTGTCGCAGGAGACCGCTCGCAGGGAAACCGAAGCCAGCAAGGCCCAAGCAGAAATAAATAAGCTGAAGGGCGAGCTTGCTGATGTAAAGGTAAAGCTGCAGGTCGCTGAAGATAAAGTGAGCCAGCACTCATGGGACTTGGCAGCAGCCAAAGGGATGCTCGCGAAGTCTGAGGAGAAGCGGGCTGAGGCAGAGGCGAGCTTGGCTCAGACTAGGGAGAAGCTGACCCAAACTGCGGAGGGTATTGAAGCTAGGGTAGCTCGGGAGCGGGATAAGATCGAAGAAGAGGTCGAGAGGGAGTTCCTGTATAGCATGTGGGAGCACCATCCGAACTTGGACTATTCCTTCTTTGGGTCAGAAGGGGTCAAAATGATCCAAGAGTTCGTGGAGCTGGCTGCAGGTGCTCAGAGCACGCAACATGCTGATACTTCCTCTGCCCCTCCAGATAATCTACCTGCTGACTCAACCCCTTCGCCAGAGCAGGTCCCCGAGGTACCTTCAGTTTTAGAGAATCCTCCCATGTCTGAACCCACAGCAGAAGCTCCTTCTGATTTACCAGCTTCTGAGTCCGTTCCTGAGGCAGAGCCCCCAGCAGAAGCAGTAGTTGGTCCTGCTCCTTCAGACGCACCTGCTGATATCTGAAGCACTTTTATTTTATTTTCTCCTTTAAATTTTTGTAACTTTCCTTCATTTGTTGGAATTCATATGACGAGCTTGAAGCTCGGATTTATAAAACTAAATTTCCTGCACAATCTCGATATTTTGTCCAAGCATATATATGTATATTTAGTTACATAATAGGTAGCGAGCAGGTAATAATAACACAATTTTAAAGTGTTAAAATTTTGTTAAGGAGATCACAATCGCGAAAATTATATTAACTTTCAAACCTGCTAACTGCAATAAGCAATTTTGCTCAAGCGCTAGCTCGTAAGGGCTTGGGCTCAGCAAACAACTTGGCTGAATAAGACGTTTTGTAAGCCTTGGAAGATTGGCAGGGACTTACTGTTAGTGAGGAGTTCGGAATTTCCTTGTCCTCCATGTTTTAATGATATAGAGCGTGCTTGTCAGCAACATTTTCCCAAACTTTGAGAGTTTAACTCGTCGCTTCATTCGCAGTCCAGGAGTGAGCCAATTTGGTGAATCCGCGGGCAGCTTTATATATGAGAGGCGTAGCCTTACCCCCTCCCGCGAGGTCGCGGGGCAATTAATACGCGAGTCCGCGGGCAGCTTTATATATGAGAGGCGTGGCCTTACCCCCTCCCGCGAGGTCGCGGGGCAATTAATACGCGAGTCCGCGGGCAGCTTTATATATGAGAGGCGTGGCCTTACCCCCTCCCGCGAGGTCGCGGGGCAATTAATACGCGAGTCCGCGGGCAGCTTTATATATGAGAGGCGTGGCCTTACCCCCTCCCGCGAGGTCGTGGGGCAATTAATACGCGAGTCCGCGGGCAGCTTTATATATGAGAGGCGTGGCCTTACCCCCTCCCGCGAGGTCGCGGGGCAATTAATACGCGAGTCCGCGGGCAGCTTTATATATGAGAGGCGTGGCCTTACCCCCTCCCGCGAGGTCGCGGGGCAATTAATACGCGAGTCCGCGGGCAGCTTTATATATGAGAGGCGTAGCCTTACCCCCTCCCGCGAGGTCGCGGGGCAATTATGGCTGCGAGCTAATAAATGAACTCGATGCCTGACGTGAACCTCCGTTAATGAGGGTAACACGGATGAATTAAGCATCAGTTGATGAGGCGTTCTCAATTGAGGCCTTTTGTGGAGATTTATTGCCAGAACATGGTCGTGACTTTGGCAGGCCATTTCATGTGAGAACTCCGGTTAGCGAAAGATTCCTTGGAATTTATACAGATGTCTTCAAGGAATCAAAATATGTATATAAACATTTATGATAATAGATCGCAGCTTGATTACTTTGAGAAAGAAATTTCATTAGCTTTGCTCTTTTTTTTACATTTGCTGGCTTATCCAGCCCGCTTTCTGCATCACATTTGACATATACAACAGAAAACAGGTGAAAGCATGCTTACAGACAATCGTCAAGAAAGAATCATGTACAAGGTTAGAGCGAGCTGACAGTTCTTAGGTGTAATATGGCCGCAGGTGCTCAGCATTCCAGGCACGCGGTAACTCAGCCCCATCCATGCTGGCTAAATGATAGGCTCCGTTCTCAGGTCCTGCTTGATGAAGTATGGTCCCTCCCAGTTGGGCCCGAGTACTCCCTCGCTTGCTTTGCGAGCTCCAGGAAGGACTAACCTGAGCACGAGGTCTCCGGCTTTGTAGCTTCGAGCTCGCACCTTTTTGTTGTAATACCTGGCAACTCTTTGCTGGTATACTGCTACCCTTAGGCGAGCTGTCTCCCTTGCTTCCTCGGCTAAGTCCAGACTGGTCGCGAGAAGCTGGTCATTGTCCCCAGGTCGGAACGAGGCCCTTCGCTGGCTGGTCACTTCAAATTCTGCCGGTATCATGGCTTCCGTTCCGTAGACCATAGAAAACGGGGTCTCACCTGTGGAGTTGCGGACCGTCGTCCTATAAGCCCAGAGGACTTTCTGTAGCTCATCAGCCCAAGCCCCCTTTCTTGCTTCTAACTTGGTCTTCAGATTCTGTTTGATGATCCTGTTCACGGCCTCGACCTGACCGTTGGCTTGAGGATGGTCTACAGCCGAGAAGCTCTTCACGATCCCGAGCTCATTACAGAAACTTATGAACTGTTCGCTGGTGAATTGGGTCCCATTGTCCGTGACGAGCTGCTGAGGGACCCCGAACCTGCAGATGATATTGTCCCACACAAACTTTTCTATCTTCGTTGTGGAGATTTCTGCTAATTCCTTAGCTTCGGCCCATTTAGTAAAGTAGTCAACAGCGACTACAGCGTGCTTGCAGTTTCCTCGAGCTGCGGGCAAAGGTCCGATCAGGTCCATTCCCCAGATCGCGAACGGCCATGGACTCACCATCTGCTGGAGGTAGGCTGGTGGAGCTCGCGGGACTTTAGCAAATCTCTGGCACTTATCACACTTCTTTACCAGGTCTAAGGCATCTTGCTTCATAGTTGGCCAGTAGAACCCCTGTCTGAGAGCCTTCTGGGCCAAGGACAATGCTCCCGCGTGGTTCCCGCAATGACCTGCATGGATATCGTTTAGCACTACCTCACAGTCTTCATCATCTATACATCGTAGCAGCGGGGTTGAGAATCCTTTCTTGTACAGCCTGTCGTCGTAAATGCAGTACCGGGCTGCTCTAGCTCGGATGCGGCGAGCTTCCAGCTTGTCTTTTGGCAGCTTCCCTTCCTGCAAGTAATTGATTAACGAGCTCATCCAGGAGTTAGGCCGAACCTGTACGGTCATCATTGCACCTTCGCCGTCGATGCTCGGAGCTGGTAAGAATTCCATAGGGAAGGACTCAAGGAGATCTGCGTCTTGGGAGGTCGCCAAGCGGGCGAGGGCGTCCGCGTTGACGTTCTGTGCTCTGGGAATTTGGTTCACTTCAAATCTCTGGAAAGCCCCCAGTAATTCCTTGACCTTTTGGAAATATTTTGACATCCTTTTCCCCTTGGTCTGATACTCTCCCCTGACATGACAAACGATAAGTTGAGAGTCACTGAAAATCTTTACCTGTTCAGCTCGCACCTCCCTTGCTAGGCGAAGTCCGGCGAGCAATGCTTCGTACTCGGCCTCGTTATTGGTAGCTGGAAATTGAAACCTTATGGCACTCAGGATCTTATGGCCTTCCGGGCTGATCAGCATTATTCCAGCCCCTGAGCTTCGCTCGTTAGAAGATCCGTCTACATAAAGCTCCCAAACCTGGCCACCTGTTAGCTCCTCGTACTCCGGTACTGGCCCCGTGAATTCCACAATGAAGTCTGCAAGTGCCTGAGCCTTGAACGCCGTTCTAGGCTTGAACTCCATGTCGAACTGAGCGAGCTCGATGGCCCACTTGAGGAGTCTGCCAGAAGTATCTGCTTTCTGAAGGACTTGCCTGAGAGGGTACTGCGTGAGGACCTCAATCTGATGAGCTTGGAAGTAGGGGCGTAGCTTTCTGGAGGCGGTTACCAGGCAGTACGCGAGCTTCTCCATTCGTGAATACCTGGTTTCCGCGTCAACCAGTCTTTTACTGATATAATATACGGGCAACTGCGTCTTATCCTCTTCTCTTACCAAGGCCGCGCTTAGTGCGTGCTCAGAGACTCCCAAATACAAGAACAGTCTCTCCCCCTCCTTGGGTTTGGATAGGAGAGGGGCTTGGCCCATATATTCTTTTAGCTTCTGGAATGCCTCCTCGCAATGCTCATTCCATTCAAAGTTCTTGGCTTTCTTGATGGCTTCAAAGAATGGTACACACTTGTCAGTGGCTTTTGAGACGAAGCGGCTGAGAGCCGCGACCTGGCCAGTAAGGCTCTGCACGTCCTTGATTCTGGACGGGGACCTCATTTCCACGAGCGCCCTGATCTTCTCCGGATTGGCCTCTATCCCTCTGCTGTTCACCATGAAGCCAAGGAACTTACCAGATGCTACCCCAAATGCACACTTCAGCGGGTTCAACTTCATCTGGTATTTTCTGAGGACTCTGAACGTTTCATCCAGATCGCGGACATGATCTGCTGCTTTCTGGGACTTCACCAGCATATCATCTACGTACACCTCCATAGTTTTCCCAATCAGGTCCTGAAACATGGCGTTGACTAGACGCTGGTAGGTTGCTCCTGCATTCTTCAGTCCGAATGGCATCACCCTGTAACAGTACAAGCCCCTATCGGTGACAAAAGAGGTGTGTTCCTCATCATGCGGGCTCATGGGAATTTGGTTGTATCCTGAGTAAGCATCCATGAAACTTAGGAGTTGATGTCCCGATGTTGCATCTACCAGCTGGTCAATCCTGGGTAATGGGAAACTGTCCTTCGGGCAGGCCTTGTTCAGGTCGGTGAAGTCAATACAAGTCCTCCACTTTCCGTTCTTCTTCTTCACGAGGACTGGATTGGCGACCCAAACAGGATAACGAGCTTCCCGGACGAACCCGTTAGCTAGCAACTTCTCAACCTCCTCCTTCAGAGCTGCATAGCGTTCTGGTGTCATCGGCCTCCTCTTCTGCCGGACTGGCTTGTGCTGGGGATCTATATTCAGTCGGTGACACATAACTCCAGGGTCTATCCCCACCATATCCTCATGATTCCAGGCGAAGACATCAAGGTTTCTCTTCAGGAATCCTACGAGCTCGGACTTCACTTCTGGCAGCAGATCTTTTCCTATCTTCACATATCTCTCTGAGTCCGCCTCACTGACTCGTACATCCTCTAACTCCTCAATGGGTCCCGTGGCCCTGTCTGCATCCACCTCGCGAGGGTCGAGGTCGTCACTTACCCCACTTTCAGAGGCAGCTCGCGGTTGGCCACCCGAGACCACATTTACTTTCTTTCCCCGAACTCCCATTTTTACTGCATCCTCATAACATCTCCTGGCTAGTTGCTGCTCGCCTTTGACACAGCCTACTCCATTGGGAGTCGGGAACTTAACTGTCAGCGTTCTGGTGGAGGTGACCATATCCAGTTCGTTCATCGAAGGTCGCCCCAATACCACGTTGTATGCTGAAGGGCTACTGATAATAAGGAAGTCTGCAAGAACGGTAGCTTGTCGTCCTGGCTCCCCGAGGGTGAGGGGCAACTTAATCTGGCCGATTGGTACCACTGCATCTCCCGTGAACCCATAGAGAGGCTCGGGCGAGGGTATTAACTGCTCAGCTCCTAAACCCAACTGGTCATAGCAGTCCTTATACATGACGTTGACTGAGCTGCCAGTGTCTATCATTATCCTCCGCACCTCGACATTACTGATCTGAGCTCTGATTACAATGGCATCGTTATGGGGCCAGCGTACTCCCCTCTCGTCCTCCTCCGTGAACACAATGCTGTCCGAGGACGCCTTTGCCCTTTTGGCGGGTCCCTCGACTCCTCCATATTCTGCCAGTAGGGTATGGTTGGCTTCTCGGATATACCTCTGGTGTGACCTGTTAGATGTACCTGCGACATGAGGTCCACCGTAAATGGTAAAGATTGTTCTTACAGTGGGCTCGCGTTCTGGTTCTTGAGCTCGCTGAGATTGCTGCTGCTCGAGCTGCTGATCTTGCCCCTGAGGTCGTTGGTTCTGAGGTCGCCTTCCAGCGGGCTGTATTACATATTCTCCTAGGCGGCCTCGTCTTATGAGTTCCTCGATGGCATCCTTCAACCGCCAACAGTCTGATGTATTGTGCCCGTTCTCGTTGTGGTAGGCACAGTATTTCTTCGGATCCCGATGTCGGTTAGGGGGTCCGGTTGGAGGTGGCTTCCCAAAGTTCTCCCTGTTTCTTTCTGCGGTGAAGATCCTGTCCTGTCTGTCCGATAACAGACTATAGCTGTCATATCTGTTCTGGCGCCTGGGCCTCTCCATCCTTGGCCCTGGCCTAGCTCGCTTCGCCACTACATTGGCCGACTGGTTCCTCGGCTCCCCTGGCCTATCACCACCAGGATTCTTCCTTTTCTCACGATGGGAACCACTTGCTTCACCCCGCTGACCACTGGGTTTCTTAGCCCCAAAGGCTTCTTCCCATCTGACTTCTTTAGCTGCCCTGTCGTAGAACTCCCCCAGATCCTTCACAGGGGACTTGTATATGCTTTCATACAGCTTCCCATCTTTCCTGAGCCCTGCAGAGATAGCTGTTAAAATACTCTCGTCAGAGGGTGTTTCCACATTACTCACCTCATCTCTGAATCGAGTGATATAATCTTTCAGGGATTCGTTCTGTCTCTGAAAAATGGTTGCAAGGTGGCAGGCTGGCGCGAGCTGTTTCCTTAATGCCTTATACTGATCTAGGAACTTCTTCTGACATTCTCTCCAGCTTCCGATGCTGCGGGCTGGAAGGCGGTTGAACCAAGCTCGCGGGGCGTCCCCTAGAGTAGCTGGGAATACCCGGCATTTGACCAGCGGGTCATCTGTCTGAAGATCCATCTGCACATTGAAAGCATCCAAATGGTCATAGGGGTCCGTCCTGCCGTCATATTGAGGGATACTGGGGAGCTTGAACTTTGCTGGTAGAGGCACTGTCTCGATCTCCCGAGTGAATGGTGCTCGGCGGTTGTCTCGCTCTCCCCCAGTCTGGCCTCCAGGTCGGGCTTCCAACTGCTGAACCCTCTGCAACAACTCTTCGACTACCGGGTCCTGGGTCAATGACCGCTGACTGGGGTTCCATCTACTGGTACTCTCCTGTTCCCCAAAGTAGCGGTTCTGCGACCTGTCTTCTTCACCTAGCGCTTCTGCCTGTCTGGCAGCCCTTCTTGGCTCGGGCTCGTAACCTGCGCGATGTGCACGTACTCGCTCGGGCCCACGGCCATCCTCTTCGCGCCTGGCGCCCTCGATACTTGCCCTCGCCCTCATCTCGTTCTGGCGAGGTGGGATTCCCAGCTCTTGGTTCCGCTCTCTGATTCTCCTCGGGTGCAAGTTCGAAGAGCGGGCTGATCCTTCGGTAAGCGACCTTTCCCTTGCGGCTACCCCTTCTGGAGTTGGTATCTCTTCTGAAGGTCGGCGGCGAGCTCTGCCTGGGGGTGCTGCATTTGCCTGCCTCGGCGCCGCGTGGGCTTGGACTTCCACCAACGCCCTCACTGTTGTTGTCAACTCCCTCACTGCATCCTCCAGAGCTCGCTGGCGTTGCTGCCATTCTGGAGCGACCTCGTTTCTAGAGGGTGAAACGCTCTGTTCTTCTTGAATCTCACGTCGCTCCTCTGCTACTCCAACACTCCTCGTTGCTTTGATCCTAGCCATAGCAAACAAGTACAGATGAAAATGACGTAATAACTAACTGGAGATTACCAGGTCGCTGTTGGGCCCTCCTTCTAGCGCCAAAAGATGTTGACGTCCGGAAACGGTCAACCAGAGATTCTGGGGCCCAGACGGCGGACTTGGTAATTAAGGATTGATTGGTACTGGTCGAAGGGTAGTAAATGGTGTATTAATGAGATGCTAGGTTGGTGATAATTAATTCAGGTGGAGGAATGTTGTTCCTGGTAGTTGGTCGGAGTTAATAAACTGATGAACAAGTAATTAAAGGAAATGAGAGAAAGAAAGAGAGAAAACACAGGGGTTTTCACGTGGTTCGGTGACTGCACCTACGTCCACGGTCACTCTGGAGTAATTCCGGCAGAGTGATGGTTATCTAGTATTCAGCTTGTTGTACAGTGAAAATGTCTCCCCTCTTTATAGAAGAAGGGAGCTCACAATAAAATAATACAAAGGAAAAGTTTACACGTAATAGGCAACGGCTAGTTTCAACTAATCCTGACATTGCCATGCTGCATTAATTGTAAAGATAATGATAATTTCCTCCCTGCACAAGTCTGCATTAATTACACCTGAAGAAGTCTTCACTTCATTAAATGCTTCTGGGTAATTGTGTAAACAGTGTCTTGCTGGAAATCATGGGGGTTGGCAGTTCTGACAACTTGCTGCACACGGTTTCTTATAGGTGGACTTTCTGGTCAGCCAGATGTATGCTGGAGAGGAGGTGAGGCGATCTGGAGGTTAGCGCGAGCTCGCGAGCTCGCGATTGGCGCGACCTCGTGGGCTCCTCGGGCTGAAAGCATTGGCAGGTGACATGCTGAAGAACTGTTGCTAGCTCGCGACCTGGATGGCCTCGCGAGCTGGGCTTGCAACTGTTGGCTCCGTCTTTGGGCTTTCTGGGCCCTTGCTCTGTTCAAATTAAATGGGCGTGTACTGTTGCTAGTTGGGCCGAACCAGAAAATGGGCATAACAATGGTTAAAAAGTATTATGGAATTTTTTTATTTGAATAAAAAATTTATTACATAATTTGTAATATATAATAACTATATTTGAAATAATTTATTTATTTTTAAAAATATTTAAAAAAGATGGAGGTTGAAGGGCTCAAACTTGAAGCAGGCTCATCAATGAGATGGTGGTTTAAATGTATTTTCTCTCTCAATTCCCACGCGAATTTGTATTCTAAAAATAAGTACTCAAAATAATAATATAATAATAAAATAATGATTTTCAACACCATCATGTAACATAATTTGATGATAAAAAATGTTGATTCAGTTAAGCTTACTTTTAAGAAAGAATTATCAGAAGAAAAAATAAATAAATAAAATTGCGAAGTTTATGACTAAAGAAAGAGTTGAAGAAAACACGAGGAATAATTGCCTGAGACTGAGAATGATATTTAGAAATTTGAAATCCGAATTTGTGATTTGAGAGTTTGCTGGAACAGAAAACGTTTGGGAACTTTTTTTTTTTTAAAAAAAAATAAAAAAAGGAAGGTATTTTGTTTTTTGGGTTGGCGGGGGGGGGGGGGGGGGGGGGTGGGGGGGCTGTGGAGGGTGTCCCGGGTTGGGGTGGGCGGTGTTGGTGTTTGTTGAAGGGGAAGAAGAAGAGCGTTAGGGACGCTGCGAACTGATTAAGTGGATTGAATCTCATGATTGATCTAAAAGTAGCCCACGTATACTTACCAAGTGCGTAGGGGGCCCCACCCCTAATCTCAATAATTAATTTCTTTTTGTTTCTTTCCCATTTTGTCTCTACAGTACAATTACTATTTTTTATATAAAACAACTAACCTTTCTAAATATTAACTCATATGAATCAATCCACATCGTAGCACTTATTAAACTCCACTTTCTACCAAGGAAAACTACCATCACTTTAGAGTAATTTTTGTACAATTTATCTTATTTTTTAGGGATTACACCGTAATTAATCATTCTTGATGATTCGAAATGCGACCTTTGTTTAACAAAGTCATATAGGTGCGCTTTGCCCCATTAGCCAAGCGACTTCTCAGTCAGTGCAATTATTGTTGCTATTTTTTAATTAGTGATGCTATAGATACTAAATTTTTTTATTAACAACAACTCACGTATGAGAATTTAAATAAAAATTTTGAAAATTTTAATATTACCTTTATTTTTTAAATGTTGTTACTGTAACTACATATATGATATAATAAAACGAATACGTTGGACTCATCACGTGTGGTCCTCCGTACCAGTAAAAGTAACGCATCACACGATCAGTGTGATGAAGCCAAGTGCCGCCGCATGATTGGTTTGCTTTTGTGTTTCAATTTACTGATTATTTTTTAATTTTCGCTTTTAAATAATTTTCAGATTTATTACAAGATTATAGAAAGTAAAAATATAGTAGTGTAACCAGATTTCTTGGTAACATGTGTTGGTATGATAGTAAATAAGAAAACACAAGAAAATGACACTTAAAACAAAAATCCAACAGCAAATAAAGGTACGTTCAACAATATGTTTAAAATTAATATTGGATAAATTATTTTTAAGTGTTTTATTGGTGAACAGGCAGAGCATTTTTAATTAGAAAATTATTTATAAAATAAATTTTCAATTGCTTCAAATTTTTTTCTTAGACGAAGCCTTAATTTCTTTGGTAAAATGCATCAATGGTGTCTTTGACACGATAAGCAACTTAAATAAATTTGAAAGTCTTTGATACAATAAGCAACTTAAATAAATTGGAAAGCAATTTAACTATTCGAAGGTAACTTTGAAAAATATTTCAGAAAATCCCAGATAAGCTATTAATTTTTCCATTCTAATTGTTATTCCACTCATACTCCTCTCAGAGACATGGTCATGAACAATTGGTCTGTGGAATAATTTTCGTATACGTAGAGAATAAATATAAATATTCTTCGATCTCAATATCCATATCCTTGTCTAAAACTACAGTTCAAGATCACCTTTATAAATTTTAAACAGCTTTTTCAATGGACAATTCTGAATTGCAAAAAATAAAGATAAAGCAACGTTGATCTTAACTCGGATTTACGCACGAAAGTAATCAACAAAAAGAAGCAAATATCTCACCATGAGTACTAGCCTTAACAGTGCTGGCCATAACCAAAAAAATGAGAGCTTAGTTCGATGATCAGCAGAGAAAGAGCTCAATATATTATATTGAGTTATGACAGGCCAATTAAAACCCTTCAATTGCAAGACGAGATCTTGAAAAACTCCTCGACCTGGAGTTGTTTGCTCTCCCTCTCTGCTGCATACAAAAAAAAAAAAAAAGACAAATGCAAATGCAAAGGTAAATTCAAATTTAGATGCAGAGCTCTCCCTTTTGTTTTAAGGAGTTGTGCTTTGTTTTGCGTTTCTGAACTTGCTATTTATAGACTTGAGAAAGCAACCGAACTTGTTTTTAAAAAATAAAAAATATATTTAAAGAAAAATATAAGTACATATTAATTTGGCTTTTGGCTATTTGGGAAGCCGCGAAACTGTGTCGCTTTTGCGAATATGGTATACCATATAGGTTAAATGCATGATTTGAGTATCTATTCTCTAGTGTCTTGATGGAATTAGATTTCGACATCAATTATCAATCAACTTATGATGCATGATTAATGAAGTGTGTATATTTTAGTGTAAAATTATATTAAATGTGATTATATCTCGTCATTTTAAGAGGTGTTTTATAGAATTAAGTTAATGATAATTTTATAAATAAATGAATGAAGTTAATGACTATTTTATAAATAAGAATGTGTTTTAAATCTATCGAATGTGTTTAACTTCTCTTCCAACTCTATCGCAAATTTCAAATGGATTTCATTGAGATATAGTAAGTGTTGTATGTCATAATCAATTTTGATTGGATATACATCATCATATGCCAAAACAGTTGCATTATATGTATGAGCGAAGTTACCATGTCAAATATGTGGTGGATCTTCCGATAGGATCTTATTACATCATATATTTTAGGTTAAATTTCAGTTTCGTCCCTAACTTTTTAGTAAATCTCACTTTTTTAAATGTAAATTGATTTATGATTTCATCGTCCCTAAATTAGCAAGAACCTCATCACATTAACCCCTGTCGTCAATCAATTGTTAGTAAAAACAATGTTAGTGATTGTTACACCCTTTTCCTTGACCTCTGCCTAAATGAGCCAGTATAGGCCCCAAACGTTTGAACAAGAGTAAAGGCCCAAAAGGCCCATGGTCAAGACCAACAACTTGGAACCCAGCTCGTGAGGCCACCCAGGCCGCGAGCTCGCAGCAACTACCAGACCTTCCAAGCATGCATCCTGTCCGCATCGTAGTTCGTCGAGCTCGTGAGTCCGCCCAAGTCGCGAGGTCGCGAAAGCCTCCAGATCGTCTGAACCTCCTCCCCTAGCCATATCGGCCTACTCTCAGCACGCATTATCTAACTAGCTGAAGAGCTTACTTAGGGGATATCTTATACAGCGAGTTGTCAGAATTACCAACTCTCATGATTTTTCGTCGAAAACTGCATGCACAATTACCCAGAAGCATTTAATGAAGTGAAGACCTCTCCAGGTATATTAAATGCAGACGTATGCAAGAAGAAAATAATGATTACCTTTACAATTAATGCAACATGGCAATGTCAGGATTAGCTGAAACTAGCCGTTGCCAGTAACGTGTATAACTTTTTTTTGTATTTTTTATTGTTATGTCCCTTCCTCTATAAAGATGGGAGACATTTTACTGTACCAAGAGGTTGAAGATACTAGAGAACTGTCACTCTGCCGGAATTACTCCAGAGCGACCGTGGATGTAGGCGCAGTCACCGAACCACGTAAAAATCCTTGTGTTTCCTCTCTCTCTCTTTCTCTTTAATTCCTCATTGATCACCTCATTAAATCCGACCAACCTCCAAGACCAACATTCCTTCACCTGAATTAAACACCACCAACCTTGAACTTTATTAATTGTCCATTTACTATCCTTCCATCAGTACGATCAGAGCCTTTAATTACCAAGCTCGCCGTCTGGGCCCCAGAATCTCTGGTTGACCGTTTCCGAACATCAACAGTGATAGAGCTATTTTGTCTTTAGAAATTATACACCACCCGTCGATGCCCAAAAATTTGAGAAATTAAAATTTATTTAATTAAAATATATAACATTAAATGAGCAAATTAAACAAAATTATTCAAGCAAATTAAAAAAAAAAAAAAAGAAATTTGAATAGAAAAATTAACAAAAAATGAACTATTAGAATTGGTTTCATCAACCATCCAAAGACACCACTCTAACCAGAACTATTCCGATGCCAATCACCATCGCCGCTAGTGCCACTCCAATCAAAACTATTCCAACGATACCCTTGTCATTTGAATAGTGGCTCTGTTGGAACAATGTCGTTTGTCAACAAACCAATAGAAGAGAAAGTGGTGTTGGTGGAAGGTGGAGTGAGAATGGTATCGTTTGTGAAGGGTGGCGAAGGAGAGGGAAGGGAAGTAGAGATTAACGGAAGAGAAGGAGAAGAGCTAGAGTTGTTAATGAAGTCAGACGATCTCTAACGGAAGAGAAGGAGAAGAGCTAGAATCCATGATGGAGACTTAAATTGGGTTTCCACTAAAACTCTTGGTCTCTCTGGTAGAGACCCAAATTTTTTTTTTCATTGGATTTTTTTTTTTTTTTTTTTTTTTAACTTTGAGGGATTTTTTTTGTGATTATGTTGTGATGGAGGGATGGAGATGATGAGGAGGGTGATTGATGATGAAGATGACGAAGAAGGGTGAGGTTGATAAATGATGAAGAAGATGATGATTTTTTTATTTTTATTTTTAAATATTTTATATTTTAATTAATTTTAAAATATAATAATGATAAATTAGTTAATTTATTTTAAAAAAACAATTTAATTTGTTAGAAAAATAACTTACTTTATTATTTAATTTTTTTATTAATTATATATTTTAATTTATAAATTAGTCATATGTGTTGGATTATAGGTGGTTGTAACTTATTTATTTTTTTATTTTTAATTAATGTCACGTGTGTCAAAATTCTCATTAGATCTTAATAAAAGTCAAATTATTAAATTTTAATTGGTTTGAGATCTAAATAGTAATTTTAGGGTCTTTCAATAATAGGAAGGGTAAAGGGATAGTTTACCTTTTCTATGACGGTTGACTGTTTTAAAATTCAATCAGAGGGATTAAAGTGATAAGTTTCGTCATAATTTAGAAGTGATGAGATTATAAATCAATTTACGTTTAAAAAAGTGAAGTTAACCAAAAAATTAGGGATGAAATCGAAATTAACTCTGTATGTTATCTTGATGACAATAGAATGAACATTTCCCCAAAAAAAAAAAAAAAAGGGGAACGAACATGCAAGATGCATCACATGTGAATTATTGACCTTTCTCCGAAAACGTTAAAACAGCATCAAATGACCCAATGGACCCTCGCCATGTGATTTCTGGGCCTCACCATCAATAATTAATTTCCAAATTTTGTCCCCATACAGCAACTTTTGTTTGATTCAGAATCTTGGGTGGCCCTTGTAGGTACCGTACAAAATCATCACTGTCCCATGAATTTTACTTTTAAATATTTTTCTCACATTTTAATGATTTTTTTATTTATCTTTTGCTAATATCCAAACAATTATTATTATTATTATTATTTATAGAGTAATTTTATTATCAGTATCTTTTAATTTTAAAAGGTTAAGACGAATCAATCAGATTCATTAATTACATTTAAATTAAATAAGAAAGAGAATATAATAGATAAATTTAATTGATTCATTATAATTTTTTAAAGTTAGGAGACACTAATAGTAAAATCACTATATATATAAGGAAATTACAATTTAACTATCTAATTTGAAACCTTATTCAGATAGAGCAAATGTTTCAGTTTTGTTACAATTGACCCTTTACTGTAGGCAATTTCCATTAGATTTAACCATGAACAGTGCAATGTGGTTCGAAAATTGAAATGCCCTTGATAACTATATTGACTCAGTTGATTGAATTAAAAAAATGAAAAAAAAAATCTATTTAAAAACAAAGGTGAAATTAAAAAGAAAAAAAGAAAAACTGGATATGCAACCCAATTCATCTTTTTCACCCTTTCACTTCACTTGTTCCCAACATCCTCCCAATTCATCCACCCAATCCATCGTTCCTTTTCCATATCCTTCATTATCAATCAATCTCCCAACATGAAATCTGGGTTCATGATGAACCTAGATGAATTTAGATTACAATTGGGTCATTACGAACCTAGATAACAGTAGTGGGGTCGAACTATAGTATGTTGACTTAAAGCGGGCCTCATTAGTCTACTGAAAGCTGGCCTTGTCGATCGACGTTATAAACCTAGTAATTTATGTCCTGTGCAAATTAAACAAGAAAGAACACAGATAATCTTAACATCGATGTAGTGTCGGCTAAAGACCTTCCGACGCTCAATACAGTACTTTGAACGTAAAAGGTAATAGAAAACAGTAAAAGAGCATTGTCCTAATGATATTAAGATGGAAAATATGAACAATATTTGCTATCAGACAATGTGGATTGAATGGCTAGGCTGCGTGGCAACATAGATGGAAGATAATGGTGGCAATATGAGAATGTAGATGGTATCGTGAAGTTCTGTCATTGAAGGTGGCCAAAATTGGATTTCAGAGGTATCTAGTGGCAGTCTAATAGCGTGACAGTGTATGAGAGATAAGATGCCCGATTTGAGGTTGTAAGGATCTTTTATAAGTGAGATGTCCTACTTAGTTAGAAGTAGACTAATTTTAGTAGGTTTAACAGTTCGAGTTTAAGTAGAATAAAGGATAGTCGTAATCATCCCTAAATTATTGGGGAGAATAAAAGTTAATTCTAGTCCGATTGTACTTTTATCTTGTTAATGGTTGAATCTTAGTGTAATTGGACTCAAGTTGGAAGATTTTGAATCAAATTATGAACCTTAGATTGGTGTCATATTGGCCGACCTATACAAACAGTTCATAGTTATACTGAATTTGATCGATTGAACCTATAAGTTGTTCTACTGAGATCATATTTACTTTCAACTAAGCAAGCTGAGTCATTAGACTAGTTGATCACTTCTTGTAAGGAAATGCCAATCTATGTCGACCAACAAGTTGGACTGCAAACTTATGTCTATCGACATGATGGATTGTTACCTAATTGGCTTGTAAGCCTATGTTATTGGGCCTGAATCTATGCCCACTACAATATATATATATATACACACATATGTGTGTGTGTACATGTGTTGGTATGATAGTAAATCAAAAAACACAAGAAAATAACATTTAAAAGAAAAATCCAACGGAAATAAAGGCATGTTCAAGAATATGTTTAAAATTACTTTTGCATAAATTATTTTTAAACACAATTATTTTAATGATTTTTTTTGGCTAGTATTCAAACTAGTGGCATATATATACATACACACACACATATATATATATATATAATAATCACGTGATATTTTATAATTAGTTGTTCTGTCCATTGTCTTCTTTTCCAATATTTTGAGAAGGAATCTGATTATTGGCCCCTAAAGATTTTAATTTAATAATAATAAAAATAGTCAAGACCTTTTTTTTTTTTTTTTTTTCAATGGCTAGGATAAGCCCAAAGATCAAGTGAGGTTTAGTTTTGTAACATAATTCGAAAAGCGACTTCTATACGAGAGTGAACTTCTCATATACGGGGGGAGGACTCGCACAAATTGGGAGGAAAAAACCAATACATTTTTTTTTTTATGGTGAGAGAATATCTTTATGGGTTATAGAACAATGTGCCTTAGGCTAACCAACAGCGCCATTTCCCATCTACTAATCAAGACGATGTTGGTGCTTATAATAACAATGGCAGGCACAATTACATAATCCTACATATAGAAAGTAGATATAAAAACCATTTTCCTTGTATGATTGTATTTAAACCATTTATCAATCTTAATATATACTACGAGTTGTGCCATTTGATGCACGAATTTCTAATATTTTTAACATCTGAAAACAAATTTTATGCACTATTCGAAAATTTTCAAATCTAAAACACTTCATGATCTTCAATTATGATAAATATACCAAACCTCACCAATTATGATGTGAGCAAGTAAAGATACTTTATATAAAGATAAGAGAAATGATTTAAATTATGCATATAACTTAGCATATACTTGTTATTTATGATTATTATTTTTTAGAATGTTAACACCATAATGACTATTGGGATTTGTCAATGTAAATCACCGATAACACGGTCTAGATGACTATTTCCATAATTGAAGAGAGGACAACTCCTATCAAGAAAAAATTTACAACCCACAGCTTGTACCTTAAGGATATGTTTGATACATTGGATTAGGGATGAGATTAGGATTCAAAAATCTCAAACCACTTGAATGTCATGTTTGGAGAGTGAATGAGATTGAGATTCAAGAATCTCAACCTCATTCTATTTCCCATTCTTTTGGCATTTCTCAATCCCATCCAAAACCATGTCATTGGATGAGATTGGATTTTATTTTCTCCTCTTCCCATCTCTCTCTCACAACCTTCTCTTCTCTCTATCACTCTCTTCTTCTTACCTTCTTTCTCTCATCAAACATCTCCTCCCTCTCTTCTTCTTATATTTTTTTCCTGAGTTAGAATGGTTCTGGGTCCGTCGCCGAACCCAGAACCGGCGACGAACCCAGAACCCAGTTCTGGGCTGTCGATGAACCCAAAACTGGTTTCTGGGTTCGTCGTCGAACGCCAGAACCATCTGGTTCTGAGTTCGGCATCAAACCCAGAATAGAATGTCATGTTCTTTTTTTTTTTTTGTTAATGTTATGATGATTTGATAATGCTATAATGTTGTTGTTGTTGTAGGAGATGATGATGTTGATGAATTGGATTGATGATATTGTTGAATTGTAGTTAATTGTATTGAATTGTGGGAGATTATGGATTTTGATATTGAAGAAATGGAATATCATTTTGTTTTTTTAGTTTTTTTTTTCAGGTTTTTTTTATAAAATTAATTTTATATAATAAAAAATTTAAATTAATTTTATTTCAATCCAATCCAAATCTATACCAAACATAATATAGTATAATTTTTAATCTAATCCCAAATTTTACGAATCACGGGGATGGTGATTTCTCATTTCAATCCCGCATACCAAACGGAGCCTAAAGGATAAGGGTAAAATTTAAACCTTAATCTCTTAGGATCAGTGTATTGAGATGGGTACTCAACAACTTCTACTAAAAAATGGCGTGTGTAATATTTAATTTTTAATGTTACCGATATAATAAATTTAATTTTTTAAATATTAATCGTAATGTTTACTTATTCTAATTTAATAAAAGTTCATTTATACTTGAATAGTGAATTACAAACCTTATATATATATATATATTGCAAAAGGAAATAAACACTAACAAAAACATTTATTCAAACCTCCTCTATGTTTAAGAAATATGCACACCTTTTTATACTTGTGCTGTAAGGATTACAAGTTTCATCATGCACATCTACTTATATGTGTGAAGGATTTTTTATTTGGTATTCTAGAAAATATTATAAGACTAAATATTGAGGCAGCATATAGTGATTTGTAAGCTTATGTGATTGTGTTAGACCACTAAAACTATCTCTAATGTATGACATCAAATTTTATACCATTTTGACGTTAACACCAAATTTTTTTTACACTTCAATGTATTTTGCATCATTTTGGTATAAAGAGTATCTTCAAAAGATACAATATACATAATTCTTTAATCAGTAGTAATTAATTAATTTGGTATAAAATCTTATTATCAGATAATTATTTACAATATAAAAAAAAATTATTAAATACTCATATAATTTTTTTAAATTTTTTTATAAAATATTATTTTCATTATATTTCCAACTAATTTTTTGGTCATTTCATTTTTTCAGCTAATTTTTATCCAATTAATTGTTTATCTGTTTAATTTTGTATCCATCCCATTTTTTCAACTAATTTTTTTATCCAACTAATTTATTATACATCCCATAAAGTTATTTTGTTGTTGTTGTCGTTTTTATCATGTATTTTTAATTTAAAGCAATGGTAATATTAATGTTATTGCTTTTGATTACCTTATTGAGTTTTTGCATTAAAAATATTACCCTTTCTATCAAGTAAATATTGAAATAATAAATTTTTATAAGCATTAAACAATTTAATTCATTTTATATTAAAAACTTAAAAATATATTTAATATTATATTTATTTTAAAGATCTTAATGAGATATTTTCAACGATATCTATTCTTTATAATAATTTAATTTATATTTCTAATTATTAATCAAATTATAAAAATATATGAAATATGATATAGAACGCAAATGGAACATATATTATTGTTGTTATTATAAGGGAAGTATTGTTGGAGTTTTGAAAAAGAAAAAGAAGAGCACGTGGCTTAGTAACCCATTTGCATTTAGTGTTAGCTACAATATCACATCAAATTCGGTGTGATACTGTAGCTAATGCGCCAAATTTGATTTAAAAATTCATAAAATAGTGCTACAAAGGAGTGTGTATGCACATCAAATTGGTGTTTTCTCTTCGAATGGTGCTACGTTGGAGTTGCTCGGACATGTTTACTATTAGATTTTAACCAAAACAAAAAGAACTAAAGAAAAGCTTTTGTTTTTTGACATTAAAATTATAAAAAAAAAAAAAATGAAAAAGAAGAAGAAGAAAAACCTTTTTCGAAGTGGAGATATTGAATTTCAATCATACGAGGAAATAATGATTCCATCTCATAATTTTCATGGATATTGATACCCACTGAATCAACTAAACATTTATCTATTATAAAAACCATATATTGTACAAGATTGACGGCCAAGTATGACATTTGAATATAATATAGTGGCAGTGTGAAAAAGGGCGGATGCCTAAGCTAAAATCACGGGATACGTTATTATCCTGCTTTATTGAAAGTTGGAACAACAATTAGAGTGGACCAATGAAAAAAAAAAAAAAGACCAATATTGAACAGTGTTGTTTTTGTCTGCTAGGGTTTATTGTTCACTGTGTACATTGATCATTCACGTGCAGGGTAAGGCAGCGTTGGCTCGCTGATTTTTGTGCTTCCAAAATTGTCGATAAGTGTCACCTGGGCGATGTCTTGCACGTGCGTCTCCATTTCCTACAAACTACTAACACGTACTCTCCTCCAACTCACACCTACGTGCCTTTCTTTGGATGGATGTGTTTTCACCACTTGTTGGTTTGGGCCCTTTTTTTTGGGTTGATTCATTGATCGTCCATGACCAGTCATGGACCACTATATCATCAACTTAAGTGAATCATTGAATTAATATTTAAATGTTTGAACCACTCAAATTTTGTAAGTTTTCCATGAGCATCCCTTATTTTATTATAATGAGCACCTTTAATGAAATTTTATAAATATTTATATATTTTGATTACATTTTATGTATACATGATAGGAAAATTAAAATACACATTTGGTAAAAAAAAAAATTGAAAAATTTTCAGATTCTTGAACAATTTTTTTTCGATATATCCTTATTTTTTTAAATATTATCTCTTTAAAAAAAGTTAGAAAAAATAGTTCATAAATTCGAAAAATTCTCTTAAACAAATAAATTCCTCGCTTGCTTCCGTAACAGCCACACCACACACTCTGCGTTAGCTGTAAACAAACTCAAAAGCCTCTGCAACTAAGAAACCCAACTAATGGGTGTAGCACTCAGAGTGAAAACATATCTTGTAGCACTCTTCTTATGATCTATATCACCAGTAAAATCAGCATTCATGAAACCTTGCAGCTTTAGATTTCCTTTCTTGTAGCACAAACACATTTTTGTAGTACCTTGCAAGTACCTAAATATTTAGTTGACTGCTTCCCAACGCTGCTTACTTGGATTTCCATATGCATCTTCTAGAAACTAAAATTCATCCCATCAAACTTTTCAACGTTGTAGTTATCTTTCTCTGAACTTATTGCTTCTACTTAAAAGAAAAATATTGAATAGACTTTTAACCAACTAAACTTGGCTCTGATACCAATTGTTAGGGAATTATGGATGATCGCATAGCATAAATTAAACACAAACATAGACACGCACACACATGTACACACAAAGCAATAAATAAAGGAGACATAAGATTTTTATATGGTTCCAAAAATCCCTTACATCCACAAAGTGCATCGACACTCTTTTCCACTGTATAACGATAGTTACAAAACTTTGTTTCTCTCATGTAACTCTCACAAACAATCACTCTCAAAACTTTCTTCAAATCTCTCTTTCTACCTTTGATCCACTCTTTGAAACTCTAAGATATACCTTGAAACCCTTACACTTAAAGTATTTATAATTATAGAGTCAACGAAGGACAAGAAGTTGCAATTTGGATGAAACTCTTATTTTTAAACAAGGATGGAGTCGCGCGCAACCAATAGGTCTTAACTTCAGGTCGCGGTCTTCTCTAAGAGTAAGTTGCAACCAGATGGTCGTAGCTCTTAGTCACGATGTTCTCTAGTCGTCACCTGCGACCAGGTGGTTATGCTCTTCTCTAGTCGCCACTTGTGACCAAGTGACACAACCAGGTACTTGTGGTTCTTGGTCGCCACCCACGAGACTAGGTGTTAGCTATTCTTGGTTGTGGAGCTCCCTACTGCATGCACATGATCAGATTTCACACTCCAACAAATAAATTATAAAACAAAGATTGCATCAAGAAATTTTAATTTGAAATGGAAATGGAACCTTATTATGGAATGTTACTTGAAAGCTTAACAAATAATTTTGATTTTTTTTCCACTGTTTTTTTTTTTTAATTTATTTTTTTATTTTTATTTTTTTTATAATATATACTTTCTTCTCCTCCTTTACTTGTGGCTCTCTCATCACTCTTAGCTGTTTCTCTCTACTAGTTCATCATTACGTGTTTCCTCCTAGAGTTTGTCTATTGAACTCGATTGACACATGTCCACTTTATACATAGAGTAAATTGCACATAACTCTCCTAAGATACGCCTAAAAAGTAATAGAAACATATTTACCTTTTTAGTCATACCTCATGAGGGTTTTATGCGATTTGCTCTTTTATATATATATATATATATATGCATGTATATGTATATACCCAAACGAATAGCGTGCATTTAGAAGAACCATAGAGTGTATTAGACAGATTTAAACTTTAATAACAATTGAGCTTGCACTAAAGTTGGGCTCTCTTGTTACTTTATGTGGGCTCATTTATTTCTTCCCTGTTAATGCTTGAAAGGATATGTTTAAAACCATCACTAATGGACCCATTTTCAGACCACATATATCTTTAATAATTGGATCTCATTGGGCGAATTCAGGACTGTTACAGATATTGTGCTTGGGTGGCGATATTTCCACAACTCAAATTCCTCAAAAATTGTATGTACATCCCTGTTATTTGCACACCCCATTAAAAAATTTATAACTTTTTAAATTTGTTTTTAAATTCTACTTAACACCAAAAATACTTTTTTTCTTAAACCTATTGCTGATGTTCTCATCAAGAAGGCAATACACATGGTACTATGGAATCTCTAGGAGATGCCAATATTAATGTTGAATCTGTGAATTGATATGAAGCATTCATGTTCTTTACTTCAGGATGCTATTGGAATGTTACTTGGTCAAACAGCTAATGCGGCTTAGGCTTCTACCTTCGTTATAAACACCAAGGTGGATGTTATTCAAAACAAACTGTCAAAAAGAGCAGCAAATCAGTGTGGTGAAGGAAAGTGGCACCTGTAAGGATCCGTCCCAACAAGTTTACAAGTCAATTCACGGGCATCAACTTGTAGGTAATGTTGTTAATGTACAATCACGGGATCTATCATCCAAAAACTCATCTTCAAATGTGAAAGTTGGAGACTTCTAAATCAAAAATGTAAGAAAATTTTGTTAGGTGGTAAGAGGGCTTCCATGTCTCGTAAATAGAATTGTAATCCTAACTTGTTTTCTAAAGTCTATGGCAAGCTCATCAAAGGCTTGGCAAGATAAATAATGGAGAAAGTACCATTTTAATAATTTTACTAAAAAGTAATATTGAATATATAAAATAATATTAATTTTAGGTGTACATACAACTTTTAAGGAGTGTAAATAGAGTTATCATTATTTTTTCCTTGACGATGAATGAATCGTCATTTTTCCCCTATTGATTCAAAAAACATTATTTTACCATTTTTTTTGACTTAAATTAATACTATTTCAAGAATTTTGTTTTTTTGACCTTTGCAAAGTCATTAAGAAGGAAAAATGATAATAACTAGTGTAAATATCCCCACTTATTGTGCTTTGGAGGATCAATTATAGGTCTAGTTTGGCATAGTTTTTGAAGCCTTAAAATCACTTTTAGAGTTGTTTTTTTTTTCCTCTCCTCTAAAAGAACTTCCGATTAAAAACAAAGGAAGTTGTTTTCACTTTAATGAAACTTTCATAATTGTCCATTTCACCCCTTTTATAATGAATATCAGAACATAAATTCCTCATATATCTCATCTTTACTTTTTTTTTTTTAATTAAAGTTTCTATCTATAGTCACTTTATTATTGTAATTTGTTTCAGATTAATTTCTATTACTTTATTATTTTAACAAAAATAAATATTTCAAAGTAATTTTCATTACTTTTCAATTTTATGAAATTTGTTTAAAACACATGCTCTTTTACTTTCTGTTCTTTTAGACAAAGTTAAAATGTTATTCCAAACAAGATCATATGTATAGTTAGATAATTTGTGTGGCATGGGCTGGGACTTAATAGGATCTCAAAGGCCCAATAAGAATCAACATTCTTTTGAGGGACACTGAATGCAGCACGCTGAGGCTCCATTTCTAAAACACACCCTAATCCACGAAACTGAAGGTACTTAGACATAAATCCGGTGGATTTAGCAGAATTCTTCTTTTGGACCATTTTCAAACCCCCATAATGGTGTCCTCATAGGCTAATGCAGTCTTCTTGGACCCTTTTTCTCTTTCAAAGCCGGACCATGAAGCTCAGTTATCTAGCCCAAAATATCTAGCGAAAAAAATCAATCCAAATTATGATAACAAGTCATCACTTTTTCCATAATTTGTTTTGAGGTGAAACCTACCATGGAGACAACTCCAACGTAGAAAATTATTGAGCTGAATAAGGAATTTTTTTGCCATCAATTCATATTAGACGACACTTATTATCTCATAATTTATAGGGAAAATTTTAGTTTTGTCCAAAAATGGAAATTTTGTTATTGTCAAGAAAAAGTTATTCATTTTTAATCTCAAATGAAACATTTTAACAGTTTTACATTTTCTGCAACATTTCACATAGGTGACATTTCACTTACATGAAATGTTTCACAAAGATGAAAAATCACCTACGTGAAATATTTGGGTGATTTTTACCTATTTAAAATTTTTATTTAAATTTTCAGCTAAATAAAATATTGTGTAAAATGAAAAAGAGTTAAAAACCAAAATATGTTTGGGGGTAAAAACTTTAATTTTATTTTAGTCAAAGGTGATTTTTTCTTAATTATCTTCTTGGGACATTTTTAATCATTTCCATATATATATATATTAATATCTTCAATATATGGGAATTTCTATTTTCTATAATTTTTCGGAGATATTACTACAGGGAATTATAATTATATATATATACACTACCAATTGGTGGTGAAGAAGTTCTTCACTATCTATCAATTGGTTGTATGTAATTATAATATTTTTTAAAAAAATGCTTGTTCGACCTAAAAGATCATTCCAAGTTCCGGAAAAGTTTTGATTGTGATAATATCCTTATCTCTTCACACCTAGTGCTTGGTTGATAGAGATCTTACTAGTCACTAAGACATAGAATCTCCATTCACATTGAACGCAAAAACACCCACTATAACCCATACAAACGCATAAGAACCTACTTTCACATCATCATAATCATATCATATCATCTTGAGGGCAAAACTCTCAACCATTTGCTTTTGGAAGCTCATGACTCTCTATTTTTTTCTCCATGATTTGTGCCCAATTATTGAATGAATGTCCCTTTTTCTCTGTCTGAGATATGTCGGTAATGAATTTAAATCCTCTTTTCATCTACATTTTATCTAAAATATATGAATCATGTGACATATTAATATTATTAATATTGGATGATTTGGATGTATTTTCTTCCTCTCTATTACTTCATTAACAATCAATACAAAAAGATGAGGTAGAGCTTTGATAGGGAGTTGATTCTTGTCGGTAATGAATAATGCAGCCTAGAAACAATTAAATTAACAATTTTGATTAGTACCCATCACAATGATTAAGGATGTAAAAATGGGTTCGGTGATGTTAGAGAAAGAAACAAGGAAGGTGCAAATGGATTCAGCTTTTGTGATTTGAGCAAATTGACACCCACATAGGAAGCAGCTTTGCCCGCCAATATCACCCAATAATCAATCATTTGTAATTTTTGCCTTCTTTGTTTACTGTAACATTTAATTTATAAAATTAATTAGTTAAGTGTTTTTTGATTGATAGTACTGATTAATAGGTCTTCTAGAATGATTGCTTAAACAATAATATAGGTAACTATTTTATTATATACAAATGAGACATCATACTTAAAAAATAAACAAAATAGTATGTTGTGATAGGATCATGTACCACTAGTTGTATTCATTTTATGCCACTTGTTTGAATTATAATAGGATGTACAAACTCGGAATCAAATTGACTACTGAAAAATAATAACAATCAAAATTTATGTAGTTACACTTGATTAAAATTTTAACAATTCATTCTTTGTTAAATTCTTTTAAAGGTATTAGTTAGATGGCTGGTCACTATCTGTATATGATATGATCAATAACAAAAGTTTAAATATATTTTAAAAAATATATATAAAAGCTGAAACGTTAAAAGTTTTTACGATTAAATTTGATAATATGGACATTTAATGCACATAGAAGATAAAAAATGTAAAACACAAACCATTCAAATTATTTTAATTTAATCATCGTCTACAGATCATGTTAAGTACCACCTAAAAAATTCGGGCTATTGATGCTAACCTAAGAATCCATGAGTTATACCATAATGCTTCACAATAAAAAAACATAGTTCAAAAGTCAATTTAAATATTGATTTGTATAGTCATATATATTAGTGAAAATTATTTAAAATGTCAGAACATATTGTTGAAGTGCATGGTCCAATGGCTTTATGGTGTTATATATACATGACATAATTTTAAAAAGGAGAAATTTTATCTAATTGTAATTATTCCAACACCAGTTTGTATCTAGCTAGATGAAATTGTATGCTTGTTTAAATTGATTTATTTCAACACCATTTTGTATGCTTTAATGTAATTATAGATTTATTATATATAAATTACTACATCACCATTTTGAAGTTGTTTGCTTGTTAAATTTGTAATGCTGATGTGGTCATTTATATATCTATAATCACATTAAATTTGTGATTATATTTTAGCACAGATACTTGTCGCAAATGCAGTGATTGTAGACAAACAGGCTAACGAAGGGGTTAACCTCGTGGTCAATTGTTTGGTAAGACAGGACTCCTACTTTTCTTTTGAAGCTTTTGCTTATTGACTCATAAGGTATTCTTGCAGATTTCGTTAATTCCTTGATCCTTACGTATGCAACTTTTCCTAAGTCGGCAGGGACTATTTAGGTTTTACCTCACCTAGAATAAAAAACAAATAAGCTACAATAAATCAGTGGAGTTACATATTAATTTCTAAAATTATATTGGATTGAATCATAAAACAGTCGCACTTCAACTGGTGGAGTGGTGCAATGATACTCCCCCTCTTGGCGTTACTCTTCTTGAGCAACAATGCCAAGGTTCGAATTGCAGTAATCCCACTTGATATTTTGATAATTTTTCCACGTTGTGTCAGTTTTCTTTTCTGTTTTTGGAAGTCTTGTTCTGGATTGTGCTAAAAAAAAAATCATAAAACAGTCGTAATCACAGGAGCGTAACAAAAACTTTCGAATGATGGGCTGACTGCATATATTTCGGTTTTACTATTGTATATGCTTTTGGATTTTGGTTCAACATTCAAAAGGGACTCCTCAGCATACGGCTAGGAATTGATCGTGATGAACTTTTACCACGCATAACCAAGTAAATATTTCATTGAAGAACAAATTAAAGATTTGATGCTTCAAGGAGAATCCAAGATCGGCATTACAACCAAAACACTTATTTTTTTTAAAATTTTTTTAATTCAAATCCATTAACTTTTCACGTGCAATTCACGCTTTTGGACACGGTATAATATTAAATAAACGCAGAGTGATAAAGAGGAAAAGCTGAAGGGGTTGGTGGAAGAGTTGGAGAAACAAACGAACGGGAAAACATAAAATAAAGCAAAAGTTTTTACAGCTCTCCATGAGAATCAAGACCAGGAATAAAACCAAGGCACGCACGCTCAGTCTTTTTTGTGTGTGTTTTTGTGTGAAACACACAAATATATACAGTACTTTTTTCCGGTGCAGACGCTCAGATATTTGTTAAAATTAGAATATTAGATATGGAATATCAATACATTCTACAAATGAGATATATATAACACTTAGTAAATCTATAGAATAATGTTGATTATAAAAAAGTAAGTATCTTAACAAAAAAATAATGCTATGCATCTTATCTTATGTCACAATTTTAATTTCAATTCATGATATATCAAATGATGAATAAATACTTATTAATTAATAATGATTTATTTCATTTAAAAATATATATTCATCACTTGTCCTTTATGAGTTGGGATCTAATTAGGATACAAAATATAGATTTTCGAGCATTATTACTTACTGAAATGTTTAAGGTTGGAATTTTGTTTGGATTTAAATTCACCCAAATAACGAAGAGAAAAACTTTGTTGAAATGGAGGTATACACCATGCATGTATATATTTCGTCATTGAGTTTTGCTCAACTCATAACATATATACCACATTGACATGCGTATAAAGTACGATTGATCAGATAAACAAATTACAATGTCAGACAAGAGTGGCATTTCAAAGACGAGAAACGTTTTTACATATTCTAATAACTCTATTATGCACAATTAAAAAGTGAGGTACATAGCTCATGAGTGAATTGCATTAATTAGTTAAGATAATAAGAGATATATAAATTTTTTTACACGAAAATATAAAATAAGAGAGAGGGATGGGGGGCAAGGAAAGCTGAATACAGACGTGACAAAGCCACAAAGGTTTGTCGAAAGAACGGCCGACCCAACACAAGTTAGTGGGAGACAAACATAAAAAAAAATGTTGTTGTTGGGCAGCCACAGTGGACGAGACTCAACTCTCTCTCTCTCTGATAAAGACAACACTGACGTTGCAAAAATTTAGTGTCTTGTTTTTTTCTTAGATGTCTCTCTACTTTCTACTCCCCTCTCGACGTAACTTTCACATTTCCCCACTATAAATATATATATTTAGCTTCAAAAGTAATGTATGCATATCTTTGCAGTATTTGCTTCCAGTATCTCCCATACAAGTGCGTGCTTTAGTTTTGTTTATTTGTTTTTTCAATTTACTTCATCTGTCGTCTCTATATAATTGAAAACAAGAAAAAGAAGAAGAGAAAGTTGATATTCTTTCATGGTACATAAGAACTAAAGAAGGTTGCTCAAAGTTCAGGCAACATCCGAATGTAAATCAGTCATCGTGCATGCTTGTCCATTTAGATTAGGAGAAATGTTTCAATATTAGAGTGTACCACATCAATTGTAGGCCTGGTTGATAATAACCTTTCACAATTCACACATATGTAAGTTTTCTTGAAGAAACAAGCTCAATATTGCATGGCAATTTCTAAATTAAAATTTATATATAATAAAATATTATTATAGACAGATATACAAAGAACATGTTAGACATGTTGCATGAAAGGACACAATTTTTGTGTAATTGTTTTGTCGTTCAATCATAAAGGCCCTTTCTATATCTGTTGTAAAAGAAATTATTTAACTATTTCAATTCTATTAGTGTGGGGTATCGTTTTCCAAATAATGCTCTCAAAAATTATTTTTAAAAATAAAAATTATCGACATCAGGAAACAATTGACTCAGAGATTCTAAGGCCTAGACTGCGAACGTGGTAATAAGGTGATGAGAACAATAATAAATGTGTAGTAAATGAGTTTTGAGGTTGATATGATATAATAAAGACAGAGAAATATTGGTTATGATGGACGAATAACAATAATGGAGCAATTAATAAAGAAATGAGGGGAAGAATGAATGCAAACGCAAAGATTTTACGTGGTTCGGCGATTACGCCTACATCCACGGGTCACTCTGAATTAATTTCGGCAGAGTGACGATATGCTAATATTGTGAACTTTTTTGGTACAGTAAAAATCTCTCTTATTTATAAAGGGGAAGAGGTACAAAAGAATGCTTTATACGCTAAAAATTATGGTTATTTTCAACTAATCTGACACAAGTCATACTGTATTTATTGTACAAACAATAATTATTCACTTCTTGTACACGCTGCATTAAATACACCAGAAGAAGTCTTCTCTTCATTAAATGCATAGCCGCTGCATTAAATGCTCATTGGTAAGTGTGTAAGTGGCACCGGCAAGAAATTAATGAATTAGGTAGAACTGGTGATTTGCTGCACAAGGTATCATTTGGTTCGAGCTCCTAGGTCAATCAAGCTACGCGAGCTGAGTAGATGCTGACCTGGCATGGAAGCGTGCTCGACTGTCTTGGCGTTACGCGAGCTTGCGAGCCCAACGAGCCCGCTGTAATGATCTGAGAGTTAGGTTTGTCGGACCTTTATTCCTGTTCATGTTTATTGGGCTTCTACCAGTTCATTTATCCAAGTCGAGAAAATAGACATAACAAAAATCATGTTTTAAAATGATATTTTTAATAATACAATGTGTTTAGTAGGTTTTATTTAAATTTATTAAATTGAAAATAATATTAATGTAATTGGTATTGTTTTTTAAAATGAATACAATAGTTATTTAGAGAGAAAAGCAATAACTTGTTTTAAAAATCTAATATAAAATGGGTGAAAAAAAAAAATACTTATAATTGTTTTTTATTAAAAAAATATAATTTTTTTTTTTAATTTACTAGATAATTGCCAAAAAGTGTATTTCAGTTTTTAAAATGACATTTTGCAAGATAACCAATGAAACATGTATATAGCCAATTATTTTTTCAAAAATAAAAAATCATTTTAAAAAATGGATTCAAACACCGCTTAACCTTCTCAGATTTATAAGGAAACTTGTTTCACATTGTTTTTCTCATTAAATCAGAATAAAAAATTAATTTGAAAAGTGGTGTTATTCTTTCTCTAATAATTGTTTGACAATTTGGTGAGCAGTATTAATTTTCATTAATTTGACATTTTGTTTTAAATATATATATACCCTTATTTATTTTAAGTACAGTAATAGATAAAATTCGGAGTGCAAAAAGATTTTGCCCAAGTTTTTTATACCAAGCACAATAGTAATTCACTTCTATAAAAAATAGTGCTGTATAATTTATTATAGTGGTAAACACGTTTTTAAGGAAAAAGGAAGAAACAAATTAATTACCTCTAACATTACTTTAATACAGAAGAGATATGCATAAAAATCCACCTTCTAAAATTCATGATTATTTTTATTAGTGCTTTCTGACTCTTTGATTCTTCTGGGTTTTATGTGAAACTATAACAATCCCATTATCAATACATTAATGTCTAATACAATGGCAAATCATACACACTCAAATAAGCAACCCAATAACAAACGACATCCATGCATATGCATATATACACAAACATCACACCTTGCTTGTCTTTTTCCCTCCTGCTACAACGATTATGATAGATGTCAAATCTTGAGATATGACACTAAAAAGTGATACAGATACTCAGAATTAATTATCATTTAAGGGTTTTATTGGAGTCTTGTGACAAATCAGTTAATACAAAAACGATAAATTCATATAGTACAGGTATACAACAAAAATTCGCTTGTTAAGGGCGTGATGAGGATGTGGTTCGGGACTTAATTGATTGTTTAAACTCTGTTGCTTCCAATCTAGCGATCTGGAATCGGTCTAGGAAAAGAAGATGGGCAGCTGATCTTAAAATGTTAAGGGCGGAGCTAAATTCGCTTCATCTCGAAGAGGGACTCCATAAAAAAAAGTATACAACAAAAATTTAAGGAGTTATTGTACAACAAAAATTTAAGGAGTGTTTGTACGTAGAAGGTGACATATACAAAGTAAATATTATCGTGTCACCAATTTTATAAAGATTAAATTCAGTGTTATTCTATATAATTTAACAAGAATTATGTGCAAAACAAATCGATACTCTTACTTTTTATCACTGGACGGTAACAAATCCCATCAAATAATTTTCAGATAGAGTTTTCAAAATATGTAACTTGTGATTGTAATCTTGTTGAGAGAGAAGCTTTTGAAGTGTATACATATGTTTCTTATAAGCATTGATTGGCAATAGAATTTATATGTTCTGACTCTCTTGTAGTGATCTTGTTAGATTCTTCATAAGAAATTATACGCTTTATAGTCTTATCACATCCCATGACTGTCTTGTCATCAAAACATGCGTATGCAATTTTTCAAACATCTTATAATTAAAGTTGAATTTTAGTGATTATTTTATTGTCAAAGTTCAACGTTGTGCATGCTTGGATCAGGAGAGCGAGAATCATGCCAAATGAATCCAAATAACAAAAAGGAAGCCGGATCTGCCCCCCTTTTTTTTTTTTTTTTTCAACAAAATAAATCTTTTTTTGTTTTTTTACATGTAAATGTACATAGAATTAATTACCAAGAAAAATGTAATTAAATATTCATATCTGTTATTTTTTTAATATAATAACACTCAGACCTAAAAAATAAATATAATTGTTTTATTTTCCTTCTTTATTTTATTGATTGATGCATATTGATAATCTCACGCTAAGAAAACTATATGATATCTCACACTTAACTAGGGATAATAATGGATCATATCGAATTAGATTTAGCCCTTATCAAACCCAATTCAAAATTTTTTAAGGGTGTTCCAAACCTGACATATGCCTCAAACAGATTACTACTTTTTGTCCCAAACCTAAATCCCGATTAGAGGGACTTACCCCGAACCCGATTCCTTGATTCGATTTAGTTTTTAACTAATGTTATAATTAGTATAAAAAAAATTAATATACAAACAAAAAAAGAGGCAAATTGACTATGATACCTATGATACTTCTAAAAGAATTCCAATTTCATACCAAAATTTTGAGAATTAAGAATGAAAGACTTAGTCATCATGTAATAGCTCTCTTTAATACACAGTCAAAGATTTAGAATATTTTTATATTTATATATAGATCGGGTTATTGGATCTAATCGGGGTAAGAAAACTTGTCTCAAACCCAATTTAGAATTTTTGAAGGTTGCTCCAAATCGACCCATACCCCAAATGACTTGCTACTTTTTACTCTAAACTAGCTTCAAATAGATCAGGTTTGGAGAGTTTGGATTGGATTAGATATTTTTGTTATCCTTACATCTGACTATTATTTTCTCTTTATATATAGATTTTTAACTTTCCTATTTTAAAATACATACAATAATCTTATCAGTTATAAGAATCAAAATCATTTACTCTAATAAACATTGTGGCAATTTAGTGGTATATTCATCATTCTCATGTATATAAAATCGTAAATTTAAATCCTGTCATTGCCATCCTTCTCAAATTTTTAAGTTTTGAGTTAAAGAAGCAATTCTTCTACAAATTTAAGTTGTTATTGAGCACTGAAAGATCTCATGAGATGCCAATATTAATGATCTTTTACACTCAGAACTTATGTAGAGCCTTAAAGATATTATGATATAACAATATTATTAATCTTTTACTTTTATTCCAAACATACTTGAAATTTTAAAGATATCTTGAGATATTCATCATTAATAATATTTTACAACTCATGAGTAGATATTGACCTTCATCTTATAAACTCTTGTAAACCAATACAAATTAGCATCTGCACTCATGCAGCTCAGTTTAGGCCATGCAAGTTAGACAAAGTCTGATCCATCGTTGAAAAGATAAAGTTTTGATATTATGTCAAAAAATGGTTGTGGGTCTAACTCTATTACAAAAATTAACTCATAAGTGGAGATTTACTCTCACATTATAAATTGAGATGAGACTATCTAATAGATCCAACCTTATTATAAGTACAACACTATAGGAAGAACTTAATATTATCTAATCATCAACTTCTGTGTTGCATAACTCTGTTGAATTCAGTATTTCAATGGATAATTGCTTCATATCCAGCAACCAGCATTATCAATTCCAGAGATGATAATAAAGGTGGGTGGTTGAAAAACAAAAGGGGAAAGATGATTAATTTAGTAATTAATTACTATATGGTAGTGGCCTCATTAATTCAATATGAAAGCAAGATTAATTAGAGGCCACTACCAATTAATATGCGATTAGGGAAAAGCCAGTGGTCTCAGTAAAGTTACACTTGTGTCATCACTTATCAGACTCATCACCATTTTCACTTCCGTAATATGGAGACGAGTCTCAAATTTGATCCATAAATTGGTCAAGAGAGTCTTTGTTTTTCCTTTAATTTGTTCCGCCTATACTTTTAATTAACTAATTACCTGGAAAGGTTTTACATTTTAATACTTGATATGATGGACTGGTTTAAAATTTTAACCTTTCTTAACTAATAAACTATCGAGAATTCATTTGAACACCGAACTTACATTTTTCTTCTTCTCTTAATTTTCCTGTTGAAATTAAAAATATATGTAATATAAAAGATTATATTATGATAATCCAATTTATCTTAACACTCAGATATATGGAAGAAACCTAAATGTTAAAATTTAGTACTTATTATATTTTGATATTTATAAAAAAAAATAGCTTATATGTTGTTGAATGATGTTACAATGCAAAAGACATCTATTGGATTATTGACATTTATTATTATGTATACTCTTCTCTTATTTCTTTAATATTTCAAAATAAGATCTTATATTAATGATAACACATGTAAAAGAATATAATGATACACATGATTCGGCCAATTATATGTCTATATACTCACAAAATGGATGTCGAAATCAACTATGCGCTTACTTATTATTTTGTATACAGGATTTTAATATTGATGATATTATAGAAATCCTCATCAATAAAATTATTTCCAGGGAGAAAATCATCATCTAAGCTTATCAACACATTAAAGCTCATTAAATCCATTGAATGTCGGCTGAGAGTTCTGCCCCTCTTTGATTCTCATGAAATCAAAAGAAGAAAAATACACTAAAAGTACCCACACTTGTGGTCACTTTCTTAGCCCTACCCTAGAAAAAATGGCATGCAAATTTCAAACATTAGCAGCAGCAATGGAGGGGCATCTTGACTTGGGCCATTGAGTATATATGCTAATTTATTTATTTTTATATAATGCAGGTCATGAGTGAGGGTAAAATAGTAATTTTAATTCAAATGCTCACAATAATTAATGTACTGAAAAAATATTGCATAATGTAGGGTGAAAATTTGCTATGGTGCGAAGACATCACTCCCATCCCATTAGGCTTCCTCATTTTATTTACATTCAAATTTGTGCTCTATGAAAGAATATTGAAACAAAATAATGAAAATTTTGTCAGATAACACTGAAATTACTAAGACTTTTTAAAGCAAATATTAGATTATGAAAATGAGTTTTTTAACATAAAAATAGGTAAATTATTCATTATGTCCTTCGTTAAAAATGTAGAAAGTTTTTCTCTCTTTCAAGAATTAGTTAAAAAATAAAGACAAAAAATGAATTCACACAAACAAAGAACATAGTTAATGCAAATAAAATACCGGTTTTTTTTTTAAAAAAAAAAGAATGGTTTTGGCACATTTAATGAAGAACATAATGGATAGTTCATCAATTTACATACTACAATAATTCATTTTAATAATCCAATACTAGTAACAAAAAATCTCAATAATTTTAGTGCAGTTAAAAAAAAAAAAAAACTCTTTTAAATAAGTGGACTGTATAATAAATCTTTATTTTTTTTTTTTTTTTTATAAACTGAAATCAATAAGAACTCATTACTGAGGCCCTATATGTTAAAATCTGATTATTCAATAATTTTGATATAAAACTTGTGTTTGATAAAACTTCTGGAAATATTTATTCAATAGTTTGAGTGGATTTGACTATATCTTTCAAAAAAACACATGTGATTTTTTTTTTTTGTCAAGTAATTATGAAATGATCTGCTGTGGACTTAAAGAATATTTTAAATGATCAAATTATTTTTATTAATTTTAATATAAAAAATACTTATATCTCAATTTTAATTATATAAAATATATTTATATCAAATAGCAATCAAATTTTTTTAATTTTATATTTTATTTAGACTTTTTTAAATTCACTGTAATTAACATAAAATATTACCAAACACATCAATACTGCTTTTTAATTTTTATAACAATTTTAATAGTAAAATTAGTCAAATAATTACCTGATTAATGTACAAAAAAAAAATATTTTTTAATAGTCTACGGTAATTATTTTAAATGCTACGATAATATCAAATTAAACCTCAATAACAAACTTTCATGTTGGAATAATAGTTAATTGCAAATGTTAATAAATATAAAAGAGACATTCTCTCACTATCTTTTATTCTATATTGGAATTTTAATTTCTAATTAACAAACAGAATTTGAATTGCAATGGCTGATTAAAACATTGATATATATATATATATATATATATACTTATATAGTGATCTTACTATCAGTGTTTCTAAATTTAAAAAGTTATAATAAATCAATTAAATTCATCCATTGTATTTGAATTAAATAGAAAAAAGAATTTATTTCAAGAGAAAGAATACAATAGATGAATTCGATTGGTTTGTATTAACATTTTAGAGTTAGGAGACAATGATGATAGAAGCACTATATATATATATATATATATATATATAATACATGAATGGACCTTGGAAGTGGGAAAGCATTTATGTTTTCCCTTTTCTTGAATTAATATACTTGTTGATGAATAGCTTTGGTTGTCCTTGGGTTAGAATATACCATATGATGATATGAATCTTCTAGTCCCAGGTAATGGAACTAATGTTGCCCTTTGGAGGAAAAGGATGAGCCACTTAGTTTTAAGGAAGATCGACCAAAAACCAAATGTGTTGGTAGTAATTAATAAATAAAAGTTTTTAAAAAGTCCTAAAAAATAATGAAAAATTCAATTTTGGTTGTTTTTCACCCCTAACGATTAGTTCCAAACAAATTTTTAATCATTTTTAATCTATTTAGTTCTCGTCATATTTCACATAGGTGAAAAATCACCTACCGAAAACATTGAAACATTTCATGTAGGTAAAAGTTCATGCGAAATGTTATTCCATTTTTGCTTAAAATTGAGACCATTTTCTTCTTAGGACATGTACCATAGCATTCGGCCTCGTTTTTTGATGTCATTTGTAGCATCAGATTTTTATTTATTAAATAGTCTCACATTGATTAAAAAAGTGAATTTGTATTGTTTATAAATTGAGGATAAACCTCCACTTATTAACTAGCTTTTGTGGTAGAACTAAGCTCAATATCCTTTTTTGACACTATTAAACTAACTTTTTCAATGGTATTTGATACCCATATTTAGGCTCTGTTTGGACTATTTGCATATTAGTTGGTGTTTGTCAAGAACATAAATCAAAATCATACATGAAATATTGTAATATTTTACGCAAGTAAAATTTCATCTGTGTGAAATATTGCTCAAATTTAATCGGGTTAAAAATGATATAAATTTCATTTATGACTAAAATAATTATTTTTTAATAAAAATAATTTATTCCTAATTATAATTAGTCAAAAAAAAAAAAAAATTAAAAAAAAGGGTGAATGGAAAAAATATAAATCCTATATAACCATGTATTATTTTATTTTATTGAAGTATTTAATGGACATGGGTTGCATATGTTAGGGTCAATCTTTAAGTCAGAATTAGTCTATTATATTAGATTTTTCAAGCGTTAGACTATCTTTTTCTAGTTAGATCTATCATCACTCTTTTCCTAATAATCCTATACAAACCTTTTTTTTCGGTTGAACAATGATAATCAGCAATCAACAATTATACAGAAAGTTAAATCAAGGCAAATTCTCTTGACATTTACTGTTTACTTATAAATTCTTTGCTATTAATTATTGTTCTATTAAGTAAAATTTTCGATGTTCCTCATTCATTCAAACTTATTAAAACACAAAAGAGTAGTAGTCCATACTTGTTCCTCTTAAATCCTTCTTTTACTTTATCAATAATGACAATATTCCCATGCTATGAACATGAGATTTGGAGGGAAGATTATAAGAATAATAAATTTTTGTAACATAGTTATACCTAAAATTAACAATTTAAGATTAATAAAATTGTTGTCAAAAGTGTTTGAGACTCTGATGTTATTATTACGATATTCCCATGCTATAAACATGAGATTTGGAGGGAAGATTATAAGATTAATAAATTTTTGTAGCATAGTTGTATATGCTCGTACTCATTAATGTTTTTAGCACGAGCTTCGCTCGTAGACGTCTATCATACACATTATCCATGATTAATAAGCATTTTTCTTATAGTGCTTGTCATTCTTATGAAAAATCATTTCTTATATCTTTATTTTCTTAAAAAGGAATAAATTCTTCATCATATTAGATGTATATACATCCATAAAAAATAATAAAAAAAAAAAATTAGTGCATGAATTTTTATATATAAAACATAATTCTATTAGATAAATATGTCATAAATTCACTTATTAAGAGAAATTTCTTCAGTTTTTCATTTATTGTTCTATGCAATCATATTGTATTGAAGTATTCATTGTGCATTTATTAATTCCTGCTGATCTTTGAGTCAAATTCAATTTATTATATTAGATTTTTCAATGGTAAGATTCAAAGTTTATCTTTCTAATTGGATCTATCTTCTTTTTCCCCCCTTACTTCTACAATTTTTGTTTTTCCATTGAAATTGATAATAAATAATTAAAAAATCTATCACTCTGCTAAGATTCTAGTTAGGGTACAAAATAGACTAGCCTTTCTTAATTTGCAAGGGCATATATAGATGTTGAGCTGGGGCATGTGTTAGACATTTATAGTACAAAATGAATTACATATAGTTAATGATTAATTAGGGCTTGTGATTGTGAGAAAGAGGTAGCTAGGATGCTCTTCTTGCTGGCAGCCTTTTATTTTCATGTCATAAGCATGAAAATAATCAAACGTTTTTTATTCAAAAAGGTGTTATAAAAAGCAGTAAACATATACCAAGAGTGAAAGGGAAATGTGTCAAGAAAAGGCAATGTGTGTAACTAAAAGAATATGGAGATGAAAGAAAAAGAGAGGAAGAAAAGGAGAAGAAACTTTGGATGTGACTATTGTCTCCCATTATTCCAAACAAGTCCACTTCAAATCAAACCCCCCATCTTGTAATGGAGGGACCCTCTTTGCACTATCTTTTCTTTTCTTCTCTTTTTTTAAAAAAAATAAAAATAAAAAACAAAGTTTTGGAACTATCCATTAATTGTCATATAGTTTTGGGTTAATTTCACTTATATGGCTTAATGTTCGGCTTAAATATATTTAGTCCCTTTGGATTAGACACTCATTTGTTAAAATTATGAAAATTCTTATAAACTTTCTGAAAATCATGTTAAAAATCTTATGAAATCTTATAAATTTTATTATATTCTCGTGTATGAGATGTTAGTGATGAATGTTATAATTGTTGTGTATCAAATGAAGTTAAGGTAAACAAGAGGATGTTTCCTGAAATTAATCTTGTATCTTATGAGTCTATTTAACTAAAATATATTCCACAAAAAGTTTATCAATTAACTTTTAACAATTTTGTTATATAAAGTATTATTTATTTATTTTTTAAAGCTATCACCGAAAATATTAGAAGTCTATCAAAATCTATTGAAAAAACGAAAGAAGAAAAAAAATCACTTTTGAGGTGTACTACTCTTATGGATTGAAGATAACTATCCGAAAAATTGTAATAAAATACTATAAGATGAACATAATTAATTAAATCAAAGTTTTTCTTCTTAATTTTCTGGTTTGACCAAAATAGTTACTAGATAATTACAAATTGAGTACAATGCGGAGATTGGGAATATCTCACAAAGCTTGAAATTGCCAAAGAGTACCAATCTCTTTACTAACTTTTTCATCCCCTTTTTGCACTGAACTAGCACTAGAATGAATTCTTTGAAATTTAGTTAATTCAATGGAAAATTATAGTTAACTAGGGAAACACTTTTTTTTTTTTTTTCATAAATGGATCACTACAAACTTGATTTTACAATTTTACTAAAAAAAAAAAACATTAATTTCATAAGGAATATTTGATAGCGATGAGGGTCGGTCTCTCTCTCTCTTTTAGTTGAATTTCGGTCATCTAATCCGAATCGAATCTCTGTTGATGCAAGTACTATCTAGCCGTAATAGGCATGCAAGTTCCATGGATGCCAGAATCACTCTTAATTTAAGCGCTTCTTCTTCTTCATGTTCATAACCCCAACAAGATGTAGTACACTAGGGTTATGGGCAGTGCAATTAGCATTCCAAATATAACACTGCATTAATTTACGCAAAAAATTAAACATAAAAATCAGATATAATAAGAATATGTTTTTTTATTTAAAAAAAGGAATAATAAGAAAAAGAGATAAAAAAAATTATTATATAAGATATGATGTGTTTGTTCTAAAAATATCTACTTACGCTGTGCTGAGAATATCAGGGTGTACGTTGTATTCCTTGGCAAAGACAAAGGGGACAATTCCTTGGGGAAGAGCTGCCTGTTTTATTTAATATATATTTTTTTTTCAAAATCGAAAAAATCAGCAAGCAACACATACATCAAAAGCAAAAAGACATGTTAGCATCTCTGTACAGATTTTTTTATTTTTATTTTTGAAATACTTTGTACAGATGTTTTGTTCTTCATAATCAATATATATACACACATTTAAAGTAGTTTAACCTATATGAATTAAATTCTTATTATGATTTAGTTTGAAAAAAAAATTCTTATTATGATTTGATATCTCCAAGAAGATTCAATGTTTCTGCACGTATAATTCAAACAAAATTCTTATCAAAATGTTGGTAAGAGAGAAAACAATAAAATAAGTTATCTGCAGATATATGTAGAAACACTTTAAAAACAAGAAAGGTAAAAGAAATGGTTTTGGAGTTTATGTAGTTAAGTTGGATTGGTTGTGTCAGAAGGAAGCAGAAGAGAGAGAGAGTGTGTGTGGGCACCTGTACAATGGCAACGTGTAAGAGAACTCCTCTGAGACCAACAGCAATGGAAGCAGCTGCCATGACAGCTGGACCTGTAAGGAATCTCACAGCCATTGCAAAAGTTGCTACGGAATTCCCACATGCTATGATCCTTGGTTGCAAAGCCATGAACAGACCTGTCCATTTTTAATTTCCATCAAATAAAAAGCTAAAAAGCAAAAACACAGAATGCAGAATACAAAACACAGTGCTCCCATCACCCACCACCCCACCATCCTAACTCCCCTTTGTCACTTGTCTCCCAAAAATATCGGATACATTTCGTTCACTTCCTCAGTTTTCGCTGAATTATAAACAATTAATACTCATGCAGAGACCATCTAAAAACATCTGATATTAGAGATCATTTGGTTACGTTAGTTATATATAATGAGTGTAATCCAATGACCATTAGTTGTTTTGAAGACATTGTTATATACATAAATTAACTAAAACTTATGAACAGTCTTATCTAATTTGAATAAATTCAGGATCTTGTAGCATAAGGGAGTTTTGTCAACTTTCATGCAATAGTGGCATTTTTTTAGTATTTATTAAAATAAGATTTATGAAAATATTTTGAATTTCAGATAAGATCTGTGATAAATTTTAATTGGTAGGATCTGTTTGTAATTTAGCTATACTTTCAAGTGAAGTCAAAGGAAATTCTTTCGGTTGCACCTCTTAATTTCTCATTTGAATTAAAAAAAAAAAAAAAAGAAAAGAAAGAAATTTGAAGAATTTCTTTTTTAAAAAAAAGGGGAATTTTCATATAATGATCACTACCACTAAGTCATGAGAACCCATTATATCAAAAACCCAACACAAACTGAGCAAAAGTGAAAGATTTTATAGAGTTAAGAGAAAAAGAAACCCCCAACGCAACACATTATCATGACTATACACTGTTTTTCTCACTTTGCTTTGCTAGTGTTGCTTGCTTTGCCCACAACATTTAATTATGAAAAAGTGAGAGAGAATCAGAAAAAGATTATTACTAAGTAGAAAAAAAACAAAATAAAAGTAATAGCAGAGAATTTCTTTGACAGATTTAAGTGCAAAGAAAAAGGAGTTTTTAAGTATTTACTGACCAAGACTGAACATGGCCATGCCTAGACCTGCATCTGACAGAATGGAAATAGACTTTGCTATGATGGCAGGCATTTGTACATTCCACCTACAACAAAACCAACCAAAGAAAATCAACTTCGCAGCTTTAACTTTAAAAAAAAAAAAAAAAAAAAAAAAAAAAAAAAAAAAAAATCATAGCTTATAACAAATCATATAAAAAAAAAAAAAAAATTAAAACTCTAGCTTTCAGACCAGATTGAGTTTTCATGGATTTAAACAGAGGAGAAAGTGACAGATGATGAATATTAAAATTGAAAGTTTTTTCATGTGACAAGTATACCTGAATGAGACTAGTGACCAAGTAAGGCCAATTAAGCTGGAATAAGTGTTGGGGTTTCTAATAAGTTTCCTCCAAACCATGATGAGTATAAGCCTTGTCATGACACTTGTTGGTGGCATGGTTTTTGGTTTTCCATCACCAGCTTTTTCATGTCCTCCTTCATGGTTGTTCATCTCCCTCTCTAGTCCTCTGTTTCCAAAGCTAAAATCATCTCTTTCCATGTACTCTTCGTGGTTCTCTCTGTGACCCTCCACTGCAACACAACAAAACATATAAGTTTAAACAACCATTAATTGATCAAGATTGTATTATATATGAATATAAATAAAAATTCATTAACTAACTAAAAGTAGTAGAGGTCTCACTGACCTTTTCCAGGTGAAACAGCCAATCTGACTTCAGCTTTCTGGTGATCATTATTGGCTCCATATTCATGGCTCCCAAAGACATCAGAAACAGGGGAGGCACTTGAACTCCAAACGAACATATGAAGATCTCTTGAACCATCCTCTGCTTTTTGATGAGCCTGGCCATTAGGCCTCTTGACACCAGCATTATTAGCATTAGTATTTGCATTAGTATTGGGTTTGGACCCAGTCGGCGAAAACATGCCAGGGTTGGGCGCTGGATAATGGGCAGCGCCACCTGGCGCGTGGTAATGGAATCTCGACTTGGCGGCTGCTCCACCGTCTTCTTCGTAGTTAGAAGGCCTTGGTGTAGGCCCACGCGACGCCGAAAGGCCATAAACGTCACCAGCACCGAAATTGGAGTTCCTCCCACCAGCCATCATAGAGTAAAAATCAGTGTGGTTGAAGCTAGAGCCTCTTGGAGTTGGGTTTCTTGAGGATTGAAGAGAGTAAATCTCCGCGTTTGTCAAGTTTGAAGGACGTGGGGTTGTTGAAGACAGACCTTGAGACCTTCTAGACAAGATATCTGATCTTGAAGCATTGGATTTTCTAACGGTGACGTGGAGTTTACCATCTTCTTTGATCTCAGCTTCGGTCTCCAGCGGTTGTCTTCCATCAAGTGACATGATGTCAGAATCAACGTGTATGGATACAATGGAGCCAGCCGTGTCCGGGAACTGCTCGGAGATAAGCATTTTGGCTCCTCTGTACTCGAACATGAAGAGCATCAAAGTGTACCAAATGATGCACTGAAGAACCACTATTTGCACCATCAAGCTACCGGAGAATTCACCATACATTCCTTTGAGAAGAGGGATGCCCATGACGAGTGTGTTTGGCAAAGTGGAGAGCGAGAAGAGAGTGATGGTCCATTCAAGGCAACCCCTTTTGCTCACCTTGGTCCAGATGGCCAGCACCACCAGGACAATGATCTTTTGGAGAGTGTCCGCGGCGATGAACCTGAAGTTCATGGTGTAGGGATCGTTGGTGGAGATGAAGTGGAAGGAGAGCAGAGGCACTGCGAAGAGAGCCACGAAACGGTTGATGCCTGAGCACTGATCAGGAGTGAAGATCTTCCACCATTTCACCGAGCCATAGGCCAGGATCATGGCCACGTAAAGTGGCACCATCGCAGTCATCACATGGTAGAAATCAAGAAGCGTGATCATTTTGATACACCCGAATATCTATATATGTTTAAACTGCTAGAAGAAGAAGATGTAGTACGTGAGGCTGGAGATGGATTGACAAGTGAAGAAGATGGTCTTGGTTTTGGTAGTGTTGTTGTTGTTGTTGTGGTGGTGATGATGAGAAGGGTAAAAGAAATGGAAGAGCATGTGTTTATTGGGTTTTGGAGTAGTGAGTGGAGGGTGGTGGTAATAAGCAGGAGAAGATAGAGGGAATTTTTTTTGCACTAAACAGCTTTGAGAGCTGTGAGCAAGCTTGCACTTGCAGTCCCCAAAGCAAAGCACTACACTACACACACAGCAGAGAGAGAGAGAAGGGTTTTTTTTTTTTTTTTCCTTCGTTTGCTTTTTTATTATATGTTTGTTTTTTTCCCTTTTGTTTTGAGTCGTGTTTTGTTTTGGATATAAATTAAAACTTGGATGAAAAAGTTGGGTAATGGGGGGGCTCTATCTTCAATGGACTTGATGTTGGTACAATTACAAAGTGGTTATATAGTAGAAAAGTAAAGAGAAAAGCATTTCGGTTGAAGATTGGAGGTGGTGGGTGTCTCTCCGAGTACTTGTTTTGGGAGCCTTTCAAGCTTTGTAAAGAAACTGTTTCCCTTCTACTTTTTTTTCCTTTCTCCCCTTCCTTTTTCTTTTCTGGATTCGCTTTTTAATTCATGGGCTGTGGATGGTTATTATTACCAGAGGAGATGTGAGGAGATAATATTCTCTTTTAATTCCGATTAAGTTAACATGTGCTTCTAGAATGCATTTTAGCAATTATAAAAAAGTTAATTAAAAGAAATTATATTTTATCCTTCCAGACATATAAGATATGCACTTGTTTGATTCTCGAAAAGTGTCCGAGAATATAAAGAGTTTTGTTTCAATGTGATGTTGATGGAAAGTCTTTTATATGGGTGAACATTCACATAATATTTTCATATAACCATTGAATTTCAAATACATAACACTAGAACGTCTAACACCAAATTAAATTATGTAGATGGTGATTATTGGAAGAGTTATAAGCTGACAGGATAGTATACTTGAATTAATAATTTTGGTTCTAGTTAATTTTATTGGAGGAATTTATATCAATTTGGGAAGAACTGAATGGCTCCACGCGCTTAAATATAGGGCGCTAACATTTGGAGCGAAAGAAGACAAAGTACATAAGAAGAAAGAATGGGTGATACCTTCTCGTGGACCCTTAATTGTCCATTCCCAACCATCTGTTGCTTCGCAAAAATATTTTTTATAAGATCCTCTTACAATGTGATGCGATAGATAAATAAAATAAAATATATTTTTTTTCTTTTATCTTTCATATCAATATTTTCTTTTTTCATTATATTTTTTGTTATTCAATTTCGTTCAACTGTGAAATAATTCCATAAAAAAAATTTCCTAGACGTGGTATTTCCAACACCTCCTACTGTTCTCTTTTTTTTTTTGGGTTTTTAATTAGATTAAACACCAATACAGTTTCATTAATCTTTTGGATTTAATGTGTGTGCTTCGAAATTAAATGAAAGATAATTACGAGATGTGTATTATTTGTATTCATACTTTTTTTTTGTGCCTCTACTTAATTATACTACATAATTATTGCTTAATTGATTAAAGAAGATTCATACTTCTTTTATTTTTTTTTTTTTTTTATTTTTACAGATTCTTTTTAGTTTAAATTTGAGTTGTACAGTTTGTAGATACATACATCACTACGCACAAGATGTGATGTTAACTATGATCATTGATCCTAACCCTTGTAATGGAGACTTGAGTTTTATAACATTCACTTCCAAGTAAAAAAACATAAGGATTGTAAACATTTTAAAAATGAATGAATTGGTTTAAAAAATCTAAAAATAAGAAAAAAAAATACTTTTTTCTTTGTAAGATTGTATCTCAATCATTGCTTAAAATTTAAGACTCATTCTAATTCTTTAAATATAATTTTAAATCAAGAATGAAACAGTCTTGCCGTCTAGAGTTAAGAGTAACCCAAGCTACACAAACTCAAATCTAGTTTAATCAGTTAGACATTGTTTGTACTGGAATAAAGATAAATAATTATTATTCTAGGAACTGTCTTTTTCAGAAATTATACTATGACAATGCTAAATTATGAATAAATAAACCATGATTCTCAATTAATATTGGATTCCAACAGAAGTACGCTAATTTTTTATATTTTTTTAAATTTTTTTAAAAAGCTGTCCTTTTCAATTTAGGTAGTCATTAATAGTTGGTTTGTGGGGCAATCAAAGTGGTTTTAGAAATCTTATTGGAGTTTTCCCCAAAGTAGAAAATTCTAAACTATTTTACAGTCACTAATTAAATTCTTTTAAAGACACTTATAATATGTGGGAAATATTTATATGCTCTATTAAAAGATACATGTTAAAAATTTGAAGAAAGGTTTGCATATAAACAAATTACAACTCCTCAAACTAGGTATGATAGTGATTGCTAATTTAGTAAGTTACAAAACTTTTATATATTATATTCTTCGTTGTATGTATTTTTATCTTTTTTATATAATTTTATGTTGATATAACTCGGATATTAACCAAAATTTCAACCTCCTAATTTTGATTAAATCAGATCCTAAGAACCTTTTGTGTAACTATAAATAATATTATTAATTAAATTGACTAATACCTACAAATTTATAATAATTTAGCCAGCTAATACATACAGATTTATAATAACCTAACCATTCTTGTCAAATTGAAATAGAGAATTCTCTAATACCTTAAGAAACCTGGATGTTGGTACCGGTTTGAAATTTCCCTCTTTTTTTTTTTTGGGTGTTCATTAGATATTTTGTCTTAGAGTTACTCTGCAAATCACCTTACATTATAATTAGTCAAAGATTTTATACGAGGGTGGTCATGCAAGGTCAAAAATGTCGAAAAGTTGTGGAAGTTGATGGGAGACATGGTTATAGGTGAAACAACAATTTTCCATGCAACACAAAGTGTCTTAAACCACCTAACTGATAATTGTATTATGATAATCATCTTCTGCCGAATAGTTCTCAAAAAAAAAAAAAAAAATAATAATAATAATAACTTCTAGGATTTCTTGCAATACCCTCAACGAAAATTCATATTTAAAAACGTGTAATATACTTCACAATATTCCTGTTAAACCAGTGTTCAATTCCATTTGTTAAAAAGGAAGACATATATTCACACTAGATAAATAAAAGATTCAGATAGGTTAAATATGTGTGTTATAATATATATTTTAAACAAAGTTGAGATGTAAACAAATGATTGGATTTGAGATGAAAGAAAATAAACTAAATAAAGTTTGGTTAATAAGAGGATGATAATAAATATTTCCTAGAAATGATAAAAGCAGAAAAGCATGCGATGAAGTTAATAATGATTTTGGGGGACAGAGATTGGCGTGTCAGTCTAATACTCTAATTACACTCACAAAATAAAAATAAACTAAATGAAAAATTTTTAGAAAAAAATGAAAATGAAAATTTGTGTTTGAAATTTCTATAACCCCAGGCACCGAGCTTAATTGCACGCATGGCTATACTGTTAATTATGTTTTCCAAGTAAGAGCATCAAAATTCCATTCCACCTCATGGGTCCTTTTTTTATTATTATTTTAAAAAAGAAAAACACAAAATAAATACTAATAATTACTGATATCACAACAATTACTAATAATAATTGATGTTTTTACTTTTCAACATCATCTTTAGTGAAAAAAAGGAAGGCAGCATGGGGACTTTCATTCATTAGATAATAGTAACATACAAATCTTTTTTTTTTTTTCCTTTTTTCTTTTCGATTTTAATTTGAATGAAAGTACCATATCGTTATATTTAACTGTATGTTCATTCTAAAAAAATATATATATATATATATATATATATTAGTTAATAAGTAAAACTGGTTGAGTGATTGGAAATAGAATTTAAAAATGAATACTCTTCATTCATATGGTACTGTTATAGATTTAAAATGATGATATGAATTAAGGGATGGTATGAGAATTATAAAATCAACTAGAGATCAGAGGTCATCTATTTATTAAAATGGTTAAAGTTATATGAATAAAAAAAATATATTTTTTTTTACGTAAAAAAAAAAGGTTATCATTTAATTAAATAAGTAAACAAATGATACAATAATTTAATTTTGCTAATTTTTTTTGTTCTTTAAAAGAATAAGAAAGAGGCAAAAAATTTATATGTAAATTTCATGAAATCTTTTTATATGTGTCTCATTGCTGTCAATTTGGATAAATTTATTGTTTCCACATGTATAGGATTTGGATTCTATCTTCACCTAAACTTGAAATAAAAATTTTTACTTACTTCTCAATATTCTTTCGTTTAACTATCTTGGTTAACTTTATCCTTTAAATAATTTTATTGGATTGGTTGTAAGGATAATTATTAAAACCAATTCAATGATTATAATTGTTTGATAAGGTTACCCAATCAGTAAAATAATCAAATCCTATTTTAAATTCAAGGAGAAAATTATGTGAAAATTTGATAGAAGATTGTAATATATATATATATATATATATATATGAAATATTAGACAGCACCCACTGAAAAGATTGATAAATAACATGGTTACTTATCTCAAAATTATGATTTATAATGATGAGCTTTGTAACTAACTCAAATGGTCAACGAAGTAATGCCATCTTCTTTCTACTCTTCAATTGTTTGTAATTTCTTAGTCTAATTTAGAGCCAACTTTAATTATAGTTAATATATTAATTAATGAGCACAAAGATAATAAAGATTTATTTAAAGTCATTGTTTGATTTCCTTTTGACTTTAACTGGCAACATAATGTTAACAAAGGTAACATGATAAACTTGACGAACTTACGAAAAATTAATTTAAATATGATCTATTGGTAGAAAACTTTTATTAGGTCATTAACACATATATCCCAATCTCATTGAACGATTTATTTAATAAAGAAGATTGAAATCTAGCTAGGGTGGTTTTCCATGTGGATAAGCAAATAATTATTTATGGAAATTGAATGGAAAGCAACTAAGGTAGAAAGTATTATAAAGTTTGCATTGGTATCGATAGTATATAAAAAGGAAATTAAAAGAAAAAAAAAATCAAACAAAAGAATAAAGAAAGTAAAGTGCTTTTGATTTGTTGGAGAGTGGATTCACATAGAATTTGCAAACATCCAAAAATTTTGACTTTTGCTTAGGAATTAGAGACTTTTGAGATAATTTAAATTAATAGGGAGAAGTTTATCTTATGGAAAATAGTAATCCAAAATGTTCACACGTGTTTATATTTGGTTTGCGAAATGTTTTAAATCTAATGGCCCTCAAATTAGGGAAACTTTTTGGGATGTCACTATTCAATTTCCAAGACACGCATGAGAGATATATATTGGTGAAGAATTCCACTAATTAATGGATTCTAATTAAAAAATAAAAAATAAACATTCTAGTTGTTCTTTAATCCCTAAGAAAAATCAGTACAATCTAATCTTAAAAATAGTATTAAAAAATTAAGAGTACAATTTAAAAACTTAGACTGCACTTAGAGTATTTTTTTGTATTTGATATAATATCTAAAAATGAGTAATTAATTTTTTAACTAATATAAATTTAGATTTTAGAGATTTAAATTCACATCCTATTACGTGCGTGCAAGAGACATATCACAAAAGACATTCCACTAACCCACCCTCACATTGTTTCATCAACTATTTAGGATACGTTCAAACTTTTAATTAAACACATTTTTCTAAACTATTTGTCTTAACATTGACAATGTTTCAAATTAGATCAAATACAAATCCACTTTTTAATGACTCCGAGTCAAATCTTGCTTTGAATGGCGATACTTCCATCCCTTTAAAACTGTATGTGCATCCCGAATCATTAATTTTTTTTGAAAATTTCAATATTACCCTTAAAAAATTAAATTATACCCTATCAATCTCCTCCGTCCAATTCTTAAGCTTCAAATCCAAAGAACTGGAGTCGTCTTCTTCTTAAAAAACTGCTTCCCCATTAACATTTGTTGTGGCCAATATAACATCATAGGTGATTTCGGGCTATCAATTCACAACCTTAACAAATGTTGATGAAAAAGCACAATGATTGAAAAGAAAATATAGGTGGAAATAGGGGTGGCAATCCGGGTTATGGGTCGAGTTGGATACGATCCGATAATTTTGGACACGACCTGAACACGATACGATAAGGAAACGATTCGAACCCCCTCAACTCGAACACGACACGATTATTAATGGGTCGACACGAAAATGACCCGATTAACCCGTTTCTTTACAGGTCATTGAACGACCCATTTAACTTAAATATTAGTGACCCGTTTAACCGACATGAATAATAACCCGTTTAATCGATCCGTTTTTGACCCATTTAATGATAGTTAATACATTTAAATTTTAATATAGATCTAATAAAAAACAAAATTAAAATAAAGATACATAAGACCTAAAAAATACAATCATCCACAAATACAATCTAAACCATAAAAATACAAATATTTACAAAGATGATTACAAAAATATCTTTGCAAATATAGTCCTTCATATTAAAAAAAAAAAAAAAAAACAACATAAAAAATATATTCGCAAATGTAGTCCTTTATAATAGAAAAACAACATCAAGTGTTGATTGCATTAGTCAAACTAAACTTGCAAAAAGATAATAATTAAAAGTTAACTAATTAGGAAATTATACATTTATACATGAAAAAAATATTTTAACAAATATTTTATCAAAACCAATAAAATTTTACCACTATATGACAATTTGTGATGAGATGAAGTGTAGAGATGAAGTTTGGAGACTTATGTTTAGGTTAGGGTTTGAACTTTGAAGGGTATATATACCTACCACTAAAATTACATGACTACCCCTCTAAAATAAAATTATTTTTTTACCTTTATTTAACGAGTCAACCTGTAACCCGTTAAATAGAACACGAACCCGACATGATAATTAAACGGGTTACACGGGTTGACCCGTTTATTTACCCACCACGTTAATACTCAACCTTAACCCGTAATAATCGTGTTGGTTTCGTGTCAACCCGTTGTGTCAGATTCCAAATTGCCAACCCTAGGTGGAAAAGTAAAAAAAAAAACTTTTTGGTTCTCACACTTATATACGAGAATCTAGCCAATATAGCGAAGAACTGGAGTCGTCTTATTCTTAAGACTTCAGTTCTCACACTTCTATATGAGAATCTAGTCAAGACACTTGTCGAATTTCTTCTTTTTTTCTTTTAAAGAAATTTCTTCTTGTTTTTCAAGGTCTTGGAAGTGCAAGTCAGTGAATGTGCATATGAGATTAGAAGAGGAAGAGGAAGAAAACATGAGTGCCAAAGAGCAACGGTTGTGACACCAACAACTGAAAAGGATGTGATGTTATTGGGAAAACAGTTTTTTAAGAAGAAGACTCCAGTTCCTTTGGATTTGAAGTATAAGAATTGGAAGGAGCAGATTGATAAGGTATAATTTAGTAATTTAAGGGTAATGTTAAAATTTTATTTTAAAAAATTAATGATTTGGGGTGTAGATACAATTTTGGAGGAGTGGAAGTGTCGCCACTCTTTTACTTAATCCAAACCTACCCATTGGCTTATTGGGTTTGAGAAAAAAAATGCAAACCCATTTGTTTTTAATGAGTTACCGAACCATCTATTTAAACTATCATAATTTATTATTATTATTATTATTTTCGGGATTTAATAATTTTTTTTATTACAAGAGAAAAAAAAAGAATAAAATATAAGATAGAAAAATTAAGAAAAAAATTGAAAATATAAAAAATATATGAATACTCTAATATAAACAAATACATTATGATGCAATAATGCCTCATGTCTAAAATAAAATGAAATTGAAAATAAATATATATATCAAAACAATATTTTCAAACATTTTAACAACAAGAAATATACAAAATAAGCAAACACTAGTCCAGAGAATTTTCAATTACACAGAAAAAAAAGACAAAAAAAAAATCTTTCTCTTACTTCACCATATTGTGTTATGAACTTTCAGCATGCCTAAATTCCAAAACATTAAAGTAGACGATATCAATGTCAATATATAACTATGAAAAAAAAATTGAAAATTGCTATATATATATTTTACCTCTTATTCATCAAGAGAAACTATATTATAGCATTTTGTTGATTTAATAGCCACATGAATTAAGTCAAAGACATCCACATGAAACATTTTCAATAAATTTGATCTTTCTCTATAATTGCAAGAGTAATTAGTAACACATATAAATTGACAATCATGTTATGAGAAAAAATCATGGAAATGATAATTTAGATTATTTTTTAAAATTTGGCATTATATTTTTACAATATAAAACATATGTATTTGTAATTAATTATTATAAAATTAAACACTTTATAACTTAAAAAGGAAAAAAATTAGAAAATAAATTTTTGAGAATTTTTTTTTTAAAAATTTTTCAAAAAATCTAGTCCATCGTTGATAGATCCCACTATATTCTTGTATTTTTTTAATTTTTAATTTTTTTTTTTTTTATCTTTATACGTTACTTATCCCATATCTAAAGATAAAATATCCCTTAAATTGTTAATTTTGACCAGTATTTACTTACGATAAACACTAAATTGATTAGCTTTTAAAAAAGTTAGAGATGATAGATCTAGGGGTGAATTTGCATATAAAAAATTTAACTGAAAATATAGGGACAACAATTAAGTTTGCCTTAAATTAAAGAAGTATTTGCACAACAACCCTCAAAGTTTGTCAAAAGACAAGTGAAAACAAATTTATCCTTTTATTGCATAATACCCCCACTCCGTTAGTAAAATTCCGTTAAGATTAGTCAAATTAAGTTGACTCAAAGACAATTCCCTCATTTAACTTTATAAATTTTTTAAAATTTTTAAAATTAAAGGAAAAACAAATTAAAAATTAATGAAAAATTAAAACCAAATAAACTTCAAAAAAAATGAAAAAAAATTAAATTTTTTTTTAAAAAAAATGTTGCCAAAAAAATTGAAAAAATTCAAATTGAAGTGTTGCCAAAAAACTTGAAAAAATTAAGATTGAAGATCTGGGTTCTGGAATTTGAACATCTAGAACCCAAATCTTCAAAAAAAAAAAAATAAAAAGAATAAAGATCTGAAATCAACAACTTCCAGTGAAACCCCAACCAGTTCATCTCTAACCAACATCAATTTCTAACCAGATAATTCAAAAACAGAAAAATCAACAACAATAAATATCATTCTTCATCAATATTATCATTATTCTTCAATAATAAAATTAGTAGCAACAACAATACCACAAAACCAACAGCAACAACAACAGACAAACACCACAAAATCATCAACAACATTAACCATTTAACAAAAGAAAAAATTAAAAGAAATGAAGTCCAGAAACTTAGGTCTCCTTCGCTAGAGACCAGGGTCTCCGGTGAAGGAGACCTAACCATTTCTATCGCAGATCAAAATTGGTCTCCATGCGATGGAGACTAGACCAGTTTTGGTCTCCATCGCCAAGGCGGTGGAGTTTGAGTCCAGAAATAAGAGAGAGAGAGAAGAAGATGACGACAAAGCCATGGTGGGTCAGGTTGGAGATCTCAATGAGAATGGAGAAGGAGAGGAGAAATATGTTGTAGAGAGGGGGATAAAGAGAAAGGCAATGACATTCGCGTGATAGTGAGGGCAATGGAGATGCCATCAGGGCCATGCTCTATGTTGACGATGAAGAAGTTGTAGCCAATTTTATTTTATTTTATTTTTTTAAGGATTTTGTTTAATTCAGGATAAAATGATCTTTTAATCTAAAAGTTTGGTAAACTGTTAAAATGAAAGGATATTGACTAACGACATGGGGGTTTGGTATAATTAATGGATAAATATATTTCCACTTGTTTTTAGGTAAACCCGAGGGGGTGGGGGGGTGCAATTCACTCTAAATTAAATTAGGGTTTACTTGAACTTTGTGGGCTTCATAGAAGCCCATTGTCATTCATTCAAGGTTTCTCAACTTATTTGGGCTCTACTATGGATTCTAACATCACATTTACTATTTAATTTTAATGGCACATCATCAGAAAAATTTTTAGCAAAAACAATTCTTTTAACTGAAGCCAAAAAATTATATAACTACATTTTGAAACAAGACTATTTTGTCGCAGAAAAACCAATATACCTATAGACAAGCATCAACTATGCAATAAGAACATATGCTAGTTCACCTTTGTCACAAACTACAAAAAGAAAGAAAGATAAAAAAAAAAAAAAAAGAACAAATAAATAATGAGAAAAAAACAGTTTTAAATGAGTAAGATACAATCTCAAATTTTGTAAATAGAATTTGAATAAAATCACACTAAAAAGAACAAATAAACCATATTTGAAAATATCGTTTCGCGAATAATCCCAACTTAATTATGTGTATTATTTTTTTCACAACCAATAGTATAAAGAAAATTTATAAATTAAATATGCATTTAATAATCAATAAAAACAACATGAGTAAGTCACTTTCCTTAAAATTCAATTGATATCAACCTCAAATGATAAAAAGTTTAGACAGAACATTCGTTCTGTCATTTCTGGAAATAGAAGGTATATTAGAAAGTTCTTTGGGAACTATATGTGAAAAGTACATAACCAAGGTCATATTTTGCAAGAATGACACTCTTTGAGAACAAAATATTTCTAAAGAAGAATTTTCTTCATCAGTAGAAATATAAGATGGCGCTTGATTCATAATCCAAAAATAGTTTAAAAAGCTTGAATATAGTCCAAAACTTTGAATTTCATATCTAATAACTTTAGTATATAATATTTAAGAAGAGTTTTCAAGCTAAAAAGAACTGTATTGGTTTCAAATGAAGTACATGGGAAACAAATTTTGCATTTATAAGCTTTTCTTCTAGTAATGACTAAACATGCATTTTAGCACCATGTACCAGAAGGCTATGACATATTGACATACAATTGACAAGATAAGAGATTACAAGAAAACCGTGTAAAATTCACTCAATATTTCACCATAAAACTAAGAAACAAAATTTATTCAGTCCTATATAATCAACACTAACCTGATAAAGATAGGCAGATACAAGTAAATTTCAAGGTCAGTTTGTAATATATAAAGGATCAAACCAACCCTATTGTCAAAACTCACAGGATCTGGGTGGCGGAAGCTCCAAAAGTAGCTATGACTATGCATGAGAGCAAGAGGAAGAGCACGTAAAGGAGCAGTCGAAAACTTTACAATCCCTTTGAACCAGGAAGATCAATCCACTGTAGTTGAATTTCAAGTTCTCCACACTCCACGTTCCTCAACCTGAGATAGAGATCTTGGATAACCTTGCCATTGCTCCACTTGATACAGCTCTCCTCGGATAGGCAGTTGTCTTTGCCTGGAGAAACTCTTGAGATGACAGTGCCACTTGGGACGGAATCTAAGTTCATCTTTAAGGCTTCTATGTATTTATTGATGGTGAATTCTGCATCTCCCATTTTATCATCTTTGGTAAATGTGTCATGGTCATACACAGTCTGATATAACACAAAAATTATGAGAATAATTGAACTAATACCATAATATGAATTATGAGACATGAATGACTGGGAATAGCAAAATTTTAAGAATTGAAAGTGTTACATTAACATGCTCTTAATGTTAAAAAGGGTATTAATTTCATTTCCAAATATGTTCTCTCCCATTCTTAATTAAACATGGCTTAATTGAATTGTATAACATCCAAGGATGTTGCCTAGCAAGTTTCCTCATCGGTCCATGCCGTTCAATACCATAAATGAACAAGGACACCGTAACATAAGTGTATCTTTTTATGACATAAGCATTCATCATCAAATTTAAACAAATGCAAATTAATAACTAAGGTGAAGCCATTCTCTGGTCATGAGACCCTAATAAGAGTCAAGAAAACCATCGAACCAAATACAGGACTCACCATCTTAATAGGCATATTGGGATCTGTAATTGAAAGAGTTAAATCCTCGTTCCACTCCGGATTGACATCTTTTTTTATCACACGAGTCTTCAATTTCTGCAATCAAACGTTACAACAAATGAACACCATACATACTTCAATATCACTACCAAAAATCAATACCAATGGAAAGAGAAGGAACCTGTCTGCCCATCTTGACGACAACGTAAGGATCGCTACTACGGACGTCACGAACAGCTAGATTAACGCCGCGTTTGACGCGAATTCTCAAAAGACCCAAAAGACTGTCCATCACCCAATTCCTCTATCTCTCTCTCCAGTTCCCTTCTCTGCAGTTCACCACCAATTCATTAGACCCTTTATAATTCAAAAACGAAAACAAAAACATAACAAATCCGGTACTTGTTCGGGGTCCCACCAGAATTCTGTTTTTCAAGCCCACAGAACGTAAAGACGCCGGCTTTTGATTTGACAGCTGTGTTTTAATTGGGAGATCGATTTTTTTTTTTAATAATTTTCGGCGGAGGAAGGGGAGGACCGGTTGAAGAGATGTTTGGGAGAAAGATAGATAACGGGAAGACGTGACCGGGAGATTCGGTTACTAGTCGGGGGAAATGAATGGCTGGGATTTGTTTTTGGGAGTTTTGTGGACGCATTGACTTGGTGACGCCGTGACATATGTAACACAATACTGACAAACCGTTAACTGCTGTTCTTTCTTGCCTTGTCCAAGACTATATTCAAGACGTGGGGTTTTTCTGCCTTACTCATCCTCTACGTCTAGAATCTTCTCTATTTGTCTTTTTTTGTTTTTTGTTTTTCCTTACAATGAGTGTCTTTTTTCTTTTTTAATTTTTTTAATTTTTTAAATTGATGCTAATCTGAGCCAAAATTTGACTCAATACAATATAGTCTAGTTCCAAATTTCTATTCCCACGAAGCTTCAAACGCATTGGTGCAATGACACCAACTCATCTATTGAACTTCTCATTAATTAAGGGGCAAGGTTCAAGCTTTTGCGCTCATAAAATTTGGATAATTTTCCTACTTACTTTAGATAGATATCTCTCGTCTTCTAAAAATAACATTCCGGATCATGTGATATAATTCTATTTCAATTAACTCTTGATAATTATCTAATTTAATGTCAGGGGATAAAAAAATAAAATAAAATTCTATTCCCAAATGATTTTGATTGTTGTATAGGATGAAAGTTGATCCTAACCCAAGTGTACAAGAAAAAAATGTGCACATCACTTGTCCTGGAATGGAATGTACAAAATGGTGTGTAAGGTGATTGGCTAATCTTTAAGATTTATTTATTTATTTATTTATTTTAATATAAACCTTTTAGAGTTATACTTATTAAAAAAATCATTTAATATTGAAATAACAAAACTATCTGATCCAACCTGTCGACGGTGAAATCTGGTCGACTAAAAATTAAAACTCCAATACCTACAATTAATGAAAAACAAGACAAAAATAAGAGAGGAAAAGGAAGAACAGAAACTGCGCAAGTGTTTTTTTGTGGTTCGGCCAGAACGTTGCCTGCGTTCACGACTGTGCTCTCTGATAATTTTGGCAGAGTCACAGTATACTATTTCTCAATATCTGTTCCAATGGAATTTCAACCTCTATTTATAGAGAGGGGTGTTACAATTTGAGTAAAAATAAAATTGGAAAGAATCATGCATTAATTATACCTTCCAAAATCAGTTAGCACTGATTCAGGGGTCGATTCCGCTAAATCAGAGATTAACTCTATCAATATTTGAATTTGAATTTACTTCTAACTCTGGTGATAGAATCACGATTAATTTAGGTTGTTACCTTTCTGGAAGACTTTTTTAACAAACTGTTCATTGTGTGAGCTAGAACTTGTTTTGGGCGATCTTGAGCTAGATATTGTCTTGAGCAACGAGCTGTGCATAGAGCGAGTTGAGTAATACTGGCTAGCGACTTGAGAGTAACAGTGGCAATGCAAGCTCGTCTTTGTGAACTAAAGAGCTTGCTTGGGCCGAGTATTGGTGAATCGAGCCTTCGTTTGTTGGGTTATTTCACTAGATCAAATTATTGAGTTTCTACCAGACTTTTATCAGCCCATTTGCGCAATCCAAAATATACCCATAACACAACCCAAATCAGTAAGACCCTGATCCATTTGAAGCTAGTTTTGGAACATTGAAAATGGGTTTCAAGTAGGATTTTGGTCAAAATTCTTGGCTCAATTTTGTAATTGAGTTGGTTTGGATTAAACACTTTTAATCCACCTGATTTGGTTACCCTTTTTATCATATACTAATATTGTTTTATTAGTATTATTGTTATGATAATTTATTTTTAAGTATTTAATACTACTATTTTATTCATTTAATTTTATTCTTATAAATATATATTTGAAAAAAACATTGCAGATGCTTGCATAGAATTTTGAATGATTGTTTTAATAGATTGGTCATGTTGTATAATTTTTTTAAAAAATTAAACTTAATGAATTTTACGTTCTTTAAGTTATCTTAGTGTATGTATGTTATGTTTCAATGTAAGATTTATTTGTTGCAGATAATCTTCAATTGAATTCAAGTTTATATATAAATCCAAATAAATGTTGAACTTTACATCATATGTTTGAGCTTAAGTATATGTTTAAAATTAACAGTATTTTTTAATTTGAATGTATATTTACATTTAAGTGTAAGTTAAAATTTATATTTAAATGTACATTAAAATATATTTTTTAACGTGGGTTGAAACTCAATTGGAAATGTTTCCAACCGGGTTTCAACCCCTTTATATACATGAGAGTAGTTTCATAATTATTCATTTTTTTTTAGTTTTAATGATAAGAGTATATGGGTAAATTTGTGATAGGGGCAATTTAGTCAAACTGGGTATAGGTTCTTTGAGGGGTTGAAAACGTATTTTTATTGGGCTGGGGTAAAAACATATTTTGCCATTTAAAGAGAGATACTTTTGTAATTCCCACATTTATTTTTCGAATTTACTTTCATATTTTATTTTGGATGAATTTATTTCCTTGCATATCTCATAGTGTACTAAAATATGACTAGGTTGACAAATGGATGGGAATATATATATATATATATTATTTATTTATTTATTTATATATAAATAAAATGGCGGATGTGAAATGCATGGACTTTAATTAAAAGAGAAAATGTTAAAAAGAGAAGCAACAGATCGGGCATGATCCTCGGCTTCCCTTTTTAATATTTTCCATTTAATTGAACTCCATGCGTTTCACATCGGGCATATTATTTATATATATATATATATATCTCTATATATATAGAGATTTCATTGTATACATTTGAGGTATCAATATATTTGATAATAGAATGAGTGATTACATTTTAAAATTATTGATTATAATTTATATATTTTGAGTTGTGTTATTTAGTTTCGCAAAAACATAAAGATGAACTATCCTATACGGCTAAACCAATGAGGATTGTTTTTAAGCAATCCAATAAATTTATTCTATTTTAAAAAATGAAATCAACCCTCTAAATTCAATTTCAACATCCAAAAACTTTGTTACAAAAGTGAGACACAAAAATGTGGAAGCTGAAGACAGCAGAAGGTGCAAATGGCAACCCTTACCTTTACAGCACAAACAACTTCATCGGAAGACAGACATGGGAGTTCGATCCCAACGCTGGCACACCGGAGGAACGAGCCGAGGTCGAAGCCGCCCGTCAAAATTTCTACAATAACCGATTTGAGGTCAAGCCTAGTAGTGATCTCCTCTGGCGAATGCAGGTCTATCCATTTTCTCTACTCTTTATTTATTTTGCTTCTCAAAAGCAATACATAATTAGTTTTAGCTAGCATATTGTTAAGCATTCATTAATTTTCTTTAAAAAAATGTTTATAGAATATATAATTTTAATCATAGATATTTTTATAACTTGCAAATGATTCATTCTAATTCAAAATCAAAATAAACACCTAAATGAAAATACTTCTGATTTAGATTACAATTTATATAATTAAAATAAATAATTTATTATGATTCTAATACATCAATTCAATTTCAAGTTATCTTGCTTCTAGACCATTCCAATACTGTACAATTAAATGTAGCATTAATGTTATAGGATGCAGCTTTATTTATTAATTAATTTTTTTTTAATGTCTTAATCTAGCTCTTAAAACTTTGATGCTTGATCTCTGAGCTAATGTGCCATGGAATTTGAACGAGTGGTTTATTATCAATTTATCACCCTGACTTATTAGCTGTACGATCTATGTCCATTTATCTGGTATTTAAATTTTATTTTATTTATTTGAAATATGTATTTAAAATTTATTTTTAATTTCATTTTTTAATGAATTTTTATTATGTAAAAATTTTATTTTGATTCTTATATTTTTGAAAAACTTGTTATTTTAAACGTAGGTACATTTGTGATTCCCGCAGTATCCCTATCCATAAACTAACTCTAAAGTTAGGTTTGTGGCATTATTTTCGACGGTCAACCTTAACAGCAAGTCTGAAACGTTTGTTATGTCCTTCTTCATATTATCTTAAAATTTACAATTTTACCTATCCAATAAAATTGTGGAATTGCCATTGTAATTTTTCAAAAATTACAATGCCATATATAATTAAAAATTAACATTTTTAAATTAAAGTATTCACCTATGTAATTACAAATTAAATCTCCACCATCTATTAGGTCGCGATGGATGTTGGAGAATTAATTTAACAATTAAAAATTAAATTAAAAAATTTATTTAAAAATAAAAAAATTAAATTTTAAAATTAAAAATAAAATAAATAGAAATTTTTACTATCCATTACAATTATAGACACTAGAGATTTGTGTATACGGAAAAAAGAAATCAAAAATCAAAATTTTTGGAAAAAAACAAAAGCTTGAATAAAAGGAAGATCCGGATTAACCATCGATTGCAAGATCATCGCCACCTTAACGCTGCCGCCGTTGCGGATTAACCATCGATTATGCCGTTGTGACCATAATGGCAACTGAATTTATTGATATAACAAGAAATTGTTATATAACTGAAATTGTTATATATATATATATAGTTGCTTTCTCCATGATGGAAACTAAATTTGTTGATATGACAACTTTAGATTTTCAATTATCAACCATTATATTCACTTACTTTTATTTATTTTGGTTTAGTCAACATCCATTTATATTCAATCAATGACCCACAAATCATACATTGATTTAATTAACTTTAACGAATACTAAGGATATATATATATATATATATATGGCACGCACTGATGTAATAAATTCAGTGTTAATAGATTTATTTATTTTAACTTTCTTTGATATGGTCAACAATCATTTATCCTTAATCAATAACAATAACTCATATACACTACATCAACTAAATTAATTTCAGTGTGTACTATGGTGAAAATTATTCTCTATAGTTACAAAATATCCTCATGAAAAATTAATAATAAGGGTAGTTTAAATTAATCTCCATTCTTTTTTGTTTTTTCATTTGTTTTTATGAAAGTAATGATAAATTTCTTCTTTCAGAGAAGTAAATAAATAAATAAATCCAAATTCTTGAAAGCCTGATTATAATGAAAATCAATAGGCCGTTGAAATTTTACAAAACCAGTGAGATAGAAACACAATCTATTAAACAATTTGTTTGGCTTCATGAAAGCAAACCAAATACTTAATATGAGAAACGCAACTACCTAATCCATATGATTATTCAATTTTAAGTGGCACCAATTAGACTCGTTTCATGTGTTTTTCATTCGACTATTTTTCTAAAAAATTTGAAACTTCCAAAGTTCCTAACTGGTCAGAGAAGTGGCTTTTTCAAGTTCTTCGATGACTTGGTTTCAAAGATTGATTCCAAAAAAATATTTTCCAACAAGTCTTCCTCACATTTTACGGCAAAAGAAAACCGAAAAATTTACCAAAAAATTCATTTTCTTTTCAAGTCAAAATTTTACTTGATTCTTAACATCTCTAATAAGTTAGACTCCCCTACTATAATTAAAAATATAGAAAAAATCAAAAGACTTTCTTGAGAATGATGCTTTTCATTTATTTTTTTAGTATTATACGTTTGCAGTGAGAGAGAAAATTTTAGTTCTAGAGGCAATTCAGGAAAACAGCGTAGATGTGCTTGCTTCTTTCATTCATTAAAAAGTTATACCAATAGTTTTTAAAATGAAGGTTTTTTAATTTTGAAAAATTAAAAAAATTAATTAAATTTATTAATAATATTTTTTTATAATAAATTATTATTTTTAATTTAATTCAAATATAATAGATAAATTTAATTGAATTTTTTTAATTTTTTAAAATTAAAAAATTCTCATTTTAAAAGTACCGAACACACACACACACGCATATATATATATATATATATATATATATTAAATAAGAGAGGGGTTGAGCAAAAAGATAGGCTCAAATGAATTATTTTGAAAGACATAATAATTACAAAAGACAAGTAAACAGTAAAATTCTTTCTTTTTACAAGTTAAACTCTTCCTTGCCGATTCTGTTTATAGCTTTTGCTTTCCGTGTTTTCTTAGAACAAGTAAATGCACTACTCAGATCAGTTTTATTTCCTATATACGGTTCGGTTTTTCTTTTATGAACTTCATTATTTCATTTTAATAAATCTCTATCCTGAATTTCTTTTAAAAAATACTATTAAATTAATAACAAGTTGGATGAACTCACTCTCTTGTCCAAGTTTTAATCCAGTCCAATCCTTAATGATTAATTAGTTTCAATAAATTTTGGGACAAATAAATTAAAATTTGGAAATGCTGACTAAGACTGAATGTCCACAAACATTTGATCAGTTTCTGAAGGAAAAGAATTTCAAGCAAACAATCCCACCAGTAAAGGTAGAGGACGGTGAAGAAATCACATACGAAACGGCTTCAACGGTGTTGAGGAGGGCCGTGCATTTCTTCTCTGCCTTGCAGGCCCCTGACGGCCATTGGCCTGCTGAAAGTTCTGGTCCATTGTTCTTCCTACCACCACTGGTCAGTCATGACCTCCCTCCCTCAACACTATTAGAATTTAATTCAACAAGTGCAACTACTGAAAAAAAAAAACAAATTGTAGGTCATATGCCTGTACATTACAGGACATTTAACCACTGTATTGCCAGCTGAACATCGCAAGGAGATCCTTCGTTACATTTACTATCATCAGGTACATTTTCTAGCAACTGTCCATTAATATTAGCATCAACATATATGTCCACAATTCGCAAACATAAAGGTAACATTTTGTATGCTGCAGAATGAAGATGGTGGGTGGGGATTTCACATTGAGGGGCACAGCTCCATGTTTTGTACAGCACTTAGCTACGTATGCATGCGTATACTTGGAGAAGGACCAGATGGCGGTGAAGACAATGCTTGTGCCCGAGGACGGAAGTGGATTCTTGACCATGGTGGTGTAACTCACATTCCCTCTTGGGGCAAAACTTGGCTTTCGGTATATGATCACTTCAACTTCCTCGGTCTTTTTAACTACCACCTGTATACGAATATTAATAGATGTTATCTTTTTGCTTTATTGTAGGTACTCGGTGTTTGCGAATGGGCAGCAAGCAACCCAATGCCTCCTGAAATGTGGGTTCTTCCTTCATTTCTTCCTTTGCATCCAGGTTTGTTGGGATTATTAATTATTTGTTTCAAACAGGATTGTTTTGTTTTTGTACCATCAAGTGTTTAAATGTTGCAAGTGGGGTAGGTGCAATTATATGACCACTGCACCCATGCACCAGGTCATGGGTTTGATCTGCATTCTCCCACTAAATATGGGTATTTTCCCCATTTTATGTGGGTAGCCCTCTCCCGCTTTTGAGGATAGGAATCGGACCAAACATTAGAGTCTCATTTCAGTTGGCTTCAGCAGGGCTTTGATCTAGTGCCAGTAATTTGAAAAAAAAAAAAAAGATAAATGCTCTGGTTTTCCACTAATAAATGCAGCAAAATTTTGGTGTTATTCCCGGATGGTGTACATGCCGATGTCATATTTATATGGCAAGAGGTTTGTTGGTCCAATCACACCTCTCGTTTGCAAATTGAGACAAGAACTCTACAATGAACCTTACGAACAAATTAATTGGAGCAAAGTGCGCCATTTATGTGCACCTGTGAGTTCAGTTACCTTTTTACTCTTATCCAATCACGGCGATCCTGGTATCTTACATGAACTGATAAATCATATACCCTTGTTGATGTAGGAGGATCTTTACTATCCCCACCCTTGGATACAAGATGTGATTTGGGACGGTCTATATATTCTCATTGAGCCTCTCCTCACTCGTTGGCCTTTCAACAAGTTGGTAAGAGACTATGCTCTTCGAGTAATGATGAAGCACATCCATTACGAAGATGAGAATAGTCGATACATTACCATTGGAAGTGTGGAAAAAGTGTTATGCATGCTTGCTTGTTGGGTCGAAGATCCGGATGGTGACTATTTCCAGAAGCATCTTGCTAGGATCCCAGATTATTTATGGGTTGCTGAAGATGGTATGAAAATGCAGGTTAGTGGGATCAACACGCATGCAATTCTCACATACATTAGATACATAAGAGGTTAAAATTAAGGCCTTACAATTGTCAATCATTATACAGAGTTTTGGAAGCCAGCAATGGGATACTGGTTTCGCTATTCAAGCTCTACTTGCTAGTAATTTAGCTGGTGAAATTGGACCTGTCCTAAACAGAGGACATGAATACATCAAGGCATCTCAGGTTCAATATTTTACATCTTCAATGCATCTAATTATCTTCATTTAGTATAATTTCATTTAATTTTTTTTTCTAGCTAATTATAACAATTATATTCATGATGGTAAAGGTCAGGGACAACCCTTCAGGTGACTTTAAGGCAATGTTTCGTCACATTTCGAAGGGGTCTTGGACATTCTCTGATCAGGATCATGGATGGCAAGTTTCTGATTGCACTGCTGAAGGTTTAAAGGTATTTAAAGTAACTAATCTCATTAATTTTTAATTTTAGACAAGTTGTATTCTGCTCTACTTAAACCACTTATTTACATCCATTGTCTCCCATTTTGCAGTGTTGCCTGCTTTTCTCAATGATGCCACCGGAGCTTGTTGGTGAAAAAATGAACACAGAACGGCTATATGATTCTGTCAATGTCCTACTTTCATTACAGAGTAAAAATGGAGGTTTAGCAGCTTGGGAGCCAGTTACAGCTCAGGACTGGCTGGAAGTAAGTACCAATACATTCTGTTTTACTTTGATTTTCACCAAATTGTCATATTTTAACGGTTGTTCTTTCTCTAGCTGCTCAATTCCACGGAGTTTTTCGAGGGTTGTGTGATAGAGCATGAATATGTGGAATGCACAGCATCAGCTATCAATGCTTTAGTTTTGTTCAGGAAGTTATATCCCGAACACAGGAAGAAAGAGATTGAAAAATTCATTACCAACGCGGTTCGCTACTTAGAAAACGAACAAATGTGTGATGGTTCATGGTATGGAAATTGGGGAGTGTGTTTTACATATGGTACATGGCTTGCACTTGGAGGACTAGCAGCTGCTGGCAAGACTTACAACAATTCTCCCACTGTGCGCAGAGCCGTCGAATTCCTTCTCAATTCTCAGAGAGAGAATGGTGGTTGGGGCGAGAGCTATCGTTCCTGTCCAGAGAAGGTAATTTTAAGTAACTCTGTTTCATAATTCCTTGACGTGCCAATATAATGTTTTAAATGTGTACAACCGCTAATTGATATAGCATACATGTAGAAATACATTCCTCTTGAAGGCAACAAATCTAATTTGGTGCACACAGCATGGGCTATGATGGGTCTGATATGCTCAGGACAGGTTGGTTTTTGCTCTTCAATCGAGTGTCAATTATTCATGAGTCTTTTACATCATTATAGTTAGTTCTCTTCAAACTTAAAAACTTAAGTTGATAGGAAAGAGTTTAATTATAATACTTAAAACTTAAAGTTGACACGTGATAATTATTAATTATTATCTAAACTAATTTGTATCAGGCGGAAAGAGACCCGACTCCACTGCACGATGCAGCTAAGTTGATAATCAATTCTCAACTTGAAGATGGTGATTTCCCCCAACAGGTAATGGTCACTTTGATCTAAATACATTGACATGCATATGGTTCAGATGAATTCTGATAATGAAAAATTGTTAACTACAATTGCAGGAGATAACAGGAGCGTTCATGAAGAACTGCATGCTTCATTATGCAGCCCATAGGAACATATTCCCATTGTGGGCTCTAGCTGAGTACCGCAAGCTTGTTCCATTGCCTTCCAAGATTACTGTTTAGATCATCAGCAAATCAGAATCCCTCCATTAGAATATTTTTCTTCTTTTACTGTAAAGATGAGTTTGTGCTAAGTTGTGTTGTTGCAACTGACTCTCGTCGTTTGATACTTGTGACGATGTATGAACTATAGAATTGTTGAATTCGTAATTGGTTGCTGCATATGAGTTTACGAATATATGAGGTGTGTTAATGAAGTAGCTGTTTCTATGTTGTAAAGATGACTATTTGCTAAGATGTAGTGTTGTAATTTGACTATCTTTTTCTTATACTCCTAATGATTTATAAACAATGGATTTGTTGAGTTAGTTTAAAGACATTTACATATATTTGGAAGCATATCAACATTCCAAATGAGATGTAAGTGACCATTATGATTTTGGTTCCTAAGATTTTTACCTATGCCTAAATGCAGTAACTACGGATTGGAATCTTAGCTGGGAATTTTGTTATTTTGTTTGCTGCCAACTCGATTTAAACATTAAACATGTTAAAAGCACTCTAAATTATTATGCAGTGATGGATTATAATTTGAAATGAATTTTTATTATTTTAGTAGAAATTTTTTTTAAGAAATTAAAAAAAAATTATATCATCCTATTAAGTAAACATGAGTAGAAATAATAAATTTTAATGAAATAATAAATTAGAACTTTTAGCAATATTCACGTGTTATTGATTTGATTAAAAGATTATTGAAAATCTTCAAAATGAGTGGAATCTTACGAATGAATTTTTTTCAATATATTTAAGCTATTTTTTTTTATAAGAAATATAATTAAAAAAATTCTTACATTATTTCATATAAACTAATTTTTATATAAAAATAATATTATTTACACTTACTATGGTATAAAAGTCATATTTTCTAGAAATAAAGATAGTGTAAGAGTGGTATGATAATTAGAAGATATTCTAAAGCTTTCAAACCAAAGAGATTAAAAGCTCTTTTAGAAGGGCACAAGGGTCATTTTAATAGTTTGTAGGAATTTTGAAATATTTGGACCAAATAATTTTAAAAGTCATTGTAGGTTCAAAAGCTCCTTTAAAATATACACCAAAACAACAACTATATATATATATTGATTTTACTATAAATATCTGATAACTTTAAAAGGTTATGATAAACCAATCAAATTCATCAATTACATTCTATTTCCTAAACAAATTCTCTTTCTTATTTAATTCAAATATAACAGATGAATTTGATTAATTCATCTTAATTTTTAAAGTTAAAAGACACTGATAGTGTATATATAAAGTAATGTATATATATAGTAATTTTGTCATAAGTACTTTCTAATTTTTTAAAGTTAGAATGAATCAATCAAATTCATCGATTACATTTACATTAAATAGGAAAGAGAATTTGTACTAAGAGAGATAATACAATTAATAAATCTAATTAGTTTATCCTAACTTTAAAAAATTAGAAAATACTAATGATAAAAATACTATATATATATACATATATATGAAAAAGGTAAAATTTACCATAAATATGATAATGGATTAAACCGAGGCCACATCAACCCACTATAAACTTGAAACCTACAATGAGCAAGGTGCTCCCAATTTGAACCATGATTTGAATGGGTTTTCAATCTTCGCCCCCAAACTTGACTCATTTAAGGTTAGTATGCTTCATACCCAACCTGTAAAAAAATAAATATATTTTAATCTACAATAATACATGTTTTAAGACATAATAATGTTTCAAAACTAAACTTAAATTTTAACTTTAATTTAAATGTAAATATTCATTTAAATTCAAAAATATTATTAAATTTATGAATGCACTATATTCGAATATACACTTAAAGTTTAACATATTTTAAATTCACGCATTAACTTGCATTCAATTGGACATCATCTAAAACTAATAAATTTTAAATTTAAACATAAATTACAAACATCAAATAACTTAAAATAACATAAAATTCATTAAGCTTCATATAACAAGGCCACTCTATTAAAAAAAATCCAAAAACACATTCAAGTATCTCAATACCTACGAGTGTAATTTATTTCAAATACATACAAGAATACAATAGAATGAACAAAATAGTAACGTACGACACTTTAAAAAGAACCTTAAAATAATGATAATGTTAATATAAAAAATTTAATGTGTAATAAAAAAATAAAAAAATAAAAATGTTTGATCCAAACCGGACACAATAATAAACCAGATAAGAATTATTTACCTCAAATCCATCCAATACCCGATTTCAATATTCTAAACCAGTTTCAAACGGATCAAGACCCCGACGGTTTGACGGGTGGGAGATTTTTGCCATCCCCAAATTATTCCTAAGAGCCTTAGATAGGGTTTTAGGGTCATTTCAGTTGCGAAGAAAAACGCGGGAAAACAAACAAACATTAATGAAACCAATTCCACAACCTCTCTTCAAGCAGAAATGGAACCCGAACCATGGGAGGTTCTAGACCTCGACCTCCACGAAGACTCTCTTCTGGCCCCATCCAAACGCAAGAACCCAGTACTCTCTCTCTCCTCCACCCGAACCAACAAAATCCTTAACCCCTGCTCAGTGAGTGAGACTCCTCAATCCCATTCCCCGTTTCACCCGACTCGAATAGTTCCGGGCCCAGCCGGAGCCGTTCAGTCGGCGATGCACCGGAAGACGTTCATGGGTTCCGGCGGCGAAGACCCCATTCCCACTCAGGAGTACATAAGGAGAGCTGTGGAGGATTCGAGTCACGAAGACGAAGACTTCTCTCGCTCTCCCTGGCTTTTCGCAGTCGATTTTGTCCGTCGTGCAGGTGACCCATTTCTTGATTTCCCTTCGTTTTCAATAATTTGTGTTGGGATGTCACTGATTTTTATTGTTTTAAATTTATTATTTTTTGTGTGATGAAATTTTAAAGGTTTGGTGGGTACTGATGGCGTAGCGATCGGGACCCCATTGTGTGTCATCAAGACTGGGATCAAAGCTGGTAAGGTTAGTCAGGTAAGTTAAGTGAGTGATCACAAGGTTAATGTGATTTTTTGTGTGTTTAATACACATTATTACTGCAATTATGGATTTTTCAAGTCACTGCTATACTTCGTTCAGTCTCTTTTAGAGGATTTGTAATTTGTGTGCTATGTATTGTTTACTATGATTAGATTGTTGCAATTGTCAAATCTAGCTCTCCCACTGGCCTTGGAGATATGATGGTGACTCTGAAGGTAAACTTTTGCTATTGATGTTGATGGATTTCTTTGATTTTCTTTTAGGTTTGATGCAGATATCTGATTTCACTTATGTGGCTTTTGATTTTTGACTTAAGGATCCTACTGGGACTATTGATGCTAGCATTCATCGACGAGTCCTTATGGAGGGAGAATTTGGCAAAGACATCTCTGTTGGGGCAGTGTTAATACTTCAGAAGGTTAGATGTTTTTCTTTCATGAATATTTTGAAATGTGCTTCTCTCTTTTCTGCTACTAGTAGTGCGAGTTTTCTTTAACGGTTTTTATGATGAAAATATCATTCTCGTAATGCTTCATTTTGTTGGGGTTGATGTCATCAGTGATGAAGCATGATTTTTTCAGGTTGCAGTTTTTTCTCCTTCTCACTGCACACATTATCTTAATATAACCCTCGGCAACATAGTCAAGGTATGGGTTGTTTCTGTTGAGAAAATAAGGTGAATAGTGATAGATTCTGTTAACTGCTTACTGCTTGTGAATAGAGTTTCTTTGCATATTAGAGTATTAATGTTAGTTCTCTTCTACTTTCTCCATGCAGTCTATGTAATGTATCAGGGGATAGACTACTTAACATGTTTCACTATGCTGAACATTGAAATTTCCAACCTATGAAAAAGTCAAGAATGAACTAGAGTTATATGAAAGGCCTCTCTGTATTTTATGCTCTGTATGTAGGAAGAGTGCAAATGACCACCTCTAAGAGAAATCTTCAATGCACTGGAGTGCGTACACCCAGCCACTAGGACTAAATCATGCTATGTAGCATGGAAAGACACTTGATTGGTTGTCCGTACCACATGCCATGATAAAATGGGATGAAGTGCATTCACCCTAGTGCATTGAAATTTTCTCCCCCTCAAATGATACGCTTAATCAGTTGCTGATAGCCTATACGTTAGAATTCATAGAAATGGATAGCAGTTTATGTAGTTCCTACTAAACCATTTAAAACGCCTAAACCTCAAGTGTTTTGTCAATCAGCAGGCACTTAGCCTCAAATGTTTTGTCAATCAGCAGGCACTTGTGACTTTCTTTGTAGAACTTGATGCTGATAGAGACCCCAGAAAGACAGCTATTACATGCACTACTATATATAGATTTCCAATTCCTCAGATTCAAAATCACTTCCCATTTGGGTCTTAATCTTTAAACATCATAGATTGGTCTTCCAAACAGTGTTTTTATGCTGTACTGCAATTTCTGTTACAGGTCATCACCAAGGACTGTGTAACCCCATTAGAACCAAATCATACTGCTTTACTGGTCAAACATGCTGCTCCGGGTGTTGGTTGGTGACACTGATTCTAATTTCCTATTTTGCCATTTTCTTGTCACCGTGCTGTTTTCAGATAATGAGAACTTTTTAATTTTGGGTTCACTTGTATTGAATTACTCAGTCTAACTCTCTTTTCTGATCGTCTTTCGTTTCCACAGAAAGCAGTGAGAAGTCTTCATTGCCGCCTAAGACAAATTCTCTCGCACAAGGAAGAACTGCAGGAATCTTGAATTGTCTTAGACAAAATGCTAATGCAAGACAGTGTGTACCTATTGATAAACAAATGGAAAAAGTGAATGCATCCTCTCCAAGCAGCACTTGTGTCTCTGGAGGCAGCACAAGCCAAAGTTTTGATGTAGAGAAGGAAGTTTCGGTGGTGAGGGACGATACTGCTGAAGCAATGAAAGAAGTAGCTCGTGGTTTGGAAACCAATTTTAACGAACAAGAGATTTTGCAGGATAAGCAGTTTATCCCTTCGAATCAGCCAGGAAATGACAATCTATCCAGTAACATCCAATTCAGTAGCACCCCACCAAACTTGCTTGACACATCCAACAATGAAGAAAATGGGAACATTAATGGAGTTAAGCAGAACCAGCTATTAACTTCCAAAGGTCCACTTCCTGAGTGGACAGATGAACAGTTGGATGAGCTTCTTGCTTTTGATGGAGATGATATCTGAAATGGCTGGTTAATTTGTTACATTCTTATAAAAGTAGACAACGTTTCTAGTGTACAGAGGGCTTGTAAATGAATTTCCTCCCAATATGAAAGATCAAATTTGCTTAAATGACCATCGTAGTTTTGTAATCAGGCAGGTACTCCGTATAAAAGTCTGTTGAAATCTGGAACAAGCTATTGAATTACATGAGGGCAAGTTGCATTTTAATTCCTATATTTTTAGGATTTATTACCTTCTAAGGTGCAATTTCATTTTTCTGGCTCATGCTATGAATTCACCACTCTCTATAGCTAGTTGACGCTGATCAATTCGAATGAAAAGATAGTTATTTCGAACATTTCAATAGACCATTTTTATTCTTTATTTTCAACATTCCAATAGATTATTTTGATTCTTTTTTTGCTTTTGATTTACTGACATTAAATTAAAATACTACTCAGACCTACTCAGACCTGCTGATATAAGATTTTAAAACACAACCCAAAATTGAGAGAGAGAACAATCCATATAACTTAGAAAAATTATCCATATACCAAGTGGAAGATATGTTCAAACTAAAAATAGGGCTTAGTGAGAGGTGGACTAACACCACCAAGCCACCCCTGCTTTCCGCCATTTTAATTCTAATTAAAATTAAATAAAAACAGAAAAATATAGATCTTCATTTATCCATCTCAAAAATAGATGATGGAAATAAAAAATAATTAAAATTAAAAAATTTATATTTTTATACACACAACTATCTGTATCTTAAAATAATAAATATATAATCATTGTTTACTTTTTCAATATTTAATATATATTTTTAAGATACGTTAATATATGCATATAAAACTCAACAGCTGATAGGAAACATAACTCATTTAACCAAAAAGAGCAAAGGCAGCAGTCATCTATCCATATTACTCCCACCAAAAGAAATACGGTAAACGCTAACCCTCTGAAATCATCGCTGTAAAGCCTCATCTTAGAAGTAGAATTACAACCCAAATGTGTGCCCCAAAAAGGAAAAAACAAAATTGGACTATAATTACAAATTTGAGAACAATAACTCGTACACTGTGATAATGATGGTGCTAAATTACCTTCCAGGAAAATATTCTTCTTTTTATTATAAGGCAGGCAGAGGGCAAAGAATATTCTGCTGTAGAACTTTTGAGATTGTATGGCAATCAACTTTCTATTTGGTCCCCAGACAAAAATAATCAGATGTTACGGGATGAGAATCGAATCTGTTGATTACCACCGCAAAACTGGATTACACTCCCACCACCTACATGAAAACCTTCCTTAACCTGTCAGCGGATAGAGATGCTCTTTTGTTGGTTGGCTCCAGTACCAGCGCATATGAAAAATCTGCATTGAAAAAGTGCAAAAAGCATGAGTTCAGTCAGAGAGATATTAGTTCTAAATTTTACAAGATGCTTCCTAGAAACAGTTCTGGTTCTAAAACAGCCTGGGAACTTGCTGTCCTCAATTCCTTTGGCCTATTAACAAAATCATCAAAAGAAATTCCAATTGAGCAGAAAGAGAGGGTTTGAACTAGCTCTGAAAGTGCAAATATTCCTTACTTTTTCAAATATAAATAAAATACAAAGAAATTGGTAAGTATTTATTGTTTGAAGTCCACATGAACTTATAGTTTAAAACCAAACTATTATCGTTGTCCTGTTAATGCCTGTCAAGAAGCATTGCATTCATAGCACTTTAGACCGGATAACAGTAGCTGAAGTTAACAAACTACCAAGTTTGAATTAAAGGTCAATATTGGTGATACAAACAATAAAATATGCAGAACCATAACTCACCATCAATTGCTTCCTTATAATAGCCAAGCATCTCTCTTGCTGTACCTCTTCGCAAATAAGCCTTCACATTCTGATAAATATTGAATAATATATTTTAAATAAAAAATGAGGAAAAGAATGATATAATATTCATGATGCAGATCAGAATACAGCAGAAAATACTTCCATAAACGTTCAAAGGAAATGTCTAAAATTAATCAGCAGATCCAAAAGAATTTGTTGAATTAAAGGAGTCACCTTTTTGTCAAGGTCAATGGCCTTGGTACAATCAGCTTCAGCTTGAAGGAAACTGGATGGACACAGAAAATTTTCAATATCATATTGTAGGACGGTAATTTGGATAATAACTCAAAATAACATATTAATACCTCCCCTGTTCAAGATGTGCAGCAGCCCTGTTACTGTAGTAGGTTGCATTATTTCCACTAAGTTTGATAGCCTCTGTATAAAAGCTGATAGCCTTTTGCCATTGTTTTTCTTTAAATGCTTGGTTGCCCTAAACAATGTAAAGTTAGAGAACACATAAGAATGAATTATGGAGCAAAGAACACAAAGAAAAGAGATTACTAATACAACATATCTTGCTCAGTCAGTTGCATAAGGCCATTGTCAATATACACATCCCTTTCCCAACTAAAGATGTCATTTTCAACGACAGTTTCAAAAATCTTAGGTTACCAAGTCCAAAATGGAAGTTAATGTCTCAGAATCACCTCTTTGTGCCACCCAAAAAAAAAAAAAAAGAGAAAGAGAGAGAGAGAGCAAAAAAAGAACCAACTACTAAAAGATTAAAAGATAAGACTGAATCAGAATATGCTTCCCAGGCTTATGCTTTGATGCCTGTTATGAACTTGATTTAAGTATTGCTTCCATGAAACCATGTGTCTAATCAACCAAGCTACTTTTCCAAATTTAACTAATCAAAAAGAAGAGTGAGGTGAACTTCACATTTTGAACATTCTGTTGGCATCATACACACTATTAATAAATTCCATTAGCAACAGTCCCCTGGTATCAGTATTGACAGAACTATTATAACATAAAAATAGCAAATAACAAGACTGAAGCCTCAAGCACATGAAACTTTTATCATTCAAGAAAATGGTACCAAAAATTTGTTGAGCTACCATCATGCATCTAAAAACATAAGTATAACAGCTAGATACTCTCACATTGAACTGTTGGCAGCGATTTTAATGATACGGGGATCACCAAACTGTTACAGGTGTACTCTAAAGCACAAATATAATAAATAGTTGGAAGAAAATAATCATGAAAGAAAATGAGAGGAAATTTTCAAATATCAAATAAGCTCTTTTTCACAGGAAATGAATATTTGAACCCAGAAAATAAATGAAGGACATTGAAGTCTAGAATCATCAAACTGATCTGGCAGAAAAAAATAGTTCATAGACTCAAGATTCTGAAGCCAATTTACAAAATAAGTAATTCAACAAATAATGGTCATATTGTACAATTATGTAATCCAAATCAACACTGGGCCTGAAAATTTTGCAGTACGATAGCTAAAATCAGAAGAGATAAAATGGTAACCTACCTTCTCTTTGGCAATCTCAGCAGCTTGTTCCTGGTTGATAGCATTACTTGAAGGTTTGGACGTAGCAACAATATCAGCCTGCTCCTGTAGAGATGCATACATACTATTTACAGTGTCCAACAAAAAGCGATCACCCCCATGCCTGGCTATGAAGGACACAGAAATTGGACACTTGTCATATTGTCCAAGTGGTACAGTAACCTGAAACATCACAAAACAAAGTAATATTAAATTGAAAAACGTCAATCATTAAGTATTCTTCTGGAATAAACAAGGAAAATGTTTTATTGGTGTCTCTTCAAAGGCGAAACCTGGTCATTTTTTTTAGTTATTATGCAAGGAAAACCTAACCAAACCCAACCCTGCACTTTGTTTCTATTTGACTATCCAAGCAATAAGAAAATAGATCATCTAACAGTGTCTCTCTATGTGACATAGAAAGAGGAGAAAGCATGAGAGAATATTTACCTGACAGCAGCCTGATATGCTAGCGATACTCAGTAGACTAAATGCACAATCCTGATAATCATCTGATAATAGTTCCTTTCCACCAAGTTTTGGAGGAAGATAACCACTCGTAGGGATCACAAGTAATCCATCATCCTAAACAAAAGACCACATACCAGCATAGGCAGTACACTAGCGTTAGATACACAAATCAAGACAAGAACACCTTAGTTATCAATTTTCATAAAGCAAAGGAAAACAAAATGTATACTGACACCTTATAACTAGGCCTAGAAATTTATGCAAAATGTTCCTCATTTTTACTGTTAAACCTTAAATTGGAAAAAGAAAAAAAAAAGTTTGCAGCTGATTATTTAGGGGAAGATATATATATATACTACTTATGCATACCAATGATGATTTTAGAATAATTTGTAGCAGTCAGAATTAAAATAATTAATTGTAATCAGCAACTGAGAAGTCCGCTGAAGTCATTCAAGTTTTTGATGATCACCATCTTCCATGAAACTACCCTAAAGAACAGATCACAAATCTGAAAATTTTCTTTAGGGAGAAGTGGAGAAAGAGATTAGCATTTATTTCTTCTTATATCCCTTGTAATTTTTTTTTTTTTTTTTTTTTTTTTTTTTTTTTAATGATTGCCTGTTGCTCCTTTCTCTTTTCCCCTTTTTCTTAAGTGACCAGCACAAGAGGACTTGATTTACTTTTAACCTCTTTCACTTAGCAAAGAATCCATCAATTTTAGAAAATATAACATAACAAAGAAAATCAGCCATATTCAGCAACCAACAGCATAATTAACATATTAAATGAGTCATCATTTGATGAACACAAATAAAATCTGTACAATACTTAGCTCAATGCGTCACCTTCAAAAGGGAGTTGATAGCTGAGCGCATCTCATTCCTAATAGATTTGCAAGTTTCTAGTTCTGAATCATCCATTTCCAGCACTTCATGAATTTGTGCTGAGATAGCACTATCCAGAGTAGGCTTCACTGAGTTAATCCATTCTTCATGTTTATGTTTGAACTCATGTCTGCGGCAGAAAAAGATAGAAAAACCTCAATACCATGATCCAAGGAACATATTAAGAAAATAGAAAATAAAAAACAAAGCATCAAACGTTCTTAAACTACTCACTAGAAAATCTACAAAATAAACATGGCAATGAAATCCAACACCCACCATAGAATTTAGAGAAAACTAAAAGCCAAAGTCATGTACATGTGCATATCAGTAACATAATTTGCCTAATTACAGGAAGAAAAACACGTTTAGTTACATAGTAGGAGAACATTAATTATTATAGAATTGGGAAATGAAGCATTAACAAATTTTGTTCATCCACGTGGATCAGGAAAATAATATAATTTCAACTACAGAACATTAATCATATCAAAGTTTAGTTCACAACAAGACTAAAACTGTCAACAAAAAAACAAATCTCATGATAATTGCCTCACCCAAATTTCAGTGCTGAACGACTAAATAGCACTACTGACTTTACAGAACAAAACTACACATACATGACGCACATTCTTAAAACTTCATACCAAATTGGCAATGAACAGAATACTAAGCAGGAGACACGATGATAGATTTATCTCAGTATGACACCTCCCAATTGAGATAACTACAAAGTTCTAAAAAGATGAATGCCACTTGTGGTTTCTTATCAGTCAACTAAACTTCTTTATTTTAGTCTACTTATAGTCATGTAGGAATTTAGTGAATACTTCCTAGAAAATAGTATAGTAGATAGTGAGAAAAACCATTCAGGACTCCAAATTTCCAGCGGAGTACATCTCTGTACTTTAATGCTCAAGCAATGAACATGACAGCAGTAACCAACTCTTTTCAGCATCGATGTAAAAGAAAATTATACAAGCTAAACAAAAGAACAACAGTTTGAACTAATAATGGAAGGTAGAAATATTCCATATTTGCTAAATCATGTAAGTTAGTAACAGAGAGAAGTTACTGGATGAGAAGGAAAATTGCTTGATCAGATGTTTATATTTCAAATTCATGTTAAAAGCAGTAATATGCTAATGGAAGCAAGCATGACACATAAAAATTGTAGCTTAGAACAGTCACAGCATAGAATTTGCATATTCTAAATGTATATATATCATACAGAAGAAAACGCACCTTTGAAGAAGCCGCATGACATTTGCAGGAATCCTTATTGATGAAGTTTTCATTTCACCATTTGTTTTATGAAACGCTTTCAAGCTTGGAACTTTAGAATCAAAGTAATCTCCAAGATTTTCATGCTTCAACACTTGTTCTGAAGAAGGTTATAGATAAATATTCAGAAAAAACCAAAACAGTAAAGAAAGAGTTGAAATAGATAAAGCTAGAAGAATGTTCTATGAATAGACTTATAATCAAGACCCAAGAACTTACTTCCAAAAAGCTTCTCAGTTGACTTCATTACCACTCGATCAACCCTGTCAATAGGAATCTTTAGGAGTTCAAAACAATCATCAGCAATTATAATTTGCCGAGGACTACGTTGAACGGAAAATGGAAGTTGCAGGAGGACATGGCCAACACGGCGTAGAACATTAGGATCCCTAGCAAACCATCCTGCAGAAATAATTCCACATGTCAAAAGGTGGTAAATGATAATATGGGCATCAAATTTGCATTTTTTTTTTTTTTTTTGTTGAAACAGCATCAAATTTGCATTACACACTGCACAACATACTGACATCCGCAAATGGTGAAAAAATTACACAAGGCTTGTGTTATCAAATTAAAATAAAGCTTCTGTTATAAACAAAATATATTCAATTCATGCATTAAATTGTAAGCTTGTTTAGTCTGCTCTAACCAGTCACATATGTAGAGACTATATGTTAACTTTTATTACATTCTCGTAAATTTTAACCGCACATCAATTGCCACTTTATATTGGCCAGTAAACCATGCACTTCATGCAATGTAAACGAAAACAAACTAAAAATGAAATCAACTATCTATAAAAATGGATGGATAAACTTATGCAGACACCTATGCTTATCATGTACCGAATTTTGATTCTGCTATTTGTAATCCCTTAAAATTCATCCTAACTAACTATTAAGAATTAATAAACAATTTACTTTCAACCTTAAAAATCCTGTATCTCACTTTTACTTTCTTGGACCATGTCACTGGTATAATTAATACATCTAAAAATAAAACTTTCTACAGTGTTCTCAATCCTACAAATTAAATGCTCTTTTCTAAAATCACAATTTCATATTTTAGGAACCCCAAAAAAGGAAAATGAAAACAACACCATATCAGAAAAAGAAATTAATATGAAACGTCCAAGGACACCCAATCTAGCTACCCCCGAAAGAATACTTGCAAATTTACAAAAAAGGTAGAAGAGTTGTCATTTGGGACATTACATAGTAGCAGAGAATGGTATCAATTTCACATTAAGAAAGCATATTAATTCACACCAGGGCATACCTACAGTGTCAAGACTCGTTGAAACAGGAATGATTCCCATATGAGAAACAGCACCATGAGAGGGTCGGAACCCCATAATTCCACAAAATGCAGCTGGCACTCTCACACCACCAACCGTATCAACACCTGACATATATGTACATGAGATTCACCCTACTAAAGTTAGTTTACATATTAAAATTACGAAAAATGATTGAAAAGGAATATTAAATGTCTAAAACATACAAGCACTGCAAATATTATATATGAATATATATGACCACATAGCACAAGTGACATCACGTGAGACATTAATACACCAACAAATTTGGACTTTCCATCGGTAATATAGTTAAGTATACAGATGTATCTGAGAAGTTGAAAATTTGACACAATTAAATAGTATAACAAGAAAAAGCATGATTGGCGTGACCTATTAACATCAGTCAAACCAACATATACTTGAAAGTACTAGAGTGCTTTGTCACAGAATAAGATATTTATTACAAACACATTTAACCGCCAACAAAGAATGTGATAAACTGCCTTAATTCATAGGTATCACATTAAAGCACTCAGCCTCTCCAGCAAAACCTATACTAATCAATCAATATCGACAATACACATGCAGTACACATGAATGATAACTTATTGAAGATAAAGAGAAGCTCACCCAAAGAGAAGTCAACAAGCTTAGCCGCTACAGCCACAGCAGCACCACTAGAAGATCCACCTGGCACTCGTGAATGTGCTGCAGGATTAGTTGGGGTATCATAATGCTTATTTGTCCCATTGATACTGAAAATGAAAAACGGCAAAAACAACTGTCATCTAGTAACCCAAAAAAACACAAAATCTAAACTTATACCAAACTGGAACACCAAAACAGGAAACTGATTCATTTTCCCCTATGCAAGAGTATCTCTAAGGAAGTTGAACTTCCCATTCTATCAGTCATTCAAAATGTATTAGTCCAAGCTATAATGGTAACAAACACAGACCTGAAAGCCAGTTCATCCACCACAGTTTTCCCAACACAAGTGGCACCTCCTTGGACAAGAGTGGAAACCACAGGAGCGGTCCGAGAAGCTGCTTCATGTGTCCTTGCCCAGTCTGGATGTCCAAAACCAGTCACATATCCTTCAATGTCAAACCTGGTAAACCATAGTAATAATCCAACATCCCTCACTTTAGAAACCCGAAAAAAATAACATTTCAGCATTAACAATACCATATAACGTCTCCATCATACAACCAAACAAACAATACTATAACCTCTCACTTTAGAACCCAAAACAAACAACATTTTAACATATAACAAACAACACACTTATCAAAATCTTAAATTTTTCATGTTTTGAAATTCTTAAGAGCAAGCAAGTGCAGAAGTAAGGGACTTACAGGTCGGAGACAGCGAAAGTGAGGGAGGTGAGAGGGTGAGGAGCCTTGGGAGGAGCAGGCTGAGGGGGAGGAAGAAGTTGGAGCTTCTGGATGAAAGCACCATAGTCTTCTCTGATGCTCTTCTTCAGCTTTTTGGTCATCAGAATAATCCCAGCTATACCCAGACCCAGTAGAACCCATAAATTAGCAGCATGTGAAGAAGCCATCTCTTTACAAACAAAAACACACAGAACCAGAACCCAGAAGGAGAAATAGAGGATTTTGAATGATAAAGACAGAAAAGTGAGTAGGGCTGGAGTTGGGATTGGACTGGGACCGAAACCTAAGAGAGAGCCGTGAAGGTGATGAGGTTTTGGTAATGGGTGGATTTTCTTCGTGTCGACTTATATGATGTTGGCCTTATTGTTAATGGCTCCCTCTATGTTTTTGTAATATCACTCGCCTCCTCAATATTCTTTCTTTTCATTTTTTGTATTTTTAATAAAGCATGTGGAATTATGTTAGCCTATGGGTTTTTTAAAATAATAATAATAATAATAATAACAAGAGAGAAAATGTATTGTAACTTCAATGTCTAATTATGTTTCAAAGAAAAAAAAAAAATCAATGTCTTACTATTTTTTCGGTTTAATACTAACATGATGATTTTAGATAATATAATAATTACAGTATTTCATGTTCGAATCAATTTTTAATTTAATTTTTCAGATAATAAAAAAATTTTCTAAGCATTTTTTCAAAAGAAAAAAAATTAAGTCACATTATTCTTAATGAGTGTTTCGATTTAAGCAATAAAAATATTGTTAATATAACTTATACCCATTATTAATTGTGTTTGGATGTGGATATTGCCATTAAAAAGTCTAATAAGTTGACAAGATATGATTGACATGATGGTATATCCCTCACACTGATACTCTCAGGGGTTATGTGTTCGAATGTTATCCCTAACCCTAAATCTTGAATTAATTGTAATAGTTAAAAAAAAAAAAAAAAAAACCTCAAATTAGTTCACCATTTTTGCTTTCAAGGAAAAAAAAAAGTTTGTCTCCATATTTTTTTTCTTAAATTGCTTATGATTTATAACAACTCAAACTCAAGAAATTAAGCTGAATAAGTGATTTCCAGCTTCAATCACATTAGACGGTAATGTTTGAGTCTCATTATATATATTTACCAACGTGTGTGAAATAATTTTTTTACTTAAAAAAACAGCTGATCATCAATGTCAAATTTACCTTGACATTATATAGAGTCAAGGAAAATATAGTCAAGGAAAATTAGGGGAAAATATATAGTATTTTTGGTATTTTTCACTTATATATATATGATAATATTATTAAAACTGAATTAATACTCTCCACGAGCATTGATTTACACCCATTATATATTAAGCCCTAATTTTTATGTATTAAATATTATTATATAATTAATTTGTAAGAAAACAACAAAAAACAAAATAAATTTATGATTCTCTGTTTGAAAGCAGATAGCATGAGGGAACATTGTTTAAAGTGAATAGATATATGGCTAATGTACTTATATCTTAAAAAAGCAGGAACAGACAAAACTTTTGTTAGAGAAACACGGCTCCTAAATGATTGTACAAGTAGTAGTGTTTTGTTTTTTTCATTTTCATTTTTATTTTTATTTTTTTTTGGGTGTTCACTGGTTTTGTTGTATTTTGAAGATTGCTTTTCTCCAATAAAGAAGATAGACAACAGCAGTGGCAATGGATTCACTTTTTATATATCATTTACATTACAATCAATGATATGATATTTGATAAATGGATATGCATTCTAACAACCATTAATATCTATTTATTTATCAATTACAATAGGATGACAACAGAAATCAAACAAAGCAGATACAAAATAATAATAATAATAATAGAAGAGACGAAAGGTTTTTATGTGGTTTGTAAAATCCCTGATGACTTTTACATGGTTCAAGGAATACCCTACCGTATATGATGCTCACAAGCACTCTTTTCACTATATGTTGTTTACAAACAAAAGCTCTCTCTCTCACTTTTTTGTCGCACACAAAACTCTTATATATGAGGATATTTATAACAGTTCACGGGTTCATATAAAAACACTCCTAAGTCATTTAGTTGGTGGCACAGTTGGTGGCGCCAGCAACCACCCATGCCTCCTTTGCAAGAGGCATGGGTTCGACACCCGTCAGGTCCAAAATTTTATATATATAATATAATAAAATATTAATATTATACTATAATAATAATAATATTGATAATATTAATGATAATTAGTCTCCCATCAATTGTGTGGGTTGCTCTCTCATTCCAATGTGGATTTCTCTCACACCTTCGTGTGGATAGATCTCTCACAATTTGGAGTAGTCCCCCGGGCCATGTCATTAGTGTCATATCTCGGTTAAAGTGTTCTGAATGCCTCCTAAGTTTGTTCCAAATACAGTTGTTGTAAAAAAAAAAAAAAAAAAAAAAAAAAAAAAAAAGAAACACTCCTAATTAACTTTAAAAACCTTCTTGTGTAGGAAACAAAAAACCCTCAGCCCCACATAAGCTACGTTTGCATAGCACCACTATTCTGATTTAGAAACAAACTACATCAATTCTATTTGTAAGTATTTAGAATTTTAAAAGATTTTATTAATATGATTTTGTTAGAGTTAAAGGTCAGGATTATGGTTTTCATATTAACAAAAGAATAACAAAATAAATTGGGCTTGTAATAATTAAATGGATGCTTATAGTATAAAAAATAGGTGGCTCTATTTTTATTAACATATGCAGTTACTGAAAAGTATATATTTGAAATTTTAAATTTACTTTCTACACCCATAACTAATACACCCCATATATGATCAATTACATGTTGAAAATCAAAACTAGTGTGATAGTAAGGAAATTTAATTTTGGAAAAACTTTATTTTAATCTCTATATTTTTAGAAATTATAAATTTTTTAACAATAAATTCAAAAACAATTTAATCTTCTCTAAGTTTCATGAATAGATCAATATATAGTCTCTTTGACCAAGAATTAATGGTCCAACTTAATGGAAAATGCAATAAAAATCCATTTTTGCGCATGTTATAAAAATAATTTAAAAATAATAAGTAATTAAAGAGAGATTAGCGAAAAGAAAAACAAAAAAACAAAAAACAAAGAACAAAATCCGCTTAGCTTTGACCTGTTTTAAAGAAGAACCTTTATAAGTGGGCTTTGCACGCAAGTAATTTTTTTTAAGGATTGGAAGTAGCAAGTGGTTTTGATATACAATAATGGGGATTTTAATCCAAATTTGAGATTATAGATTAATGTAAAGTGTCCATTATTCCTAATTTTAAAACTGTTGTTTGCTTAAATAATTATACAAAAATGGTTCAAAATCCCTTTACAAACTACAATCAGAAACTACAAGGCATCAGCCTCCAGGGGGAAAATGGAAAAAACCACGACCCTACAAAGCATCAAGAGTTTCAGACAAGCAACGACCAGATATTATCAAGCATTCATTGTAACAAAATTAAAGTATGGAATATTATTTGAATTTATACAATATGCATTTAACGGTTCTTTCACTTCATTTTATTGCTTAACAATTAACAATATCACCCATATCTTCAGTCTCCAAAAATTAATTGTATAATTATAATCATCAATTGCCAAAAATGAATGAACCAGAAAAAAAAAAAAGAAAAAAGGCAACTCTGGGATATCTATCAGCCCTTGTTTTCTGCCAAGTTATACATGAGCCAAAAGAAAAGTTAGACTTCCCAGTTTATGCCTTGAGCCTAGAAGATTCTCCTACCACGTTCTCCATTCTTGTGTACCACTCTCCTATTCGGGTATTCTCCACCATGTCTCTACCAGACTTAAGGTAACGGATTGGTCTTAACACTCCAAATACAGCAAGGTCAGCTAGATTCGGCTTTGAACCCCCTGATGCAACACCAAACATGAAGATATATATAATTTACCAACAAGCTTTTTTTTTTTTGGTTGATAATTCAGAAATCATCCAAAATTACTTAATGAATTCGAGTTTGAAACTAGAACCGCTGCCGAATCCTACAATCTTTGGCAAGCAGTAAACTATAATCTTTGGCCATGTAGGTACACATGAAAGTTTGAACCTTAGCCCTTGAGGAAGCAAACCCCAAGATCCAATCATTCTTACTAACCATTCATGAGTATGAAACAAGCATGTTACTAATAACAAATAATGTGCATGACTTACGCTGTGGCTTCTCAAGGTGCCTTCTTTAGATGTAATACTGACATGTGTCTGCATATTTTATGCGAAGAATTCATGATTTTTGAACAAGTACATGAACCATGTACGTTCAAACTTATGTATGCCGTCTTTAAAATTTAAGACAGAAGACAAAATTTAGAACACCTACCAAGGAACTCCCGACCATTTAGAGCATTCACCCATGTTTCTGCAGCTTCATACAGGGCAGCACGCTCATCAGTAATGTTATATTTCGTTTTCAATTTCTTGGAGACAAAATACATAGCTGCGGCTCCGGCATATTTCACGGTAATTTTTTCTGTAAAGCTGAAATTCCCTGCAATTACATGTGAGAATTACAAGAGGGCTGCAAACAAGATTTAAAACCATGAAATAAGTGACCTACACTGATAAATGAATAAAGCCTCAAGCAGTAATTGTAAAACAATATAAATTTGATTATGTTTTCCAAAAACCACTAAATAGAACTTAAAGCAGTCAATTGAATCTCAAAGTAGTTTGATGATTTTCAAAGGGAAAAGATATTGGATGAACATAATTTTCATCTAAAGATAAGTTAAACAGGCAGCAGATGGAAACATGGAAAAAATTCTATACCAACACTAAGCACACATTTAAAGTTTTGTTTAAATTTTTTAACTTCTCAATTTGACAGTTGTTTCAGTTTGATGACTTTTCAACAAAAAAGATTTAATACAACATGTTTTCCATCTTTAAGATATGCTAAAGAGATAGCTGATGGAGACATGAAAATCATCCTATGCCAAGACTCCAGCAGAGCATTTAGCAGAGGATAATTCAATTCACTGAGAATATTTATTTCATTTAATTTTTTAAGAAAAGAGGGAATATTAATGATGCTTGCAAACATTTAAAATGAGCACCAAGTTCCCCCCACTGGATTCATAAAGCTCATCAAATACACTAAAGAGCAAAAATCATAGAATATTTTCCAACTTCACTGCTTAATTAATTTATCAAACAGACCATCTGTCCAACTTAAACTTACACCAGCCATCTTGTAATGGTGTTTGATAACATTTACAGCATCACAAAAATCTGATACATGGAATATTTCCAGAAATGATCTTACCATTACTTGTGATATAGTCAAAGGATTCAAGAGCCTCAGAAGTATTCCGGTAAATGTTCGGAGACAAAACATGCACCAAATGATTATCAACCCAACTACAACACAAAGCCATAAATGGTAGATATACAGGTAAAATAGCAATCCCGACAAAAGTTTCAATGTGGTCAAGAATGTAAAATTTAAAGCAGTAGCAATAAAAATGCCATAAGTTTATTACTTGGAAAATTCTAATGATTTTCCTTAACCCTAAAGCCAGAAAATCAAATTAATTCCAACATCTAAAGACACTTAGGCACCTAAAGAATAAATTTCTTTTTATGAAAAATATAAATATAAAGCCAAGATGAGCTAATAACAACCTACTTCCTGACAAAAAAGATAAAAAGTTATAAAATTTGGCTTTGATTCCAGAGAGCCCAACTGCATCAAGACCTTAAAACAATTATTAGCAGATTCAGTGGTGTTTGGATGCATTTTTGAAAATGATAAATGAAAAATGAGAGTAAAGTGTTTGGTTGTATGTTTTATAAAATGTGTTTTTGAAAATGAAAAACACATTTTTGAAAATCATAACTAAAAAGTGAAAAACAACTTTTTTTTTAATGTTTTTTACCATTTCCAAAACATGTTTTCAAAATAAATCGTTACTTTTTCATTCAAACAACTATTTACTCATTTTCAAAAATAATACTAAACACATTTATATCATTTGCTGTTTTTTAAAATAACTTTAAAGAAATCCTACCAAACACATTATATTTTCAAAAACATCTTTTTTAAAACATGTTTTTCATTTTTAAAAATAGTCTTCAAAAACACCATTTTAAAAACAAATCCAAATGCAAAAGTCCCATTGAACCTAACCGTAAGACTTACCCTTAGAAGGATCAACACAAAAAATTAGATTCTTTTTAGTGTTTGCAAAAGATGTAAGTTTTCTCAGTGTACTCAGTGTTCACTAAAGAATAATTTCTTTCCAAACTCCATTAAATAACTTCTAAGGGGGTAACTTATTATTGGAGAAAGAAAACACTTAGATCTTGTAACTCTATATATACCAAATTGTCATACAATATATATACAAAAGTAAATCGTGTAAGAAGATACACCATACCCGCGCCACTTTTTCTCTTCATCATCATCCAAGTTTGAGTTGACCTTACTTTTAGGAATTATCTTGTTGCCCAATTCATCAATTATAGCTGCAAACATACCACTTATTACTTTAATAAATATATTTTTTTTTAAAAAAAAAAGAAGAAATAACAAATAAATAGCTGACAGAATACCTTAGAGAATTGTATCGTGTACTATTAAAAACTTTGAACCAAGAATTCGACTTCATCATAATCAATATAAACAGATACCTGATGAGTCAACCAGTTGTTCGCCGTCCACCATTAATATAGGCACCTTTTTGTAATCAGACCACTTGATCTCTTTTTTACTAATTGGATTGACTTCAATAACTTTGTATGGTATATCATAATAGTCCAAGAATGCTGAAATAGCAAAAGAGAAGTGTATATACACATGAACAAATTATAAATAACTAAAGCCATTCCACAAAACAAGAATTAGAAGTATAAATAGCTAAATAAGAACTTTCACCACTACAACCTTCTACGTCAAAAAATTGAAAGATAAAAGAGGAAAAAAAAATTTATAGCATTAAACCCTTACATCTGCAGAACTAAACTTCCCTATAATACAAAATGCATGAAATTGTAATCAACCGAATCATTGAAAATCTAATATATTCAAAGATTGGATTGCTTCAATATCTTCATCATACAGCAACAAAGCATAATAAGCATACATATATATATATATATATGTGTGTGTGTGTGTGTATTTCACTTCTGCAACAGACAAAATAACTTAAGACCAAAATACAATGATCAAAACCCAGTTTTCCTTTGTTGCTCCTCTTTCCTCCCAATAATGAAACCGATTACAATAGAAAACTGAAATTTAGAGGCTCATCATACCTCACTAAACCCTAATTTCCCAACACTGCCTAATTTGCCTGAAATGCTGGTTTTTCGAGAAAGCTCTAACAAGCAAGCAAACAATTCAAATAAATATAGTAAGCACATAAATATCACATTATTTGAATCTGAGCTACATAAAAAACGCAACGAACCAAATATACAACCGAGAATCCAATAGTAGAACTATCAAAAGCGAACAACTTGAAAAAAAACAAGTGAATTCGATGTGGAAAGATGTCAACCTTTAACTTTGTTGCAAAAAGGGCAAGCTTCGTACTGGTAAAGAACAACTTCCTTTGGAACCAAATCCGCCAGCAGCGGCTCCTTGGCCCGAACTTCTTGGTAGGACAGGGAGGCGATAGCACCGATTGACGCCAGTGCTGCAGCGACGGCCGGCGCAGAACCGGTGGAGGACCAGAAGCGGCGGGCGTTGGAGGTGGAAGTGGTGGTTGTAGTGACGAGGCGGTGGCGGACGGTGGCCGCAGCGGCGGTTCGGGAGAGTATGGAGGAAGTAAGAGTGGAAGCTCGTCTCATTGTGAAATTCATGAGCGACGAAGAGAGAGAGAGAGAGAGGGATCTGTGCGTAGGTGTGTGAAGAGGGAAGACAAAACTCAGAGAGGGTTTATGTCGGTTTCTGGATCTCTCCCGGCAGGGGTTTTGGGAATTTATTATTACCTTTTAATTTTTAGACAGAATTGCAAATCACCCTATCTTTCAATCGAATATTAAATTAAACCCGTTATTATTATTTTTTGGGATATTATAAAACACCATGAAAATAAACTAATCGGAAATGAAACTCATTTTTTTTTTGGCAGGTGAACAAATAAAAACATTTATTGGTATTAAATTTGAAGGGTATAATGATAATTGAATGAATAATTTTATTTGTTTTAATAAAATTAAATAAAAATTTTCAAAAAAATAATTAATTAAATAAAAATTCAATTCAATAAATCACAAATTAAAAAATTAAATAAAAAATTTTAATTCATTAGATCTCTACCATCTATCTTAAAATGGATGATGGAGATTAATTTGAAAAAATAAATAATTAAATAAAAATTTAATATTTCATTTAGTATTAATTTTTATTAAAATAATATAAATTAATTAATTAATTAATCAAAAACAAATATAAAAAAAAAAAATGTCATCTCCACTGTCCATCACAAAGATGAAATGTGAAGATAGAAACAAATATTAAAATAAAAAACTTATTAAATGAAAAAAAAAAAATTGTTTACCACACATAACACCTAGCCTAACCATTCATCTTCGCTTCTTCTTCTTACATCTTTCTTTTCATCATCATTTTCTTCTTCATCCATCTTCTTCTTCATCCATCATCGACACCCTTCTTTTTCTTCTTCCATCTTCTTCTTTGTCCATCGTCAACACCTAACATTTAAGTTGGCTAAACCTCTAACAAAAGAGACCAGATCTAATCTCCATCGCATGTAGACCAGATGGTTTGGTCCATGGCATTGGAAACCTAATCTGGAGATCTTCAGATTTTCATGGAAATGTTGAAGGTCTTTGCCATCATTGACGATGGCTTCTCAATGTCGAAGGTGGGACTGGGGTTTGATGGTCCTCATGAAGGGTCTAGCCGCCGTCAAACACTTCTTTGCCACTTGTCCTTAGGAGACAGTGAAATGACGATGAACCAAGCACCGATGTTGAAAGTAGGTTTGGGTTTGATAGGCCTTTATTATTAGATATCCATCTCTAAAAATATGTATATTTTTTTAATTTAATAAAAAACATTTTTTTTGTAAATGATGTTTACCATCCATTAATGAAACTCTTTTTTTTTTTTTTCGAGAAAATTATTAATTTTTTTATTTCAAATTATTATTATTTTTATTTAATATTACTATTAATTAATAATCAACAAATTTGAAGGATATTTCGGTCATCACATAAGTTTAAAGGGTATGATAAGAATTTTATAGAATCTTGGTTAGGGTATTTTGGTCAGTTTACCATTTTTGGTAGAAAATGTTAATATTTTGGATAAAAAGTTAACAATAAAAGGTGTTTACCTAATAAAAAAGGGGATTCGCTCCCGATTAGTTTACTTTTCAGAGAGGATTTTCATAATATCTCTTATTTTTTTATGGGAAACTTCATTTTAGTCTACATATCAAATACCTATGTTTTTAAAAATAATTTAGAAATAACTCATTTTATTCATGAAGTTATGAAAACTCTTTAAAAAAGTTCAATTCGTGAACTGACGGTACAAAAGGTGTAAAAAGACTTTTTTATTCTTGATGGTGGTTATAATATATTAAAAGAAAAATCCTAAAAAAAAACATGACATATGAGAATATGTCTATTTTATAATATATTATTTCATATTTATCTGAATATAATTTGATAGTAACATAAATATCCAAAATTCCCCCTAAAAGCATATGAAAGGATGACAATATCCCTAACGGTCACGAATTCTATTTGGTCGACATGGTTAACTGTTTGATTTCAAAGGCAGAAGGGGAAAAACAATGAAAAATAATTAAAATAATGTAAATTAAAATATAAAAATAAAATAAATAATATTAATATAAAATTATAAAAAAGAGATATTTTTAAATAAAAAATATATAAGATAAAAAAAAATTCCTCTCATCTCTTCTCTCTCTCTCTCTCTCCCCTTCTTTTCCGTTTTTTTTTCTCTCTCTCTGCGATGAAGATAGGCGGTGTTTGGTGTTTGAGTCTTCATAGCAGTTAACGTACGAGTCTTCACGGTGTTAGGCATTTGGCTCTTCATGGCATTCGACGTTCGAATCTCTCTCAGTTATGTCTCTCTTTCTCTCTCTCTCTCTCTCTCTCTTCTTTTCCTCCAGTTGGTTATGATGATGGCGCTATGGTAGAGGCATGATGGATTCGAAAGTCTTGTACGAACTCACTTGGGTTTATTAAATGACAAACTCAAGTGAGTTCATACTTGTCGACGTTCGAAAACGGTCGATCGGAGATCCTGGACCCAATACCTGCAATCAGAAAGAAAACAAGTAACTAAAGAGAGGAAAGAGGAAGAACTAGAAATTACACAGAGATTTTTTACTTGGTTCGGCGATGGTGCCTACATCCATGGGTCACTCTCCATTTTTGTTGGCAGAGTGACTGTCATGACTAATGAAAAATGATCTTCTCATTTTTTACAATGAATTTCCCTCCTATTTATAGAGGAAGAAGGGTTACATTTGAGTGATGTACATGTAAAGAAATCAACTACTCTAATATAGCATTTTTTGTATTAACTAACAACTCTGACATGACTGTTCCTACATTAATTGGTCATCGGGATCTGGAATAGCATGAAGCTCGCTGGTATGAGACTTGAAAGCTGTAAGCTGGAGGCTGAGCTAGCTGAGAGCTGTGAGCTGAAAGCTGAGCTAGCTGAGAGTTGAGAGCTGCGAGCTGAAGGCTGAGCTAGCTGAGAGCTGCGAACTGGAGGCTGAGCTAGCTACGAGCTCGACCTGCAAGTTGAGGTCTGAGAGTTGAGAGCTGGGTCAGTTCCTTGGATTGACTCTTTGAGTTTTTACCAGCCCATTTTTGCAGACCAGAATTTACCCATAATATAAGCCCCCCAGCTCCTAGTGCGATTTTCGGACTGGGAGCTCGAGCTCGCTGGTAAAAGCTGATGTGTCTTGATCTGCCTTGGTGCCTTTTCAAGTTTTGTCTCATCTTGTGGTGACTACTGAGGCTGCTAAGCTTGATATATTTTCTTTGAGGCCTTTCATGATTGTGCTTCTTTCTCATGGATTTTCCTGCGAACAGAAAATCTAGATGATCAATGCGTTAATCAATGTATTGCTCAAGGGTAAAAACACCTTATAAGAGCTTGGAAGGTCGCTTGACCGTCACAAGCTGTGGTTCCAAATCTTAACTCGATTCAGGAACTCAGCTAGCATAATATATAAAAACATTGCTGTGAGCTATACATAGGGTCGGGACCTCACCTGCTATAACAATATTTTGTTGAACTACGTAGGGGGTTGTAACCTCAACTAACAGCGCTAGCTATCTTCAGTAGGTCGAAGCCTCAGCTAAGATAGTATACTAACGAGCTGTCCAGTAGGTCGTAACCTCTCCTACCATAGCGACGCGCTTTTGTGAACTGTCCAGTAGGCTAGCCTTAGCTAACAACGCTATAACTAGCTATCTTCAGTAGGTCGGAGCCTCAGCTAAGACAGCGTAATAGCAAGCTGTCCAGAGGATCGTGACCTCAGCTAACAGGTCGCACAAGCGCTTTTTCATGACATGATTTTAAGAAATCAATAAAGCAGTTGAAATATAAAGTACTTAAAGAAAATTCATATCTTCTATTGATTTCTTAAATTGAATTACAAATTAGGTACATGACCTGTTGGGAGCAATTGCAATGTGGATGCACTGAGGATTCATGTCTAGCTTGAGAGCCTGCTGGGGCTGCTGCTATACACCACATATTCTCTTAGACGGCCTTGTTTGATCAGGTCCTCGATAGCATCTTTCAGCTTCCAGCAATCTGAAGTATTGTGTCCGATCTCGTCATGATAGACACAAAACTTGTTCTTGTTCTTGAACTTAGTATGGGTCTTTATGGGGTTAGGCTTCCCAAAGTCTTCTCTATCCCTTTCCGTTGCAAATATACTGTCTCGCGTATCTGACAAGACACTGTAGCTTTCATGACCCCCTTAATACTGAGGTCGCTCGCTTCTAAGCTCGTTTCTGGCCCTTTTGATAACCTGGTGCTTTGAGCTCTTATTCTAACCCTCACTTTCGTCCTCACCATTACTTCTTTTCTTCAGCTGGTTGGGACTGCTTGGTCCATCCGCTTGGTCAGACATTTTGGGGCTGAATGTTTCTTCCCATCTAATCTCCTTTGCAGCTTGTTCATAGAATTCACTCAGGTCCCTTACTGGGGATTTATATATGCTCTCATAGAGTTTCCCATCCTTACGAAGCCCAGTTGAGATCGCAGTTAAGATGCTGTTATCTGAGGGATTCTCCACGTTAGCGACCTCATGTCTGAACCTGGTAATGTAATTTTTCAAAGACTCACCCTGCTGCTGAAAGACTATAGCGAGATGACAAGGTGGTGCGAGCTGTTTTTTCAGAGCCCGGTACTGATTGATGAATCTTCGTTGACATTCCCCTCAGCTGGTTATGCTGTGAGTTGGGAGACGTCTGAACCAAGCTCGCTGTACATCGCCCAAAGTGGCTGGGAAAACACGACATTTCACCAAGGGGTTGGACGTTTGGAGATCCATTTGGATATTGAATGCATCCAGATGATCATAAGGGTCGCTATCCCTATTGTAAGGTGGAATGCTGGAGAGTTTGAATATGAGGGGGAAAGGTTGTATCTCGATCTCCCTAGTGAGAAGGGTTCTTTCCTCATACCGCTCTTTCAGATCCTGGGGTCCAAGTTGCTCCTCCAACTGCTGAACCCTCTGAAGGAGCTCTTCTATTGCTGGGTTTTGAGGGTTATAGCCTCCCTCGAGCTCGCGACCTTGAGAGCTGTGATCTGAGGTACCTTTTAGACGAGACTTTTATGAGCTCCTAGCTCCACGAGCTCGGCGACCTTCAGTTCTTGAATGCGAGCTGGAGGAATGAACTGAGTTAGCAGGTCGTGGCTGATCTCTGAGTAGTCTTTTAGGAGTTGGCGTTTGGGCCTGCACCAACGCTCTTATTGCCTCAGCGAGCTGCTGCATAGTACCCTCTAATGCTTCCTGCCGTTGATGCCATACATGCAGCCCCCCAACCATAGAGTGCGCTAGCTGGTGAAAGGTCGTTAGAGGCATATCTACGGCAACACCTGTCATGGGGGTGTGAGATGTGCCTGATATGGGCACAGTAGCATTCTCCATCGGTTGGAAATCATGCTCCTGCTGATCTGCTTGCCTTTCAAGTGGAACTATCGGGTTTGAAACTTCTGGTCGTTCTTCCTCTCATCATGGTTGTCGAAAGTTCAAGATTATAGCTTGGGCCCTCCTTTTAGCGCCAAAAGATGTCGACGTTTGGAAACGGTCGACCGGAGATCCTGAGCTCAATACCTGCAATCAGAAAGAAAACAAGCAGACCAAACAGAGGAAAGAGAAAGAACTAGAAATTGCACAGAGAGTTTTTACATGGTTAGGCGATAGTGCCTACATCTACGGGTCACCCTCAATTTTTGTTGGCAGAATGACTGTCATGAATAATGAAAAATGATCCTTCCCTTTTTTACAATTAATTTTCCCCCTATTTATAGAGGAATGAGGGTTATATTTGAGTGATGTACACGTAAAGAAATCAACTACTTTGACATAACATTTATTGTATTGACTAACAACTCTGATATGACTGTTCCTGCATTAATTGCTCATCGGGATCTAGAATAGCATAGAGCTCGCTGGTACGAGACCTGAGAGCTGCAAGTTGGAGGCTGAGCTAGCTGAGAGTTGCGAGTTGAGGCTGAGCTAGTTGAGAGTTGAGATTTGCGAGCTGAGAGCTGAGACTGCTAGCTGAGAGTTGCGAGCTGGAGCTGAGCTAGCTAAGAGCTGAGACCTGAAGCTGAGAGCTGAGAGCTAGCTCGCTGAGAGCTGCGAGCTGAGAGCTCTGAGAGCTGAGAGCTGGGTCAGTTTATTGGATTGACTCTTTGGGCTTTTACCAGCCCATTTTTGTAGACTAGAATTTACCCATAACAATACTAGATCGTCTAACGATTCGTTCGATAGTGGTCTCCACCACCCAGGTATCTGGTGTTTTATTTTTTATTTTTCTTTTTAGTTTATTTCATTAAAAATTTATGGATTTTTTTTTATTTTTTTTTTAATTTATGGAGAAGTTGGTGATGAAGGTTTATGAGATTGATGATGATTATGGGGGATTTTTGGGTTTGTCGGATTGATGATGATTGCAAGGGATTGATGACGTTGTGGGGGATTTTTTTTTTAGGGTTTCTAGCAATTGAAAACCTCGAAATGGGAAGAGGGAGGAAATAGCGAGAGAGAGAGAGAGAGAAGAGAGAGAGAAGAAGAAGAAGAAGAAGAAGAAGAAGAGAAAGAAAGAAGATGGGTGGTGGCTTCTAGCGACATGATAATGAAGGTGTTAAATGGAAGATAATAGTGTTTGAATGTTGATAAGAATCTTTTGTACAAACATGTTTTTTACTATTAAGAGTTCATGTCGGCGGATTACTTTTTTTTTTTTTTTTATAAATTTTTTTTTTTTAATTTGAATCAATTATTTATCTATTTTTTCAATTTTTATTATGTTTAAAATAAAAAAAAAAAAAAAAAAAAAAAAAAATTTTTTTAAAATTTAAAATTTTTTCTATTATTTAATTTTTATGGAATTTTGGATAAAATGAAACTTTAATGGATAAAAGGAAAATGTTTCAAACGTCAGATTATTTTTGGAATTTTTTCTATATTAAATTATCATTTTAGTATCAATTAAATAAAACATTAAAATTAAATATATAATTAAATTTTTTATTTTCAAAAAAATTACGTTTTTTACTTAAAAAAAAGAAAATAATTAATAATTAAAAAAAAAAATCATCACCATCGAACTATACCATCAATCGATCGTCACCACCAAAAACCATCAACTGCTCATGTTCATCAAACCACCACAAAAAATGTCCACATCACCATCATAGTAGAGAGACCGTTGTCAGTGAGGAGAGCGCCAAACTTAATCATCTTGAGATGATGATGGAGAGGCCGTTGTCGGCGAGAAGAGCGTTGAACCCAGATCATCAGATGATCTGGGTGGCTCGGTTTCTCTGCAATGGTGGGGGTTTGAAGTTGGTGATGATTCTAGTTAGAAGTCGGTGGTGGCTCGAAGTTGAAAATTCAGAAGGTTTCACTTTTCACACCTCTTTGTGTTTCTCTCCCTCTCTCTCTTGAATTTGGTTTGCTTGCTGATTTTAGTTTTTTATCAAGTTGCGTTTGGATTTTGGTGATTTCAGTTTGGTTGTTCGGTAATTTGAGTTCAGTTGAATTTTTTTTCTTTCATTTTACTTCGTTTTTTTTTTTTTTTTTTGTTCAATTTTTCCGTTCAACCAGATGCTTAAACTAGATTGGCTACCAATGTGGTCGATTTGGTTCAACCAGACCATTAGTTTTACCTTTTTCATTTATTTTTTTCATTTTTTCATTTTTTTTTTATTTTTTTTTTACTTTTTTGTGTGTTTAATGATAAATAGTGGTGATATGGGTTTGACTATGAACTACAGTGATGTGAGCTTGGATGATGAACGATAATGATTGATATTTAGGTTTCAAAGAAATTTTCACTTTCTTTTTTTGGTTTTTGATTTTCAAGAAGAAGAACAAAAGAGAGATTGGTTGATGTGTCAGTTGTTAATACAAGGATCTGATGGTTGTCGAAGAACCAAAAAGAGTGATGGGTTCAAACCAGATGTTATAGGTTTAGGTTAGACGATTTGGTTGAACCTTAATGATCTAGATTACCTAGATGTCAATCCAGATCTTCAATATTTGGGTTGATTTTTCTTTTTTATTGATTTTAACGGCGACGACGAGTTCAGGAACCAGCGATTCAAGATCGTGAATCAGATCATCAAAAGATCGTGGATCGTTAAAAAAGTCGTCGGCAACTACAACGCCTGCATCAATCAACAACTACATTTATCATCTATCAGGTGCATCAAGTGGAGATCTAATCTCCATCGTTGATGGAGCCTCCATCAACGGTTTGGATTTCCCCATGATGGAGGTTATAATTGTTTTTTCATTTTTAAGTTTAAAAATTAATTTTTTTTGGAGTATTTTGGGATGTCCATGATTGGCTATTTGATAATGCTATGGGCAATGCAGTTTTGATGACTGACGATTGATGATGAACAATTTTTTTTTTTTTTGCTGGGTTTATCATGATTAATTTGTTTGTTATTGGGTGATGTTGATGACTGTTAATGTTGGGTTGATAATTGATGATCAAAATTTTTTTTTTTCTATGAAGATGTTAAGTTTGATTTGTAGAAGATTATTGTTGTTTGGAAGATATTGTGTGATTTTGGGGAAAAAAAAAGATTTTCTATTTTTTTTTTTTTTTTTATATATTTTAATTTTAGTTTTTTAAATATTTGAAGATATTTTATTTTATTTTATTAAATTTAATTTTATTAATTTTTAATTAATTATAATTTTTAGTTTTATTAAGGGTAAAACAATCATTGTATACGTTGTATCTAAATTGTAGATAAAAGAGTCTTTTCATATTTTTTGTTTAATTTGAATATCTTTGATCGATGGAAGTAATTAATTTGATAATTTTTCGAAAAATTGAATGATTTGAACTTGTTTTGAAATATAATAAAAATTTTGATCTTTTTTAAAATATAAGGATAAAAAAATTTTTATCTTTTTTAATTTTTTTAAAAATTTGATTTCTTATTTAAGTTTGTCAAAACCACTGTAGGATTGTGTCGATTTTTTTTCTGCTATTTTTTTTTAATCTTAACCATACATGCCTCACAATCATAACTCACATTGTGAAAAGTCAATGGTATCCTTTGCTCCCAAAGTTTCTGTTTTCTTTAATCATCAATTGATTGATGGTTTAGATTTTTTTAGAGAGTTTTAAAAGCTTTAAGGATGAAATGAGCTATTTTCAAAATATTTTTGAAGCTTTGATAATTTTTGATACTACGGAAGCTCAAGTGAAATTTCCCTGAAAATGCACACTTTGAAATTAAGGAACATGTAACGACATTAAATCCACGCCGTCGCCAGGAAGACTTAGAAAATTGGTAACTAGTAGATGACTCAATTTCTTCCTTCTTCTTTATATAATGTGTTAGGCGTGCTAATGTCTGTGTCAACACTTTGAAACAAAATAAAAATGGATTCTAAGAAATGCTTGATTGCTTGGGCGATTTTCCTTCTTTTTGAGCTTTTTCTAACTTTCCAAGTTGCTGCAAGGCGCTCTTTCTGTCCTGGCAATGGTAAGTTTGAATTGCGTAATTCTTTGTTTTGTTTTGTTTTGTCTTGTTTATTTAGTTTTTTCTTTTAATCTAGCTTCTTTTTCTATTTTTTCATATATTAAATATATAATTAACGATTTTTTGGCAATAGATTAACTAGTAATAAAATTATTGTTACCAGAAATACGAGATAAAAATAAGAAATCATATGCCATTTTCAAGATTTTAGATCTATATTCAAAACAGTGATCATCATGAAAATGGATCTCGCAACATTTGATTGTTGATCATATATTAAGTATACAAAATACAATAGTATGTTTTGACTTTCTTATCTCATCAAGAAAATCTCAACTATAGGAAGCAAAACAAACAGTTATTTGTAAATTGCTTTTTTTTTTTTTTCTGATTATTTGATTACAATTAATTTATTATTACATAAATTTCCTTGCAATTACATTTACTAGGCATACACGTGAAGTTTTAATAAGCTGTTGATCTTTCAGAACGACAATTTGAACCTGAAGAAAGCAATCCATGTGGTGATGGCCAGGATTGACATGAAGCGTAGGTGATTATTGCGCCGAACTAGCACCATCAATCATGAAAAAGTTCTAATAAAAAATAAAATAAAATCATGCAAAATTATAATTATTATAATAAAACTGATGGTCTTCAACTTCGGAGAGATTTATTAACAGTCCCTGTTTTTGGGCTCTGGATTGTATTGAGCACTTATAATATAATGAGAGCTTTGAGCTTGTATAATGAATAAAATGTTTATTTTATTAAATACTGTTGTCATTTTTTTTTTTTAATTTTTGTCTGGAAAAAAGCTAATTAAGTTAGAGATTTCGATGTCTAACTTTGATAGCTTAAATAGTTACAGTAGTGTTGAATATATGTTGTAGTTTTTTCATTTTTTTAAAGTATTATTGGTATTCATTAAATATAAATTATAAACAATTGTCATAGTTTGTGAATACGATAACAAATTAGGGTGCTGATATTGCCACTTGATAAACTTTTTTCTACACCATAATTCATTAATCTTTATTATTACTGAAATATCTTAAAAAGAAATACTTATAAGGATAATATAATTTTTCAATTGATTTCAACAAAAAAAACAAAGATACAGTTGCTTTAAGACTTTTATCAAGTACCTTAAATGAAACTTTTAACTTTTGGACTATAAAATTAGTTGGAACTAAAAATTTTCCTATACTTTCTCACTTCTTTTCTATTTATTTTTAAATTATCAACACTTAATTATGATACAATCATGAGACCCTCCAAGCAATCATCTTCTAAGTATCCATATGATAGCCTTGGTTTATAATGATGCAATATTATTGGAAGTGGCCATCATAATATAATGAGGAGAAATTTTATTGTTTTAACCTGATTTTTGTAGCCTTAATTGATGGATAGAAGTAATTGCATAATACCTCCTCGAGGTCTACCTTAAAACAGAGAAAAACACATTTATCATTTTATTACATCAAACCCCCACAACTTAACGTTGACTTTTGTCGATATTAATTGATTGGAGGGCATTTTAGTCCTTTCACGTGGAATCAGTAGGATTAGTGGAATGATAACATCAGCACCTGACATGGAAAAAGAATAAAACATTAAAAATTATGATAGGATCAAATCAATCAGAAAAAATTAAATTAAATGGGGAGTGAATAAAAAAACATAAAAAAGTTTAATGATTACTTAAAAAAAAAATTGATTTTTTTTACATGCCAAAAAATTGACTATTGGAAGACGTGAGAAGCAATTCTGGAAAGATAATTTGTTGTTTTTTTTAAACCTTTATGTGTTCATACTCACTCTCCCATCTCTCTCCCCTTTGTCAACGCCCATATCTTTCTCCCTCTTTGCCCTCTGTCAATGGCGATTGGTTTCTTCATCTGGAAAGATAATTTTTTTTTTTTTTTTTTTGAAACCTTGATGGGTTCATCCTCGCTCTCCCAACTCTCTCCCCTTTGTCAACGCCCATATTTTTCTCCCTCTTTGCCCTCTGTCAATGGTGATTGATTTCTTCATCTGGGTTTGACACCCAGATGAAGGCTTTCTGGGTTCGTGGAACCCAGAATTCATCTGGGTTCATCTGGGTTCAACAAACCCAAATCTGATTTTGTATTTATGTGTTTGTGTGTTTCATGACCTGATTTTTTATTTCATGATCTGATTTTGTGTTTGTTTGTTTGTGTGCTTGTTCTTGTCGATTCTTTTTTGTGCTAGGTTTGATTTCATATTGTGTTTGGTTGTTTATGTGTTTGATTTCATGATTTGGGAGTTATGAAGATTGAAGAATGATGCATAAACTGTATGTATTTTTCATTTTTTTAATTTTAATTTATTTTTCATATTTCAACTTTAAATGTTTTATTTATTTTTCATTTTAAAAAAATTTTTAATTTACTTTTCATATTTAAAAAATTTAGAAAAAATCTCAACACTTATAATTTTTTAATTTTTAATGCTAATTTAATTTAGTTTTTAATATGTAGTTATTTTTTATCTTATTTGGGGGTAAAATGGTCATTTGATTAAAAATTTTGATCAACTGTCAAAGTTGACGGAAGTCAACTAACGGTCAACTAATGTATGGGGGCTTGGTGTAATAAAATAGTAAATATGTTTTTGCTTGTTTTTTGACAAACCTTAGAGAAGTATAGTGCAATTACTTCTTGATGGATATTAACCAAGAAGGGGGAAAAAAAGTAACTAACCTTTTTCTTGTTAGTACAGTACAAGGGCAAAAGGGAGTTAGGTTGAGTGACCTTTATAGAGTTGTTGTAGTTACTTTGAATGTTAAATTAGTGGAGTGGAATGGGTGATTGAGAAAGAATCAGTGAACTTGGTTAAAGAAATAGTAGAAGATTATTTTTGGATTTTTAAAGGGTGTACAAACTAAGCATAAAAATTTTAAAATTTAGTAATGGGTGTATTAATCAATTGGGTGTGTGTAAATAGTTCATGTAATTTATTCATGAGTTATTGTGTTTGTTTACAAACTATAGTTCATGAATATTAATAGTGCTAAAAAAATTCATTTAAGAGATTGGTGTTAATGTCAAAACTCAAACTAATGTTAGCGTTGTTTGCTGAGATTTTTTCTATGATCAAATTACAATTTAGTTACCCAATAAAAACATAATTGTAAGCAGAGCAACTTTTACAGTTTTATTGCATTGACCCCTTTGTCGTTAGACCCAATTCGTTAAAGTTAATCGAGGTAGGGACAAAGTTGTCATTTTAACCTTATTTTTATTTTTCTTTTAAAATAAATTTTGAAAACTTAAAAATAAGTCAAATAAATTTTTTTTATCAGATCTCTATTGTCCATCTTAAAAAACATTAAAAGATTAAATTTAAATTAAAAAACTATCTGGGTTCTTCTCTCTCTCTCTCTTTCCCTTTATCTTTCATCCCTCAGTCTCCTCTCCTCTCTCCGTCGTCGCTCTCCTCACTCTACTCTCTCAACTGTTGGCATCCTTCTTTTCCTTCTCTCTCCACCGTCCTCTCTTTCAACCCCCTCTCTCTCTCTCTCTCTCTCTCTCTTTCTCTCATCTCTTTCTTTCTCTTTTAATGAATCATCTGGGATGAACCCAAATGATGTTTATCTGGGTCATGCTTGGTTTTGGTTTGATTGATGATGTTGGGTTTTGATGTTGGTTCGTGTAGATGTATTTGAAGATGATGTTTGTGGTTTTGATTGATGATGTTAGTTTGATGATTGATTGGGTTGATGATAGATTGTTTTTTTTTTTTTTGTTTGGGGTTTGATACGGTTTGGCATTTGAAATTGTGATTTATAGGCGATAGGTTTAAATATTATTATTATTTTTTTTTTTTTTGTGTTAGGTCTGATGATTCCAATCTTTTGAAAACCCAAAAATCTAGGTTTCCGATAAATTGAAAATCTAGATTTTATGGGTTTCTTGTCACCTTTCTAGAGAGAGAATAAAGAGCAAAGAGAGAGAGAGAGAGAGAAGGGGGAGAAGATGGAGTGAATTCTGTCACAAGCATAAGAGAAGATGGAGAGATAACAGTGGAGAGAGAGATGGATATGAGAGAGGTTGATGACGACAACGATGATGATAGGTTGATGATGGTGATGGTGACAATGGTGGAGGTTGATGATGATTTTTTTTTTTAATTTTTAATATTTTTCATATTAATCTTCATCATCCATCTTAAAAGTAACGGTGGAGATCTAATAAAAAATAGTTTATTTTATTTTTTAAACTAAGATGGACGATGAAGATTTGATGAAATTTTTTTATTTTTTTATTTAATTATTTAATTATTTAATTATTTATTTTTCATTTTCAATTTTTTATTCAATCAATTAGGTCAATTTAATAACCAAGAACATTTTAGTCTTTTTCCACTTTTACATTGTTGACTATCAAATGTAATGGAAAATTACTAATGGTGGGAGGTCAATTGTAATAAAATTGAAATAGTTGCTTCGTCTGTAATTACGTTAAAAAATAATTATAGTTTTTAAATAAGTATATATTTAAAATAAAAGATAAAATTCTAATTTAACCAGAATAGTACAATATTAAAAAAGTATAGAAATTCGTTAAAACAAATAGGATGTTGCTTCCATCAGGGGTGGAGGTGCTCATTGAAGGAGATATTTTCCAACCGAGGAGTGGAGTATATCTCATGGAGTGCGTTGGTTGATTGATTATATCTTGAGCGAGGAGTAAAGTTATTGTTAACGTAAGGTACAAAATGAAGATGAAAAATCATAAACCATTTTTAGGATTTCAGATTTATCATTGGCTGTTAGCAGGCATTATAAAATTGCACCGGTTGCACAACATCTGATTGTTGATATTTTTTTATAATTTTTCTATAATGATCGCCAGTAAAATATTCAACAAGACATCCGAACTCTAATTCTATCATGATATGCATGATTATTAGTCTACTAAAATAGATAGTCTTTATGAGTTTTCTTATTTTCTTGATAGGATATTGCCACAAAAATTCCTTCAGTCACAAATCCTTATACTGACTTTAACAAGCATGTTACTAACTTCCCAAAAGCCCTCAAAACTCTTATCAAACCCAACCGCAAAATTATTGAAGAATTTGTCCAAACTAGTACCTTTGACAAGTGTTAGCTCCTTGCACTAGTTCAGAGTAGTATGTTACTTTTGAGATCCCTTAAGTTTCCATAAACCAATGGAAACAAGAAAGATACACTCATATCCATTTTGGTGCCATAAAACTAGCTCTCACCCTTTATGGTCGAGAAAGACTTTTGGTTGCTACAAGACTCGCAGTATTGAACACTAGATATAGAAAATATGAGTATGCTTGTCTAGGAACTATCCTAGGTACTCTCAATGCTCAAACAATAATTCTCACACTATACCCCAATTTCAACATCCCACTTAATGATGAGTATTGCTCCAGTGCCCTTAAGATCCAAGTCCAAATCATAGGTGTTGATATGAAACCTGGCTCTATTATGGCAACTCTCCATTATCAGATGGTATGGAGACTATAGGATCACATAATTGATCTTGTTTTGCCAACATCTATGGACACACTGGTCTTTACCATAGATTTTCAACATATTCCTCACAACAAAATTGTACCAAAGCAGGTTAGTCGAAAAAAGCTTATTGAGTTTCTTCCTGAAAGTTGGATCATAAGCTACGAGCAGACCTTCAAAGTGCTTGAACTAGTCAATACCATAGAAGCCTGCATGAAAAGCAATCATAATGGAACAACCACCATTCATTTTGGTAAGCCAGATGTAACAACTGCACCACCTGACAATTTTTAGTTCATGATCTCATCAGTTCAATCAATTGGATGCATTTATCCAAACGATCTACCAATTTGGTCTTTTTAAAATAATGGTATGCCTTTTCACTATTACAAACTTCCTTCTAGACATTACCCATTTGACATTGATTGTGATTGTAACAAATGTCAAAAAGACCCTCTTGGATTTTATGAATCCTATCCCCCCCCCTTGGATACAAACCCTACAAAAAGAAATCTCCTAAAGACCCTCTTTATCAAGCCTATCTCGATGGGGACCCCTTTGTCGGTCTATTAGGTGAACCCTCAGAAAAATTTGACTTTATAGTCAAATACTTAGATCCACCAAAACACCTTCCCATAACTAACCCATCTTCGGACATGTCAGATCTACCATATCCACTTTCAAAATCGCCTAGAAAAACAACACTAAACTCTTTGTATCAAAAGGCCAACACATCATTTCCTTGTTATAAGAAAAGTCTAAAATGGATTACTAAAAACACTCAATATGAACTCTTAGTTCCTCAACCTATTCCTATTATGATGATGCAACGACCATTATCCTCTTTCAGTCAAGCAGATTATGATAAAAAATTTCCTTCAATTCCTGAATCTGCAAATCAGTGACCCAAAATCATCCCTCCACATTTAGTCCAATCAAATGGTACCTTTGAACCCATCTCTCCTGTCAAAGCAATTCTCAATTGGAAAACAGAGAACACGAAACAACAAAATCAAGCACTGTTCAACATTTTTAGAAAAGTTGACCAAGTTTTAACTCATCGCTCATCTTATGCATAAAGCACAACCAAAGTTATTGTGCAACTACAAAAATAAATTTAGTAGATGCATAATGAGTTAATGACAATCATGCAGACTATGCAAGAATTTTCTCAAGCATTTCTCCAAAAAAAAAACGGAGATGCGTAATTTGCAAACTCAACTAGCTTCCCTTTAGCAAGACTATTTTAGGTAAACATAAACTCCTCAATCACTACACCCAACTTCACAATCTTATAATCTATTTGAAACAACTCAATAGACTCCTTCTTTGTCAGCCTTTCTAAAGTTGAGTTAGCCATTTCCTATACTGCATTAACCATCCGTCGCAGAAGTAGCTTTTGGATCAATAAGCCAATTTTATGATTACATGAAGTAGTGCTTTGAAGAGCAAAGATGGCAAGAAAGAGCAGCTAAGAGAAAAGGTAAACAACCTGCTTTAGCTAAAAAAATAAGAACCTTTACCTTTAAAATCTTCACAAATGATGGTTTCAGTTTCAACCGAGTAAACAAACGTTTTCACCAATTATCTCACAGACATGGCCTCACATTTAATTCCTGAAATCCCACAATCCGATGAATCTGAATCTGATCAAGCTTTAGAATCAAACCAAGATCCTTCTCCTTCTACATCCCCTTTACCACAAGATACCTTATCTAGTTCCTCATCTAGTTCTTATTCTATGTCCATCCAACCTTGATTCATGAATACTCAATCCCATCCACACACTCCAGAAGAACATATCTTTGATCCTGGTACTCCTCATACTTACACTATATCTACAGTAGATCTCGAAGATGCTAAACCTCCTCCATGACACAGATATAATCAACCTTTTGACCTAAACCAATACAATCCCCTAGGATCTAAGATTCATACTTTCACCCTTGATGATATCCCTCTAGATAAATGGAGCGATCGCACGTTTGAATTCTATGCTTGGCTCCAAGCAAAAATGTTAAAGCCACTTGTATAAGTCCAAGCAGTTCTTACACAATTTTCCACTTGATTTACTAGTAACTTGTGAGAATGGTGGACAAGTTTTGGTCAGTATCCTCAACTCCACTTTGTGCAACTGCTTACTATTGATCAAGCTATGTATATTCTTTACACTGAATTTTATGGAATGCCACAATCCTATGAAGTTTAGATGCGTAAATAATATTTTCAAATGAAGTGATGTTCCTTATGATGAAAAGATCTTGATAAGCACTATCAATGCATGCTTAAAAGATACCATGTTCTTCGTGGTATGGACGACTTTAATATGAAACAAGCTTTCTTGTCTTCCATCTCAAAATCTCTGATGCAAGAAATAACCAAAATGATGCAAGCATACAATCATTCCCTTGATCAGATCACCGTAGGTGAAATCTATCAATTTGTCTTTGCAACATTAGACAAACTGTGTGTGCAAAAGAAGTTTTTTGATGATTACTTGCAGAGATCAAGGCAATTGACAAAAATGTGTCAGTGCCTATAATTGAAAATCAAATGCAATGATGAAAAGAAGTATACATGTAAGTCCTATCGAAAGAAGCATCACTTTCAAAAGCACTATCTTAAATCCAGATCCTTTCCTTTAAAATCCTACAAATCCAAAAGACCCTTCGAAGATTTCTTCCCAAAAAAAGAAAAAAGACTAAGTGTCGAACTACAAATCGATGCTACCTCTGTCATGGCAAAGGTCATTTTGCGAAACAATGCCCCTAGCAAAAACACAAGTCTCAGAAGATTCTTCAACAACTTTGCCAGATATTAGGTATTACCTTTTCCGATGACGAACTTGAAAGCCTCTTTTCAATTGATAAAGAACCTTATCCTGAAACAATTCTTCAATACACCATTGAAGATTTTAATTATGAACACACCTCCCATTCTTTGATGATAATGTCAGTTATGAACTTCAACAACAACCTCTTCCATCCATTACCTCTATTTCTTATATTCCTTTAGCTATAGTGTATCTTTTTCTGACCAAGTTCACCAAGCCTATCAAAATCATTGCTTCTTTAGTACTGGTGCTATAAAATCAATCATCAATCTGGATATTCTTCCTTCATCTTTCTGGAAATCACATTAAGAACATTTCCAGATAGCCACTAATGATGTCTTTACCATAAACCTTATTAGTCACTCTATAACAGTCCAAATCTTCCCAGGTTGTTATACAATCCATTGTTTTCTAAAATCCTCACTTCCTGAAAAAGACATGATCTTAGGCTTTGATAAATATGTCAAGCTCGAAAAACTCAGAATTCTTCCAGATGGCATTAGATATAAATCCTATTTTCAACCATGGACTACCTGCCTAAAGTTATACCTAATTCTTTAGCCAAAATTTTTCGATATTATCTAAGCTTTACAACAACATTGTTTTGTTGATTCCTATTCAACTTTCTTGCTCAAATGCAAACATCCTTTATGGCAAAACCCAAATTACTTTGTTAAGCTTCCCTTTAAGCTTAATGAAGACATCACTCCAACTAAAGCCAGTCATTTGGGCATGAACCTTGAACATCTGCTCCTAACAAAATAAGAATGTAAAGCTCTACTTGACCAACAACTCATCAAACCCATAGATTCACAACGGTTTTGTTAAGCTTTTTATGTCAATAATTGAGTAGAACAAACACGAGGAAAAATGAGATTAATGATCAATTACCAACTTTTAAATTACTTGCTCAAAGACATAAAATTCTCTTGCCTCTTCAAAACTATCTTTTTCGCCTAACTTCAGAACACTCACATTTTCTCCAAGTTTGACTTAAAAGTTGGATTTTGACAATTAGACCTTGACCCAATAGACAGATATAAAACTGTATTCTGCATACTTAACCATTACTATCAATGGACAGTTTTACCCTTTGACCTCAAAACCGCACCTTCCATTTTCCAACAAAAGATGACATAGATTTTTCAGCCAATCTTTCACTCAGCCCTAGTTTACATAAATAATATTCTCCTTTACTCTGAAAATGAAGAATCTTACTATGCTTTCCTACAACAATTTGTGGATATAGTCAGAAACCATGAAATCATGCTGTCTGAGAAGAAAGCTGAAATTGTCAAAATAGAAGTCAATTTTCTCAGCATGCAAATTAAGAATGGTTTTTATCATCCCCAATCCCATATCTTCAAAATAGTCATAACATTCCCAGATGTTCTTGTCAATAAAAAACAAGTTCAACAATTTTTGAAAATAACTAATTAAACTTCTTCCCAAACCTCACTCGATATACCTATCCTCTAACCCAACTCCTTCAAAAGAAACCTCCACCTCGGTTCTCTGAACGTACCAATGCTGTCATCCTTCTCAAGTGAAAAATTCAAAACCTCCCACCTCTTAAAATCCCATCTCATGGAAAAAACATTTTGCAAACAAATGCAAGTAACAAATATTAGAGTGCTATATTGCTTGAACAAGATGAAAAAGGTCATAGACACTTTTGTGTATTCACAAGTGGAAAGTTCAAAGATGCACAACTGCATTATTACTCTACATTCAAAGAAATCTTAGTTGCTAAGTATGCCATTAAAAAGTTTGAGTTTCATCTCATTGGAACTCACTTTCTTGTTGAATAAGATATGGAATCTTTTTCCCAAATGCTCAAGTTTCATAAGGAAAAGTTCTATTCTAACAATTACCTCGCTAGGCAAAATGGTTCAGTTGCTACTCCTTTGATGTTAAACATATAAAAAGAGAAGCCAATTTTTTTTGCAGATCACTTATCTCGACCCATTCAGATCTCAGTTCCAATCATACCACAAAAAATCATTCCTTGTTACATGTTCACAGGTATGTCTTCCTCATCCTCCAATTCATCAAGCCCCTCTCAACCAAAAATAACTCCAAACTTTGAAACAATTTTTTAGTTAAATATTTCCTCTGATCTAATCAAAGCTACTATGTTTTCTTGTCAGTTTGAATGTATTGCTAAATATGGTTGTGTTTTCCTTAATAGTTTGTCGATCCATCTAGACTACCCATTTGCTAAGATACTTACTCTCCCTACCAATAGCTACCATCCACTTTTCAACTTTCCAGTTGAATTACTATAGTTTTTTTGGTATCTTCTTCATCTTCATCACATAGCCATAGAATTCCCAGTACACAAAACGGTCAAAACCCTTGAAATTTTCATGTAAAACCTAGACCCAGTCCTTTGTCCTTTTGCCCAATTCTTACAATGGTTTCAATCAATTCGTCAATGGTTATATTGGTTTAAGTTTCAGTCAACCAAGAATAACTGGTCAATTCTAATCTTTCATAGATCTCTCAGTGTTAGAGCAGATAAGGTACTCTTCTCTAATTTTCTCACACTTAGAGAGTCATCTTGTTCAAATATTTGGCCCAGAGAATTACTATCCTGCCAGAATCAGATCCATCCAAAAAGTTCTGTTTGAAAAGAATTAGACAATTCCTTCCTCCATTTGGCCAGCGTTCTAAGATGATGTTCCATGAGAATCTCTTCCCCTTGAATATGATGCTCAACTCAAACGTCCTCATACTCAGTATATCAATTCATTAGTCTCAAAGATTGATCAATTTGGCTACCTAGAATGGTTTCTTCTAGACTCACAGTCAGATACAATACAATAGCAAGAATTGTTAGAAGCACAAAAACAATGGAGTAAACAAAAGTCACGTGCAAAACAAGACAAGAAAGATGGACCCTCAATTGTCAATCAAGCAAACTTATCCCTCCTTGCAGATAAGAACGCCAAGTCACCAAATGCAAATAAGGATGCCAACTCACATGATCAATTGCCATTCATTGCCATTGCACGATATGAAAATATCGAAGACTTTGATGAGTCAATCCTCAAAATGCTTCAATTAAAACGTGTTAGAGAACAAAGGAAAATAGATGGTGAAACAAATGAATCAGTGTCGGACATGAACAAGTTAGATCACACTATTGGCAATTATTCACCATGACTCAACATCCACTTAGTAAACAAAGTAATCGTGCCGGCCAGCAAAAGTGGTCAAAAGGCAAACAATGAAAACATATTAATTATGCAAGATTCTCTCGACATCCAAATGCATACGTGTAATAATTAAAGTTTGTAATAATTAAAATGTGCAATTATTGTGTTGATCCATAGACATAATTATGCTAGTTTAACGTAAGCAATGATGTAATATAGTTTGTTGCTTTCACCATTTCAACTCTATATAAGAGACACCTCTTACAATCAGAAGGCAACTTTTGCCTGGTGAGAAATAAAACCAGAATGTTTTCTCAAATACTTTCTAGCTAAGCCCCCTTTCTCATTCCTAGAGTTAGTACTAGTATACTCAAGTATATCCTGATCTTGATCATGCAAAGGTAATATTTTCTCACATCTGTTTGTAGTATTTAGATTTGATTAATTAAAATGAAATTTCTTTTGTATTTCATGAGCTCTTTTCTAAAATGGAGAAATAAAAAGATAATAGGCAGACCTTAAGTGAAATAAGACCTAAGGAGTGGGCAGTAAGGCTCGACTAGCATACCACTCCTTGAAAAAATCAAAGTTTTGTCTGAAATGCTTGTGAAATAGATTACGAATTTTGTATTAATAATTCGAATCTAAGTCTAAAATAGGTGTACCTAAAATGTAGTTTTTATCTTCTACTTTAAGTAAGGGAGAAATTATTTAAACATATTATTATATTTAAGTAATGCATAAAGGATTTTTTTTTCTTAAAAGAAAAACAGAATCTGATGCGAATCCAAAATCCAAAAATTCATATCCAATTAGGTTTGGATTGGAAATCGACTCTTGGAAACAAAATCCAATATGTATCCAGTTGAATAATCCCTCCGTATATCACAACCCCCTCCCCCCAACCAAAAATAGGAAAAAAAAGGATTTGATTAGTTTATCACCCATTAATATATCATACTCAACACAAAACCATGCTCAATATTAAGTGTAAGAACGAAGAAAAGTCAGATGCAAGAATAACTAGAAAAAGCAAGACTAAGAAAACAACAACTAGTATCAAACTACCAATCTTGAGAAAAACAATATAACATCAATGATCGAATTTGTAATTCGAAAGACCCAAGTCTCTCTCAAATCATGGAATGCACTGTTAAAACACTTCAAAAAAAGTCTAACCTATCAATTGATTAATGAGTCCATGGGGATAGAATGTGTAAAACGATTATTTTACTTTTGATGGTGGTTATAATATATCAAATTATCATTTTAACCCTAATTAAATAAAAATATTAAAAATAAATAAATATATAATTAAAATCTTTTTACTTAATAAAAAAGAAAAATAATTAATAATTGAAAAAATTTCCCATCAAACAGCACCATCAACTGATCATTACCACAAAAAACCATTAACCGTCATTGGTGAGGAAAGTGTTGAACCCAAATCATCCTTGGAACCCAGATCAAAGTCTTCGAAGGGCTTAGAGAAGATGATAGAGAGGTTGTTGTAGGCGAGGAGAGCATCGAACTCAGATTGTCTTGATGATCTTGGCGGATTGGTTGTTAGAGATGGTGGTTGAAAACCCAGAAAGTTTCTCTTCTCGCACCTCTCTTTGTTTATCTCTCTCACTTTCTTCAATTTGGTTTGTTTGGTGATTTTAGTTGGTGATGTTTGGGTTTGGATTTTGATGATTTCAGTTTGGTTTTTTGGTGATTTGATTTCACTTGAATTTTTTCTTTCATTTTTTTTTTCAATTTTTTTGTTCAACTAGATGATTAAAAGATCTCGTTGAACCAGATTGGTCACCATCATGGTCAATTTGGTTCAACCAAGTCATTAGTTTTTCTTTTTTCTTTTTTTTTTTTGTTTTAATTTTTTGTGTGTTTATTGATGAACAGTGGTGATATGAGTTTGATTATGAATTATAGTGATTGAAAAATGTTAAAGCAAAATTAAGAATATTAAAAGAGAAAATCACAGAAGTGTTGAGCAAAGTAGATCTGATTTCATTAACATGCATTTCTTGTGATTACAAGATACAAGAGGCCAAACTGCTTTTCTCTTATATATACATACTAACTCAACAAACCAACTAGTTTCTGATTAGCTAATTACATGTTGACATGACAAATCAGTTAAGAGTTAGTTAAAGAGAATCTACAAGCCTTTTAGATAAGTCATACATAGGAGCTGATGAAAAACTTAGTTTTGAGAACTAATGAAGTACTTCAACAAGCTCAAGTTTCAGTTTGTGAGCTTGGCTTCAGTTCAACACCCCCCCCCCCCCCCCCCCCCTCCCTCTTCTCAAATGAGACATAGGAGTGTCTATAATGAATTTGTTCTTCAACTTTTGAAAGCGAACAATATCTAAAGGTTTTGTAAGAATGTCAGTTGTTTCTCTTCAGTGGGCACATACTGAACTTCAAGTTCTTTGGCTGCTACTTTGTCTCTTAAAAAGTGTACATCTATCTCTATGTGTTTTATGCAAGAATGGAAGATAGGATTAAGTGCTAATAAGCTTGCACTTGTGTTATCACACCATAAGATTCGTGGTTGAAACAATTTCAAACCTAATTCACCAAGTAAGTTTAGTGGAGGCTTGAGCTCGATACTCAGCCTCACTATTAGAGCGTATTACTACCTTTTGCTTCCTTGAGCTCTAGGAAACTAGACTTCCATTCAAGAAAGCACATCAGCCACTAGTGGATTTTCCATCATCAAGATTGCTAGCCCAATTAGCATCCAAGAAACCAGCAAGTTCTAACCTTGGTAGAGTATGAGAAAAAGCTTTGGAAAAAAAAAAACCATGACCAATTGTACCTTGAACATACCTCAAAACTCTCTTGCAGGTTTGACCATGGAGAGTGGTCGGTTCTGCTAGGTATTGACTCAATTTGTTTACAACAAAAGCTATGTCTGGATAAGTTAAGGTCACGTATTGCAAAGCTCCAACAATACTCCTGTAAAATGTTAGATTGGGAAAAGGATCACTATTTGATTTCACTTTGTACCTGTGCTCATAGGTGTAGAATAGGATGTACATTATGCCATTTTTGCCTTTTTTAGTAGGTCACTAGCATACTTTTTTTAAGTTAAATAAATTCCATTACTGTCTCTTGTAGCTTTAAATCCTAAAAAGTAACTCAAAGAACCTAACTCTTGACTTGTTCACGTGATTAGTATATCAGCAACATAAACTAACAAAATGATGAGACTTGTTTTGGTCTTGTGGATAAACAAAGAATTATCAGACTTTGAGTTTTGAAACCCTTAGTGAGACAAAGCCCTTTTCAGTCTATCAAACCAAGCTCTTGGAGCTTACTTAAGACCATACAAAGACTTTTTCAACCTACACACATGATCTGGATACTGATTGGAAACATACCCTTATGGTTGTTCCATATAAACAACTTCATTCAACTCACCATTTAAGAATGCGTTGTTTATATCTAACTGTTTACTGTCCCATCCAAAAGTAGTAACTAATGTCAAAACCGCCCTAGTAATAGAAGACTTCGCAACCAGACTGAATGTCTCAACAAAATCAATGCTTGTAGTTTGGTGGAAGTCTTTTGCCACCAATTTTTCTTTGTGTCTTTACACAGAACCATTAGCCTTGTACTTTACTCTAAACACCTATTTAAAGCCCATTACATTCATATCATGTATCTTTAGAACTAAATCCTAAGTTTTATTTTGTAAAAGAGCACCAACTTCAGCATCCATAGTTGATTTCCAATTGGGTAAATTTAAGGCTTCTGAAACAGATTCTAGTTCATGAGCTGATAAGTTAGAAGTGTTAAAGTGATAGGCTTTTGGCTTAAAATGCCATTCTTGGATCTGGTTAACATGCAGTGACAAGATGATGTGGTGTTTGAAGAAGAAAAATGATGTGATAGTCGTAAAGATTCTGTTGTAGGAACTGAGGACTTGTAAGCATTTTGTGATGGAACAAGTGACACAGAGTTTAAATAAGGTGATAGAGATGAATTTAATGGACTACTAAATGAAAAGAGAGTTAAGTATGGAAACTCTTTTTCATAAAAGAAACATTCCTTAAGATATAAATTCTCCCACTAGGATGGAGGCATTTATATCCCTTATAGTTGTCAACACACCTTACAAACAAACACTTGGAAGAATGGAAGCTAAACTTGTGTTTATTGTAATCTCTAAGTAAAGGAAAACAGGTACACCCAAATGGTTTATGAATTCATAATTTGGACTTTTGTTGAAGAGTTTTGCAAAGGAGAAATATGATTAAGGATTGGTGTAGGCAATTTGTTTATGATGTAAATGGCAGTGTGAAAAGCATCTCACCTAAAAATGAGTAGAAGGTGACCTTGAGCTAAGAGTGTTAATCCCATTTCAATAATATAGCGATGCTTCCTTTCTGCACTACCATTTTGTTGATGAACGTATGGACAAGAGTGTCTAACATGAACTCCTAGCTTAGTTAAGTGTGTAGTTAAAGGTTTGAATTCCCCCTCTCTATCACTTTGAACTGCCTTAATTTTTCTCTCAAAGACTATTTCAATAGATTTTTGAAAGGCTATAAAGATAGCAGTGATTTGATCTTTAGATGCTAAAGGGTAAATCCAAATATATTTGGTGAATGCATCTGAAAAATGGACATAGTATTTGTAGCCTTGTGTTGAAATGTAGGGTGAAGGTCCTCACACATCAATATATATTAGATCAAGGGAAGCTGAAAAAGTAGTTTGAGATGCTTCAAAAGGTATTGATGAAGTTTTCCATACTGACATGCATCACATAAATCAAGTGATACATGAGCAGTACATGATTTATTCATTTTCCTAAGTATTTGTTTTAAAACAACGAAGGATAGATATCCCACTTCGGTGTGCCAAACATATATATCGGAATTATTGAAAACTGAAAAAGAAGTAGACTTTATTAAACTTAGACAATGCAAAGTAGCAGTACTAGAATTTGAATCGTTTCTAACAATAGAAGCTTTGCTAGAATTATTACAAACAAATGCTATATTGGTGCTAGAAAAACATGAGTTAACATAGTTTGATGTAGGAGTTGCCAAAAAGAAAGCTGACAATCCAGAGGTAGATAGATTTTGAAAAGCTCTTGGATCAAATATTGAAGGGTCCAGTTGGTGCAACCCATCTTTTAGGACCCCCTGTAGCAGCACCTTCTTTGATTTCTTGTCCTTAACAAGACAAAGATTAGAGTTAAACTCTACTATCACATCATTATCTTTTGTAAATTGAGATATACTTAGGAGCTTTTTGGTGATAGATGACACATGCAAGATATTTCGAAGGTATAAGGGTTGTGTTGGGGTAGTTTGAGAGCTAATTATGGATGAATCAACATGAGAAATAAAGAGTTTAGCTCCATTACCTACAGTGAGCTGCCTTTGACCTTTGAAATCTGATTTGAGTAATTTTGTTGTGATATGGTTAGTTGCCCCACTATCTATGTACCAAGCTAGATCAACAATATTGTTGGGTGAAACAAAGAAGGCATTGGTACCATAACTTCCTTGAGATTGATTCTGTGTACCAGACATTTGCATCTACATTGGTTCTGAAGAAAATTGCCCACTTGGATAAGTTTGATGATGATGTGCTTGAAAATATACACCTTTATAATGATTTACTTGAGAATGTCCTCCTTGATGAAATTGTCCACCTTGATTAACATATTATTGAAAACCTTGTTGCTGAATCCCTTAAAAGTTTTGATGAAATTGCCTATAGCATGCTGAAACCAAGTGACCAGCCTTTCCATAAAGCTGACATATAATCGTGTTACTAGTTCTTCCTCCATTCCTGCCTCGACCCTTGCCTCTACTTCTTTCCTTAAAAGTACCTCTTCCACTAGCATTAGCTCCAAAACTTGTGAAGTTGGCAGAGGCTTTTGCTAAGTCTATTGAGGCCACCATTCGTGTTGAGCCAATTTGCTCTCATAGCTTATCAAAATGAACTGGACTTCTTGAACAAAAGTAAAGCCTTATCTTGAAGTTATATTAACCATCGTAGGGTTCAATTCTGGGCCAATTAGACCTAATATGTGTGTTATCAACTCATCTTCTGATTGAGGCTGACCAACAATTGCTAAGCTTTCACTTAGTTTCTTCATTTTCAGCACATATTCATTTGTTGATGGACATTCTTTTCTTGTCATCTGCATTTCAGTCTTGATCTGCACAATCTTGACCTTAAAAACTTGTGTAAACAACAACTTTAGAGTACGCCATACTTCATAAGAAGTGGTGTAGTGTGTTACTTGGCCAAAAGCTGATTCACTAAGTGTAGAAAGTAAGCAACCAACTAACAATTGATCAATTTTTTTCCATGCCAAGAATTCTTCACTAATCATTGGTTCAATTTCATTAGAATCACCCATATCTACTTGAACATACTTGGATGAACACTTCTTTGGAGTCAAAACAAACTCCTCCAAATCAAAAGCACGAATTATAGACAATAATTACAGATGCCAATAGTTGTAATTACCGTGATCTAGTTTTATTAAAAGCTTGAAGTTTGGATTCGATGATAGAACTTAAAATTGACCTTTCTTTCATGAAGAATTTGATTGCAGCGAATCATGAACAATCAAAACGAGCTGCCATGACTACTACTCCTTAAGCTCTGATACCATGAAAATGTTGAAGTAAAATCAAGAATATTAAAAGAGAAAATCACATAAGTGGAGAGCAAAGCAGATCTGATTTCATTGACATGTGTTTCTTGTAATTACAAGATACAAGAGGCCGGATTGTTGTTCTCTTATATATATATAGTTACTAACTCAACAAACCAACTAGTTTCTGATTGGCTAATTAAATGCTGACATGGCAAATTAGTTAAGAGTTAGTTAAAGAGAATTTACAAGCCTATTAGATAAGTCATACATAGGAGCTGATGAAGAACTTAGTTTTGAGAACTAATGAAGCATTTCAACCAGCTCAAGTCTCAACTTGTGAGCTTAGCTTCAGTTCAATAGTGATGTGGTATTGGATGATGAAAGGTGATGATTGATACGTGAGTTTCAATGAAATTTTTCATTTTTTTTTTTTTTTTTTTTGGTTTTTGATTTTCTAGAAGAAGAACAAAACAGAGACCGGTTGATGTGTTTGTTGTTAATATGAGGATTCGATTGTTGTTGAAGAACAAAAAAGAGTGATGGATTCAAACTAAATGTTATAGGTCTAGCTTTAACTATTTGGTTGAAGCTAAATCTTATTCATATCTTGAAGATTTGGATTACCCAAATCTCAACCAAAATCTTCAAAATCTGGGTTGACTTTTTTTTTTTTTTTATTTTTTTTAAATTTTATGTTTTTAATTAAAGACATCTTTCATTTTTTTTTTTTAAATTTTTCTAAAAATTTGATTTCTTATTGAAGTGACAGGACTCGATTTAACTTCTATCTTAAGTCTGGTAGAATCCTGTGAAAACTAAGGTTTTTTAAATAAAAATCTGAATTTACTGAAAATCCTTTAAAATAATCATTGCAATTCCGAAAATGACTTTATTAAAAATGTAAGTTGAACAAAAATAAAATCTTTAAATTTCTTGAGTTGAAACTCATAAACTAAACATATAAAATAATTTCTCAATTATTAAAAAATGATTATTAATTTGGGAAACGTACTTACACAAGTTGGCAAATAAAGAAACAATATACACAGATTCAATTATTTATCATCATGTGACCCTTCTCACAATATGTAATAATCTTCACGAACTTGCAGTGAATACCTAGAAAATGGATTTTTAAAAAAGTAAGTCTAATACCCAGTGAGTTGATATAAATTTTTAAAAATATTTTTAAATAAATATAACATATTTTTCTTAATCATAATTACTTCTCAATGATTCATAAAATTTCATATCCGAAATAGTGAGACTAAACTTAAATAGGATCTCGTTGATAAAAAGAAACAATTTCAATGATTATATTTGAAAATAAAACTGAATATAAATTTCATATCATCGTAAAACCATAACCTCCATATAATTTTTTTTTCTGTAAAACTCTTCTGTAAAACCTTTCTGAAAAATCTTTTTCAGTAATCTAGTACTTTGTAAGTTCTCTTTCTGTATGTATAAAATATGAAAAATCATAATCTGTAAAACTTTTCTGAAAATATGATTTTAGATTTTTACTTTACACCAAATTAGCACCTGAGAAGCTTTGCTATATGTGGTGGAGAAACTCGACACACACGTAGTGGGTGGGGGATACTCTGCCATAAATGATGGAGATACTCAACACACATGCAGAGGGCGAGGGATAACCTCTGTCATCCATATGCTAGGCGACTCAATGACTTTAACTCTCTCTCAAGCCCCAATGACTCATCTTCTGACCTTTGCACTATATGTGTTAGGCTATTTCTCTGGATCTTACTCACGTGATGCTCGTCTGATCGTTAGAGGGAAGGGTTTACTTTGGTGTTCTAAAACATTTTATTTCTCTTTCCTTTCTCAATTCTTTTATAAAAACATTTTTGCAAGTAAAATTCCAAGTATTTTTCCAATTATATTTTGTAAAACTTTCCACACTAAAAATTTAGTTTCTAACAAAAGTCTTATCCATGCATGTATTTATCAAACTTATAGCTTTTCATGCAAATTTATAAAACATACTATAAACTTTCATGAATCAATTAATTTATTCATAAATTATAAAACATAATTTTACTTTATTGGTTTGTAAAACACTCTTTGGAAACTCATTACAAATCATAAAATCTACAAATCATCAAACATACTTTAAAAATTCCAAAAGGCATAGTTTCTAATTTTATAAAACATAAAGTATACTTTTAAAATCACCAAAACATAATCTTAAATCCATAGGTTACAAAATATGCTTTAAGATTTCAAAATCAAAAAATTTAATTCATAAATCATATAACACAGTTTACTTTGTTAAATCATAAAACTCACTTTGGAAACTCAACATAATTTATAAAATTTACAAATCATCAAAAGTATTTTATAATCACAAAAAGTATAGTTTCTAATTTATAAACATAAAGTGTACTTTGAAATCATGGATAAAATCTAAGTTCCATAAATCACAAAATATATTTTAAGATTTCAAAACAAAATCCATAATTCATAAACCACAATTAATTTCTTAAAATTAGTAAAACAAAAATCTAAAGTTGTAGGTTCCAGACATACTTTAAAGCCTTCAAGATAGACTTTTAAACTTTCCTAACTCATACAATTAGAATCTACTTCATAATTTACAAGTCACATCTTAAAATTGATAAAAGCATAATCTAAAGTTTATGAAAACATAATCTAAATTTATGAATTTTAAGTATACTTTAAAAATCTCAAAGCATATTCTAAAACCCATGTCTCATAAAACATGCATACTAACATAGTTCATCTCAAATCATGAAACATAATTCAAATTCTTAAAACATACTTCAAAACCTTAGAATATACATCAAAATTTATAGATCATAAAATATAATTAAATCATCAAAACTAATAAACTTGAAGCATAACAAAAACACTTTCACAAATTAAGTTTGAGAGAAAATATCCACTTACTAAGTTACTTCCAAGCTCTATAGAAATCCTCTTACACTTGTCTTCTTCTTGGAACTCTTTTCACCTAAAACAACATCAAAATTTACTTAGAATCTACAAGAACTAAACCAAGGAAATTGATCCTAAATTGGAACTAGTTTTTTACCACCAATCATTCTCAAAACTTCCATGATTTCCTGCACTTCTCCTTCCTTCTTTCTCCTCCCTTGCCATTAATTTTTCTTTCTCCTTGTGAGGGGTGTTCAACCAAGCTATGAAATATGGGTGGGGTTGCTTTTTAATTCACATAAAATCACGTTTATATATATTCTCATGCATGACCCAAATATTGTATACCTAGCCATCTTTTCCACCACTCATTTTTCCATCAAATAAAAATCTAACCAAGTTTTCTTTTGTATTTCTAATCTTGCCATTTTTATAACATTTCATTACCATTCTTGTCATTTCTAGAGATTTCTTTCTTTTCCATTAATTACCCTTCAAAAGTTCCATAATTTCTTCTCTTTTGTGGTGGACAATTCTATTCCTCTTATATACATATTCTTTACAATTTTACCCCTCTCACATTCTTCTTTTTACACATTTGTCCTTAGGTGGATGTATTTAGAAAAACAGTTGGATGTGCTTAGAAAGTAATTGAGTCATATTAGTTCTAATTGGGCTCACTTAAATTTCCTTTGCTTTGGGCTTTTTAATTTAATTTTCTAATTGCACCCCTTGTGATTTTATTTGAACCTCATCTAAATTTTATTAAGAGCTAGACGTATATATATATATATATATATATATATATATATATACCTAATAGACCGATTCGGATTCGAGGTGTTACATGAAGTTTGTCAATCCACTGAGGGGCATATTTGTCCTTTCATAGTGATTTTTTTTTTCTAAATTTTTTTAATGTTGGTCATACATATGTCACAATCATAGTTCTCCTTATAAAAAGTCAATAATACCCTTCCCTCTCAAACTTTCTATGTTTTTAACCATCAGTTGATTAACGGGTTGAATATCTTTTTTTTGAAGTGTTTTAAAAAATTAATGATAAAATGAGTTGTTTCCAAAAGACCTTTGACAACCTGATAATTTTCGATATTTCAAAAACTAAAATGAAGTCTTCTTAAAAGACCTACTTTAAAATTATGAACATGCAACGAAATTAAATCCACACGAATGGCAAGAAGACCGAGAAATCGATAGGCAATTAAGTAATCGCGATTTTAGATCCATTCCAACACCCATAAGACTTGGAAAACAATAGGCAATTCAGTAAACGCTGATTTCAAATCCACTCCAACTCCCAGAGCACTTGGAAAACGATGGGCAAGTATATAAAAGCGGTTTGAATTCGATTTCAACTCTAAGACGACTGGGAAAACAATGGGTAAGTCAACGCGATTGTGATGGAAGAATGACTCAATTTCTTTCTTCTTCTTTATATAATGTGTTGGGTGTGTTGATGTCTATGTGAACACTTCAAAGCCAAATAAAAATGGATTCCAAGAAGTGCTTGATTGCATGGGCGATTTTCCTTCTTTTTGCGCTTTTTCGGATCTCCCAAGCCAGAGATAAGCGTAGGTTTGAATTGCGTAATTCTTTGTTTTGTCTTGTTTATTTATTTTTTATTTTAGTATGTCCTCTTTCTCTATTTTTTCTTATACTAAATATATGCTTACACGATTTACTAACTGTTGATTAACTACTAGTAATATTATTTCTAACAGAAAATTCGAAATGAAAATGTCTCATCATATTTCATTTTTAAGATTTTAGACCTATATTTTGAACAGAGATCATCGTGAGAATGGATATCGCAATATTTGATTGTTGATAATTTATTTAGTATACAAAATACAATAGTATGTTTTGACTTTTTAATCTCGTCAAGAAAATCTCAACTATAGGATGCAAATCAAATAGTTATTAGTAAATTGCATTTTTTTCTTCTGATTATTTGTTCACAATTAATTTATTATTACATATATTTCCTCGCAATTAATTTTACTTGGCATACACACAAAGGTTTAATAAGCTGTTGATAATCTTTCAGGTGCAATGTCTCTAGTTGTAGGTAGTCCGGCATGTGGTGCGCAAACGGGTGATTTTCGTGGCGGGGATGGTTATTATGAACAGTCTCGTTCTTGTCCTTGATGAGATTGACAACGAAGCATAGGTGATTATTGCGCCGAATTACCACCATCAATCAGGAAAATGTTCTAATAAAAAATAAAATGAAATCATGCAAAATTATAATTATTATAATAACAGTGAAGTGATGGTCTTCCACTTGGGAGAGATTTATCAGCAGTCCTTGTTTCTGTGCTCTTGATTATATTGAGCACTTACAATATAATGAGAGTTTTGAGCTTGTATAATGAATAAAGTGTCTATTTTATTAAATACTTACTGTTGTAATTGATAGGACTCGACCCGGATTCTCTCTAATAAATCCAACGGTCCTGTCGGGTACCCCACGAGACTCTTCTGAAGTTTAACTAGTAAGACTCAAAAGGATATCGTGGAGCGAACCTGTAACTATTGATGATTTATTAAACATTAAAAATCATTTTTTTAAAATCTCATTATAGATTTCCAAGTCAAATGTAATTAAAGGTATTATCATAAATAGTTAAGTATCTAAAACATGCGCGCATAGTCTTGACATGAAAGTTCTACAAATTGGGTTCAAAATAAAAAATACGCACAAATACATGATTAATATTTAAATCATAATAGTCATAAAGAAAACTAAGCATCATCGTCGGAAGTCTGGCCCACCTAGTTTAAACGCGACGAACTGGTACCTTGATCTTTCGCTCTTGCACCTGGGAGGTTTTCGTAACTAAAAACCAAAAACGTTATGAGCTATAAAGTTTAGTGAGTGTGTAAGGGTTTCTTATCTAAATAAAACTTTCTAAAATTTACCTCTTGAAAAACATTTGTTCGAAAACATTTTTCTTTAAAACAATTTATTTCTAAAAATTTGGGTTGTATAAATTTTCTTTAAGTTTAGAAAACCTTTTTCTAAAATATTTTTAAAACGTTTTCTTTCTAAAGTTTGCTTTTAAATGGTATGCCTTTCTTTCTAAAAATTGCACTAATGGGAAATCTAAGGGAAGCTTTAACCACATGAGCAGGTAGACCAGATCCATTCAGTGTGGGGGGTCATGTGGCGTAAAGCTAGCATCGCATATCGTGACAAAGCTACAAAGACATCCTATTACTGCGCGGCGGAACTACTATCGTACATCGCATAGCGAAATAATACCTTATAAGTGTAGAGGATGACACGACAGACATGACAGACTCGATCCCCCTGATGTTAGCAGGACTAACCCTCTCAACACTTACCATACATTGCGGGGTATACCGACTAGGTTTTAAAGCTACAAGGTCTCTCTATCTATAAACTTAAGTGACACGACAGATGGTGACACGACAGACATGACAGACTCGATCCTCCTGATGTTAGCAGGACTAGCCCTCCCAACACTTACCATACATTACGAGGTATATCGACTAGGTCTTAAAGCCATAAGGTCTCTCTATCTATAAACTTGGGTCGTTCCACTAGTCTTTGAAAACTCTTTCTTTTTTATAATTCAATTCAATTTCTTTTTCATAAAATTGCTAATAATATTTGCATACCATCTTATACATAAACAATTTCTTTGCATGCTAAAAATAAATCATTGATAAGCTAAAAAGAACAAATGATAAAAGTCTATAAGGATTTGCAAAATAAACTGAAAGGTATCTAAAAACATTTTTCACACTCATAGTTTGCTACCCAGCTCACTAACAGCTTCTCTTTCAGCGTTCTTCGTTAGCTCACTGATCACCTAATTTTAATCACAAATTGAAATTCTCCATTCAGCTCGCAGAACATTTCAATTTCTATTATCTTTATAACTTATAATCTCAACCAATATGTTACGCACTACAATACTACCAATCCAACTCGAACTGTGAGCTTACACTCCAGCTCTTTCTAGCTCGCGCCTTCAACGAGCTCCTACCTTACCCAACTTAGCCCATCTTGCGGGCATCTACCATTCCGACGAGCTTGCTTAGTTTACCCTTTTTAGCGAGCTGTTACCTTCTTCTAGCTCAGCTTCGTTCACGACCCTGCTCAGCTTACACAACCTTAGTCCAGCTCGGACATGCATTATAGAGGGTTGCAGCATCCTTCAGCTCCCTCTAGCCTAGCTTGCGCTTCAGTCCAATTCAACCAATACTGAAGGGCTGCGGGTATTATTCAGCTCCTACTCAACGAGCTCCCGCGTGAGCTCACTTACAACACTTCCTTTCCAGGTTTTCACATCCTTACAGACATCAACACACTCCAATCCTCTATAAATTTCACATACACACTCTCAACAACATCTTATCAGCTTCATCATTCAAAACCAGGTCACAACACCACAATTGGTTGTGCGACCGGTCACTTAAATATCCTAAACAATAATTAAACTACTTCAGATCGACATTATATCTCAAATACTCCACTTACCAGATCTTTTCCTCAGTTCTTTGCCTTGATTTCCCACTTGTTTGCTGCTTCAATATCACCAGATCTATGCACAAAATCTCATTAATATCAGACGTTGTTCATAGATTGTCTAACAGATTTCTTACTAAACTAAAACCATAAATCTTAATCTTATCACGCGATTCTTATCAGATTTGATTCCTAAATCGGTTCTTCACCTTCCAGCAGTTTGATTTCCTCTAAGAATGGCAGCAGATCAGCTTGATGTAGCTGCAATCTGCCTCATTTCTTCTCTGTCGATAGCTTCCCATTCTCTCTCTCTAGATGTTTGTTTAACTCTCTTGTTCTCTCTCATTTTCACGATAAACTCTCACCACACACACACGTATTTATAGGCGTGGGTCAAACTCACTTTTCACCCTTAAACTCCCTTAAAATTATGACTTTGCCATATTCTAGAGAATTCTTTACTTTTCCCAAATGACATTGTCTTTTCTTTTTATTTATAATTTTACCATTCTTATAAAATTCTTTTATTTATACTAATTACCCCACAACTTTTATTATTTAAATTTACTTCCGATTCTTTCGGAAACTTTATAAAATTTAAATTTCATCTTAAAATATTTTAAAATATTTTTTATTATTTCATGAACAAAAATATCTCATTCCGAACACACATACAATACAAATTCATGAGAGGGTATTACAATTATTTTTTCAGTTTTTTTTTTTTAATAAAAGTTAATTAAGTTAGAGATGTCAATGTCAAACTTTGATAGTCTAGTTCCTAAGTGTTGAATATATGTTGTAGTTGTTTTGTTTTCCTAGTATTATTAGTATTTATTAAGTATAAATTATACATAAAAGTAATAGTTTGTGAATATTGGTACTGATATTGCCATCTGATAATCTTATTTATATACCCATAATTCATTTATCAATTTTATTACTGAAATATCCCGAAAGAAAATTATCTATATGGACAATATAATTTTTCAATTGATTAAAAAAAAAGTACAATTGGTTTAAGACTTTTATCAGACACCTTACATTAAATTTTTTAACTCGTGGGCGATGAAATAAGTTTGATCTAAAAATTTTCTATATTTTCTCACTCTTTTCTATTTACTTTTAAATAATTTAACACTTAATTATGATACAATCATGAGACAAATAATTTTAGCACTGATTGTTGAGATTTTTCCCATATATTGGATTGGGAATTGCACACAAATTTATCCCGTAAACTTGATTTTATATCGCTATCATAACATAAAATATCATCATTATTATTATTAGCGACTGCCATGATTACTAAATTTTAAAAGATAATTAGATGCGTATTTTGCTGTTAGTAGTGCATGCTGTGTACACCGATAGTTTGATTATATTTGAGTTTTAAAAAATAATTAATCTTTAAATAAGTATATATTTAAAATAAAAGATAAAATTCTAATTTAAACAGAATAGTACAATATTAAAAAAGTACACGAATTCGTGAAAACAAATAGGATGTTGCTTCCATCAGGGGTGGAGGTGCTTATTGGAGGAGTGGAGTGTATCTCATGCGAGTGCGCTGGTTGATTCAGTATAATCTCAAGCGAGGAGTAAAGTTATTGTTAACGTAAGGTACAAAATGAAGATGAGAAATCATAAACTACTTTTAGGATTTCAGATCTATCATTGTCTGTTAGCAACTACATCATAAAAATGCACCGGTTGCACAACATGTGATTGTTGATATATATATTTTATAATTTTTCTATGATGATTGTCAGTAAAATATTCAGCAAGACATCCTGACTCTAATTCTATCATGATATGCATGGTTTTAGTAAAATGTATTGAATTTACATGGGCATACGCATGAAGTTCTAAAGGTTGTTGATCTTTCGTATTCAAAGGTTAGAGGTTGTGTTTTTCAAAAAAAAAAAAAAAAAAAAAAGGGTTAGAGGTTGTGATTCACTTTCATTATCTTCCAGGCAGAGGCCCTACTCTTCCAGCAACAGAGGTAGTGGCGGAGTCAAGGTTGTTGATTTGGAGGGGGACGTCAAAAATAATTATTCAAGTTTTTATAAAACAAATATAATAATCTTGAAAAACTAATTAAAATGTAACATAAGTTTGTCTTACTGTAAAAAAATAAATTAATAATTGAATTGGACTCTACCTAGGTTTATAAATCAAAGCGAAACTAGTCGCTCATTTAAATCTTGAAAGTCACTAGTGTCCTGGATACGTTGACTGGGGTCTAGCAAAGCGCACACAAGGATATTCTTGTTGAAGTGTGTGTTATCAACTTATCATGTCGATTTAGTTCCACTATATCATTAGTTTTGCTTTTTGCTTTTTTTTTTTTTTTTTTTTTTTTTTTTTTTTTTTTTTTTCCATTTTTTCATTTTATTTTATTTTATTTTTGTATGTTTAATGATAAGCAGTGGTGATATGGGTTTGATTATGAATTATAGTGATGTGGGTTTGGATGATAAACGGTGATGATTGATATATGAGTTTTAATAAAATTTTTCCTTTCTTTTTCAGTTTTTGATTTTCTAGAAGAAAAACAAAAGAGAGACCGGTTGATGTATTGGTTGTTAGGGTGAGGATTTGATGGTTGTTGGAATAACAAATGAGAGTGATGGATTCGAACCAGTCAACCAGATCTTCCACCAAGATCTTTAAGATTTGGGTAATTTTTTTAAAATTCTTTTTGTTTTTTTAAATCTAAAAATTTGATTTCTTATTTAAATTTATCAATCCACTGAGAGACATATCTGTCCTTTCATAGAGATATATATATATTTTTGTCTTTAAATTTTGTTTAATCTTGATCATACACATGTCATGATCACAACTCTCTTTGCAAAAAGTCAATGATACCCTTCCCGCCCAAATTTTCTATCCCCTTTATCCATCACTTGACTAATGGTTTGGATTTTTTTGAACAGTTTCTAAAATTTTAGGGATGAAATGAGCTGTTTTCAAAATATCTTTAAAAACATGATAGTTTTCGATACTTTAGAGATTAAAATAAAGTTTTAGTTTTTGATACCTAAGGAAGTAACTTTTTTTTTTTATTATTTTTTTATTTTTAAAGGGAACTCCTACATTGATTGATTTTTTGTAATTTTTTTTTTTGAGTAAATTACAATCTAACGTATCGGTTTAAAAATAATTGCAGGCCCAATCACATTTTGCTGTTTATTATGATTTATCCTATTGTCGTTAGAGTCTCTCCATTAAAGTTAACTGAGACAAGGGTAATATTGTTTTTTGATCTTATTTTTAATTTTTTAAAATAAATTATAAAATCTTTAAAATAAATTAAATAAAAAATTAATTTTCTTTTAATAAAAACTTTAAAATTTTTAATCTTCTTCTTGTTCTTCTCTTTTCCTCTTTTCTTCATCTTCATCTTCTCTTCTCTTTCTTCTTCTTTTTTTCTTCTTTGAACCTAGATTTTATTTGGGTTCGAGACAAACCCAGATGAAATTTGAGTTCTTTTGAATGAACTCAAAGACAACGAACCCAGAAATCTCTGGGTTCGTTTTGAACCCAGATTTCATCTAGGTTTATTTCGAACCCAGATGTTGTTTGATGATGATGTTGGCTTTTGATGATTGAAGATGTTGGCTTTTGATGATGTTTAGTTTTTATTTTTGGGTTTGATTGAATATGATCTGGGGATTGATTGAAGATGATGTTTGAAGAAGCTAGTGTGTGGGTTTGATTGGAGAATGGGGGTTTGATTGAAGATGATGTTTGGGGTTTCCATTGGATGTTTGAACATGATGTTTGGGGTTTCATTGAAGATGATGTTTGGGTTTGATTGAAGACTAAAAGTTAGAAACTAGAAATCAATTTCTGGTTTTTTAATTTTAAGTTTTTTTCAAATTAATCTCTAAAAAGATTTTTTTAATTTTTTTCAATTATTATTTATTTTTTTATTTTTAAATTTTATAATTTTTTTTTTGAAATTAATCTTTACCGTCCATCTTAAACTGAACAGTGGAGGTTTGACGAAAATTTTTCTTATTTAATTTTTATTTTTATTTAATCTTATAATTTTTAATTATTTTTTAAATTTCTTTTTGAAAATAATTAAAAGGTGGGGACATTTTAGTCTTTTTATCAATAACGGTTAACTCTAAAGGAATTTCCTAATGGGAGGGGGTTTATTGTAATTAATATCAAAAGTTGACTCCATTTGTAATTATTTTCAAATTGGTAGATTAAATTGTAAGTTGCTTTTTTTTAATTTATTATATATATGCAGTTTTGTTGAAAAGTAAAAACTTTCAAATCAAACAATAACATCAACCTGAAAATCATTTTGGAAGTGACCCTTTTAAAGAGGTGAAAGGACACAATGACCCTTAAAACTTAATAAATTTCAGTTAAAAAAATAAAAATTATAGAAATAACCATTTTTTTGAGGCTGAAATTGAAACATAACCCCTTTTATAGATTAGCTATTCTTATCAAGTACATTTTCATCTAAAAATAGTTTTTCTTATATAATTTTGAAAGAAAAGTTAGTGTTCAATTTAAGCCTAAAAAATGATCATTTATAAAAAAAAAAAAAAAAAATCCCTTTAAAAAGTCCCAAACCTAAGCCATATATCTGGTATAGAGAATAATGTTGTTATCCCACTCATCGCTTTCTCTCAATCTCGAAAGACCTTTGGATTCCTTTCCTCATCTCTCTCTCTCCAAAGACCTCTCCTCCTCTCCAGAGACCTCTCATTCGTCACAACTTTACACTCTAACACCAATCTTGTTCTCATATGGAAACCTTCCAATGACTAATCAGAGAAATTGTCCAAATATTCCAAACAATTACGCACTTTTTAAAAGCCATTTGGATTCGAAGTTTTTACTTGGAGATGGAACTCCGAATGCCTAAAACAATTAAGCACTTTCGTTTGTCTATTTTTATGTTCAAAGTCCTCTTAGTTTCAATTTAATTTTGTTCCATACTCCTTAAAAATTCCAAGTTGTTCACTTGCATCATTGTTTAATATTTTGAATTGTCTAAATTTTCATCACCCATCACTGACATCACAAATTCAAAGTCGTCCACTTTCATCATTCTTTTTTTTTTTTTTTAAAAAAAATTTTAATTGTCTAAATTACCTTCACCCAACAAGCACAAATGTTACATACTTTACTCCTCACTTGAAAATCTAGTGCTGTCAAGCACCTTTGTAACATCCCTTCCTGAACTCAGTACTTTAGAGGAAATGTGTTAACTGTACTCTTATGTATGGAAACAAAAGTATTTATTTTATTGAAATTTGGGGATAAATTACTCAATTGGAGTATTTTATCATAAATTTGAAGTTTTAATGACTTTAAAATATTTTGAAAATTTTATGGGTTAAAATGAAGATATAAAATTTTGAGGGGACAAAAAGACACTTTACATAGTCAGCATACCAGAAATTGGTGTGAGTATCACATAGAAGGAGATTTCATGAGAAAGCACAATCCATATGAAATCAAATAGGCCAATAAAGGGTGGACACATGGAATCCACTAACTTTGGAAAGGCCTATATAAAGGGGCTATCAGCAGGAAGTATTAAGAGATTTAAAAAGAGAGAATTGATAGAGAGGGAGAGAAAGAACTATTGACAGAAGAACAGAAGAAGCAGTGGCCAAACTAGGGTGTGGCGGTAAGAGAGTGCTGCAGGAGGGAGGCTCGAGAAGGAGTTCGCGGTCAGCTAACTTAACCAGGTTAGTATGTGATCTCACTTCTTTTCTTGTGGAATGGAAATATTAAGTCCAGAGTAAATAAGATAGTTAAGAAATTTAATAGATTTAAAGTAGTTTGCTGAGTAGGATCTCTGAAATGCGACCTAGCGATATGGAGAAATGGATAAAATATTGGTATGGACAAGGATTTAGACTCAAATTCGTTATGGTTTTACCTTGGTTTTAGATTAGCTCGCTAAAGATATAAGAAAATGAAAGTTGGTGAGACCGTAATGTATTGATAATTTTGTAAGAGTAAATCTGGAAAGGAAATGAGAGTATGTAGGACGTATGAGTGGCAGCAAACTGGTCTTGAGTGTGAGCTCGCAAATAGCGAGCTGAGCAATACTCGTATCCTTTTTACTACACTTGTTTAGACTAGACTAGAGCAACAACTAGCAAAGGGAGCTGAGTGAGGTTGCAGTCCATTAGGGGTGCCTGGCCAAGCTGGCCTAAGGCAGTAACTCGCGAAGGTGAGCTGAGAGATGTTGTGAAACGAACTGAGCTAGAAGAAGGTAGCAGCTCACAGAATAGTAAGAGTTAGACGAGTTGGTGGGAGCTCGCGACATAAGTTGGCCTGAGCTCGCAACTCAAGCTGGACTAGACAGTACTGCAGTCTATTATAATTGAGATGAATAAATAAGTGGTAGTGATAATAAAAGGGATTATGACTTGAAGTGTGTTTCATGTATGCATGTTCTAAGAGAGGTCACTGTTGCATGAAAATATAGGTGACTAGCGAGCTGACGAAGGACGCTGAAGGAGCAGCTGTTGGTGAGCTGGGCAGCGAACAATGAGTGTGAAAAAAAAAAACTATATAAATGTTTTAGTTTATCTAGCAAGCATATTTATGCCTAGAATTTTCATTATTTGCTTTTAGCTATAAATGATTTTATGTTTTAACATGGAAATCATATTGATGAGATATTATGAAATATGTTAGCATATTTTTCTATGTTTATAGAATAAAAAGAAAGTGATTCAAAGTTATATAAAAAAAAATATTTTCAAAGGCTAGTAGATGACTCAAGTTTATAGATAGACTTTTTAGCTTCAAACCCGACTGGTATACCCCACTGTGTATGACAAGTGTTGGGAGGGCTAGTCCTACTAATTGTAACACCCTCTCCCGATTTAGTTACTGTGCATATGTATGGAATAGTGTATTGTACTAATATACCCTTGTTTATAGAATAATAAAGGAATTTTGAAGTATTCAAAGATGAAATTAAATTTTTGTAAAGTTTTCGGAAGGATCGAAACTAAATTTAAATTATAAAAAGTTGAGGGATAATTGATGGAAATAGAAGATTTTTATAGAAGAGTGGCAAAATTATAAATAAAGGGAAAGATCAAGGACATTGGGAAAAAGTGAAAAATTCTCTAGAATATGACGAAATCGTAAAATTAAGGAAGTTTGAGGGTAAATGTTACACTTGACCCACGCCTATAAATATACGTGGGTAGTGGGTGTGTCGTGAGAGAGAGAGAGAGAGAGAGAGAGAGAGAGAGCTGAAGAAAAATCTAGAGAAAGAGAGAGAGAGAACTGTCGACAGAGCAAGGGAAGCAAATTTGCAGCTAAATCAAGCTGATTTCCATCATTTTTTGAAGGATAATCAGGCTGTGGGAAAGTAAAGAACGAATTTAAGAAAGGTATCAAGCCAGATCTGGTAAGAACTAAGTGGTAAAAGTAAGTTTTCATGGTTTCATTTTAGTAAGAAATCTGTCAAGAGCTGTCAGTGGATTGCATTTGTTCTAATACAATTTTTGTGAATAGATTGGGAGATTTAAGTAGTAGACGAGTGGGAAACCAAAGCAAAAAGCTGAGGAGAAACTGGTAAGTAAAATGACTGAGAAAATAATATTGATTTGAAGAAATTGTTTGTGGTTTAGGATGTTGAATTTTCCGTTGCACAATCTATTGTGGTTGCGACCTGGTGTTAGATGAAAAATCTAATGAAATGTGGTTGAATGCATGCATGTGAAAATTTTAATGAGGTTGGAATGTGTGAATAATCTAAGAGTGTAAAACCTGGAAGTGAAGTGTTGAAATTGTGTATGCGTGAGTTTGGGCGGGAGCTCGTGAGGTGCGAGTTGGATAGTGCCTGCAGCTTATTTTCCAGCCCTGGTCGAGTTGGATTGGAGCGCGAGCTCACAAAGAGCGAGCTGAGTGAGAACTCTGCCCGTTATGATGCCCGACTGAGCTGGCCTAAGGCAGCAGCTCGCAAAGGGGTAAGCTGAGAGGTGCTTATAGAGCGGGCTGAGTTAGAAAAAGGTGCCAACCTGTAGAAAAGGAGAGCTGAGCGAGCAGGCCTGAGCTCGTAGCTCGAGCTGGATTGACAGTACTACAGTCTATAACAACTTAGATGAAATTTTAAGTTGTAGAGATAATAGAAATGACTTAGAATTGGAGTGTTCTATGAGCTAAGGGAGATTTCATTTGTGATTAAGTGTAGGTAAAGAGGTGAGTTGAGGAGGTCGCTGAAGTAGAAATTTCAAGTAGATTAAGAAGCAAACTGTGAGTGTGAAAATATTTTTATAAATGTTAATTTCTTTTAAGTTTATCATGAAAGTGTTTTTATAGACTTTCATTTCTTATTTAGCTCATAAAAGTTTTCATGTTTTAGCATAAAAAAAAAATAGTTCATTTATGAATTGGTATGCTAGTATATTTTATGAGTATAGAATGAAAAGAAATTGATTTGAATAATGGAAAGAGAAAGAGTTTTCAAAGACTAGTGGATGATCCAAGCTTATAGATAGATAGACCTTGTAGCTTCAGACCTAACCGGTATACACTGTAGTGTATGACAAGTGTTGAGAGGGCTGGTCTTACTAACCCTGGGGGGATTGAGTCTATCATGTCAGTTGTGTCACCCTCTATACTAGTGGGTATTATCTCGCTACGCGTTGTGCGATGATAGTTCCACCACGTAGTAGCAAGATGACTTAATAGATTTGTCATGGTATGCGATGCTAGCTTTTATGTCACGTGACATATCCCCCCCCCCCCCTCCCTCTCCCCCCCCCCTTTTCCCCTCCCATCTCCCTTACACTAATCGAAGCTGGTCTGGCCACTCATGTGATTGTAGCTTTCTTTGAGTTCCCTATTAGTACATTTTTAGAAAGAGAAACATACCATCAAAAGCTGATTTTAAAAAGAAAATGTTTTAGAAATATATTTTGGAAATTTTGGAATATTTTAGCATTTAATGAACTTAAAAGTTTTAAGTAAAAGTTTTTGAAGCTTCATAACAAGATTTTAAAACACAAGTTTTTAGTAAAAAAAATGCTTTTAAATAAAAATATTTTTTAAATATTTTTCGAGGGATAGACTTTTATAAAGATTAGTTTAAATAAAAATGCATACACAATTACTGAACTTTTATAGCTCATAATATTTTTGTTTTATGTTACAAAAACCTCGTAGGTGCAAGAATAAGGGATTAGGGTACCCGTTAGTCTCGTTCAGATTAGGTGGGACAGACGATCGACGATGCTATATAATTTCTTTTGTAACTATTATGACATGGTTATCCAGCATGTGTTTAAGCATATTTTTTATTATGAACAAATTTTGCAGAATTCTTTATATTGTAATATCACATGCATGTTTTAGATACTTGATATATTGAAATATTTTTAATTAGGTTTTGACAATTCTATTCATAACATTGATTTGAGATTTTAAAAATTTTATGATCCATATGGTTAGCAAATTATTAATAATCACAGGTTCACTCCACGACATCCTTTTGAGTCTTGTTAGTTAGACTTCAGAAGGGTCTCGTGGGGTGCCCGGCAGGATCGTTGGATTCGTTAGAAGGAATTCGGGTCGGGTCCTGTCACTAACTTTGGGGGGGAGGGGGCGAGGGACTGAATCTGTCAAAGTCGAGTTGCCCTTTACACTTGTGGGGTATTATCTCACAACACGATGTGCGATATAGCATTCCGCCACGTAGTAGCGAGATGTCTTTGTAGATCTGTCATGGTATGCGATGCTAGCTTTTACGCCATGTGACTCCCCACACTGAGCGAAGTTAGTTTGGCTGCCATGTAGTTATAGCTTCCCTTGGGTTCTTATTAGTGCATTTAGAAGAAAAACATTTTTCTTAAAAGTATAATTTTTGAAAGCAAAATGTTTTAGCAAAATTATAAAACTCTAGTTTTCAAAAATAAAAGAAGATTTAAAAAGAAAACCTTTTCAAATGTTTTTTAGGAGGAAATTTCTAAAATATCCTGTTTAACTAAAAATCAAATCACGCTCACTCACCAAACTTTAGTAGCTCACTTTTATTTTGTTTTTTCTTTTGTAAAAACGTCCCAGGTGCAGGATCAAGCGATCGGAGTATGCGCTCTCCTCGTTCGGATTAGGTGGACCATGGATAACCGACCTCTCTGTGAAGTCATAATCAAATATTTGATTTAGAATTTAAATTACATGCATGTGTAATTCGAATTTTGCAGGACATATCATTTATATTCATGGTTTTGTAACACTTTAATTATATTTATATTTATATTTAGTACTTAATATTAACTTTCGTACTTGACATAAAAGTTTTTAGATTTTGAAATGCACTTTAGATCACGATTTATAAACATAGATATTATGAAATTTATTGTTTTAAGATATTTAGCAAAGATTCAGTTAAGAGTTCGCTCCTCGACATCCCATTGGGTCTTGTTAGTTAGATCTCAGAAGGATTTTGTGGGGTGTTCGGCAGGATCGCTGGATTCAATAAGAGAGAATCCAAGTCAGGTCTTGTCAATCTCTGCCACTTTGCAGGAGCCACGAAATTAGATTATCTTTTAAGTTAGTTATTTTACTGATTATATATATTTAATAATATGTATAATTAATAATATAATATAATTCTTTTTTATTTTTATATTATTAAATATAGCTAGATAAAGTATGGTCCTATGTTTGGTAGTGCAATATGAATTAGTTGGGATTCCATTAAATTAATTTTTTTACAAGAAATTAAAAGTATTTTAATTTATTTTAACTAATTAAAAAAATGAAATTAATGTAATTAAAAATAATAATAATAAAATTAATATGGATAAGATTTGAAGTTACATTTATATATTGTATGAACAAATATAACTAAAATTAAAGTAATTTAAAAAAGATGAGAGAGACAGAGAGAGAAAGAGAGTGTGTGTGTGTGCGCGTGCCGGGGAAAATAAACAGGGAGGACTCTTGGAAAAAAAGGCAGAACGTGTAGGACTTGGAATTTTGAGAAATTAAATTCACATGAGAAGACTTGGAAAACAAGAGTAAAATAACAGGGAGGACTCTTGGAAAAAAAGGCAGAACGTGTAGGACTTGGAATTTTGAGCAATTAAATTCACATGAGAAGACTTGGAAAATAAGAGTAAAATAACTTCACTCTAAGAGGAGTTGACCTAGACAATTAAGACAAACAACAATGATGGGACTGGATGACTCTTGGAAAAAAAAAAAAATTGTAGAAATGGAGCATTTTAAGTTGACTTTTTTTTTTTTATTTTTATACATTACTAAAGAACTCAACATATATTTCACTAGCACCAAATAAATGAAATGAGTTTTAATAGCACTAAACTATTGTTTATTTTTTAATGACAAAAGTGTCCTTAATTTTGCAATTATTTTCGTTTTAAATTATTAGTTCGTATTAGTTAGCAAACACATTAATAGATAGTGAATACATGATTAGTTTACGAACATATGAATAGATAATGAACTCAAGATTCGTTAGTGAACACACGAATAATTAGCAGATACATTATTAGTTAGTGTCTAGACAACTTGAAAAATCTATTGAAATCATGAAGATTCTAATGAAAATTTCAAAAAATCTGATAATTAAAGCAATTTAAGATGATATTGGATTTAACAAAAAATCAATTTAGACTGACAAGATAACAATAATTTTACTATAGGAGCTAGTTAACTGCTTTTAAGTTGTGTAATCAATCTTATGCACAAATTGAAAAAAAAAAAATTATAGAAATAAAGTACAAAACAAAGAAAAGAAGCATGCACACATGCAATTCAAACTTAATGGGCTTGTTCTCATGTGGAAAAGTTCCAGCTGCCCTTGAAGCAAATTTGGGAGGTTAGAAAAAGCGTAAATATAAGGAAAATTATACAAACAATTAAGCGCTTTTTACTTGGGACTTCAGAGAAACCGTTTTCTTTGAATTTGTTTCCGAGTTTTTACATGGAGACGGAACTCAGAATGCCTAAACACAATACATTAAGAGCAAAAAAAGAGGGGCCCGAGTCAAATTCCCTATGTTAAGACTATCATCAATCATCAATCAATGGCAAACCAGGAAGAACTTCATTCCACAGTCAAGCAGTCCAGAACCTGGGGGGTAAATTAGGTTTCAGTTAGGGAATGCGAGCTCAGCTTCAGTTAGTTACTAGGCTTATTATCTGGAGAATCTTCCAGAATGCTGAGGAAAAATTCTTGTATAAAAAGATTGTCAATATTTCAAAAAAAAAAAGAAAGCTTGTCAAATACCAAAGAAATATAAAGAAAAAGAAGTGGAAAAACAAGATTACAGTCTCATAAAAACTCTCTCAATTCTCTCTTAATTCGCTCTCAATATAATCTGAAATTTCACTCCATTCCATGATCAGTTTCGTTTACTTTCATTATCTCTTTTTCTGTTCAAATTAAGTCTTCCATTTGACTAGATTTTCATCTTCCAACACGCAAATGAAATCTACCCGACTTCCCTATTCCATGATCAGTTTGGTTTACTTTCATTGTCTCTTTTCCGATCGACGTCTCCCGCTTTCCTTATTGTTTAATATTTTATTGGAAAAAATCTAAACCCTCTGAAATATGAAATAATCAGTTTATCCCAACTTTTCAAAATATTAATCAAAATACTCTCTACTGTCAACCAAAAGTGGTTTCCATCCAATTTTTTAGTAGTATTGTGATCAAATAACTAAAAAACCATAATACCGTTCTTAGACTGTTTACCCACTAAAATTAAAAATAACAAAAAATAAACATAAATATAAAAATAATTAAGAATGGGAAAAATGAAAAAAATTTAATTTTTTTAAACTTACCATAAAAATAAATGTAATAATTAATTATATTTAAAATTATTAAAAAAATCCTAACAAATAAATATGTAAATTAAAAAAAATTAAAAAAGGAAATCAACCCATATCTGGGTTGGTTTCCTTATTTGGAATTGATATAGTAAACCAAAAAATAAAAAAGGTAATCAACCTAGATCTGAGTTGGTTTACTATATTTATTTGTTGATTGATTTCCTTTTTTAAAAACCATTACAATCAGTTGTTGATTTTCCTTTATATGGTGATCTTTAACATCTTTCACAATTACAAACTGTTATGCCCATTTCCTCGTTCTTTGCCTAAATGGGCCAGTATAAGCCCCAGACGCATGAACAGGAGCGAGGGCCCAAGATCGAGACCAGCAGTTTGAAGCCTAGCTCGCGAGGCCGTCCAGGTCGCGAGCTCGCAACAGCTGCCAGACCTCCCAAGCATGCATCCTGCCCGCATCACCAGTTCGTCGAGCTCGCGAGACCACCCAGGTCGCGAGAACCCCCAGACTGTCTAAATCTCCTCTCCTGGCCACGACGACATATCTCCAGCATACATCACCTGACTGACCAGAGAGCTTATTAGGGGATGTCGTGTGCAGCAAGTCATTAGAATCACCAACTCTCATGATTTCCCGTCGAAAACTGCCTGCACAATTACCCAGAAGCATTCAATGCGGCAAGGTGCAATTAATGAAGTGAAGGCCTCTCCTGGTGTATTAAATGCAGACGTGTGCAAGAAGAGAACAATGATTACCTTTACAATTAATGCAGCATGATTATGTTAGGATTAGTTGAAACTAGCCGTTGCCAGTAACGTGTGTAACTTTCTTTTGTATTTTCTATTGTCATCTCCCCCTCTCTATAAATATGGGAGACATTTTATTGTACAAACAAGCTGAAACTACTAGAGAATCGTCACTCTGCGGGAATTACTCCAGAGTGACCGTGGACGTAGGTGCTGTCACCGAACCACGTAAAAATCCTTGTGTGTGTATGTGTGTGTGTGTCTCTCTCTCTCTCTCTTTCTCTTTTATCTTTCATTGATCATCTCATTAAATTCAACCAACCTCCACGACCGACATTTCTTCACCTGAATTAATCACCACCAACCTCGAACCTTATTAATTATTCATTTATCACACTTCCGTTAGTACGATCATCCTTTAATTACCAAGCTCGCAGTCTGGGCCCCAGAATCTCTAGTTGACCGTTTTCAAACATCAACATCTTTTGGCATTAGAAGGAGGGTCCAACAGCGACCCGGTAATCTCTATCCAGTTACTATTTCACATTTACTTACATTTGTCTGTCATGGCTAGAATCAAGGCAACGAGGAGTGTCGGAGTGGCAGATGAGCGACATGAATTTCGAAAGGATCAGCAAAGCGCCTCACCTTCCGGAAACGAGGTCGCTCAGGAATGGCAGCAGCGCCAGCGAGCTCTAGAAGATACAGTAAGGGAGTTAACGACGACAGTCAGGGTGTTGGTGGAAGTCCAAGCCCGTACGATGCAAAGACAGGTGGAGGTCGCACCACTAGGCAGAGCTCGCCGTTAGCCTTCAGAAGAGATCCCAACTCCAGAGGGGGTAGCCGCTAGGGAAAGGTCGCTGACTGAAGGATCAGCTCGCTCTTCAAACCAACACCCAAGGAGAGCCAGGGGGCGGAACCAGGAACGGCAAATCTCACCTCGCCCGAACGAGATAAGGGCAAGGGTGAGCAACGAGGGCGCCAGGCGCGAAGAGGGTAGTCGTGGGCTAGAGCGAGTTCGCGGACGCCGTGCAGGTTATGAGCCCGAGCCGCAGAGGGCCGCCAGACGTGTAGAAGCTTTCGACGAGGAGGGTAGATCGCAGAACCGTCACTTGAGGGAGCAGGAGAGTACCGGTAGATGGAACCCCAGTCGGCGGTCCTTGACCCAGGACCCGGTAGTAGAGGAGTTGTTACAGAGGGTCCAACAATTGGAAGCTCGACCTGGAGGCCAGAACAGGGAAGAGCTGGAGGATTGCAGGGTACCATTCACCCGGGAGATCGACACAGTACCCCTGCCAGGGAAGTTTAAACTCTCCAATATCTCTCCATACAGTGGTAGGACGGATCCCTACAACCATCTGGACGCCTTCAATGTGCAGATAGATCTTCAGACAGATGACCCGCTGGTAAAGTGCCGAGTATTCCCAGCTACTCTAGGGAATGCTCCGCGAGCTTGGTTTAAAGGCCTTCCAGCCCGCAGCATCGGAAGCTGGAGAGAATGTCAGAAGAGGTTTCTGGACCAATATAAGGCCTTGAGGAAGCAGCTCACGCTAGCCTGTCAGCTCGCCACCATCTTCCAGAGGTAAAATGAATCCCTGAAGGATTACATCACTCGGTTCAGAGAGGAGGTGAGTAATGTGGAAACACCCTCTGACGAGAGTATTTTAACAGCCATTTTTGTAGGGCTCAAGAAGGATGGGAAGCTATACGAAAGTATTTACAAATCCCCAGTGAAGGATCTGGGAGAGTTTTATGAAAGGGCTGCCAAGGAGATCAGATGGGAAGAAGCCTTCGGGGCTAAGAAACCCGGCGGTCAGCGAGGTGAAGCTAGCGGTTCCCACCGCGAGAAGAGGAAGAACCATGGCAGTGATAGACCAGGGGAGCAGAGACACCAGACTGCCAATGTTGTGGCGAAGCGAGCTAGACCAGGGCCAATGGGGGAGCGACCCCGACGTCCAAGTCGATATGAGAGCTATAGCATATTATCGGACAGGCAAGATAGGATCTTCGCCGCAGAGAGAAACAGGGAGAATTTCGGGAAGCCACCTCCGACTGGACCCCCCAATTGACGTCGGGATCCGAGGAAGTACTGTGCCTACCATAATGAGAACGAGCACAATACGTCAGACTGCTAGCAATTGAAAGATGCCATTGAAGAGCTCATAAGACGAGGCCGCCTAGGAAAGTATGTTGTACAGCCTGCTGGCAGACGACCTCAGCACCAACAATCTCAAGGACAAGACCAGCAGCCCGAGCAACAGCAGCCTTAGCGAGCTCGGAGCCCGAGCACGAGCCCGCTGTAAGAACAATTTTTACTATTTATGGTGGACCCCATATGGCAGGTACATCAAACAGGTCGCACTAGAGGTACGTGCGGGAAGCGAACCATATCCTGCTGGCAGAATATGGAAGAGTTGAGGGACCCACCAAAAAGGCAAAGGCGTCCTCATATAACATTGTATTCACGGAGGAAGACGAGAGGGGAGTACGTTGGCCCCACAACGATGCATTGTAATCCGGGCCCAGATCAGTAACGTCGAAGTACGAAGGATAATGATTGACACTGACAGCTCGGTCAATGTCATGTATAAAGACTGCTATGATCAGATGAGACTAGGGACTGAGCAGTTAACACCCTCACCAGAACCCCTCTATGGATTCATGGGAGACGCGGTGATACCGATGGGCCAGATCAAACTACCTCTCACCCTCGGAGAACCGAGCCGGCAAGCTACAACCCTTAAGGACTCCTTGATTATCAACAGTCTGTCAGCATACAACGTGGTCTTGGGGCGATCTTCGATGAATGAGCTAGACATGGTCACCTCCACCAGGACACTGACGGTCAAGTTCCCAACCCCCAACGGAATAGGTTGTGTCAAGGAAGAGCAGCAGTTGGCCAGGCGATGCTATGAAGATGCGGTGAAGATGGGGGTTCGAGGAAAGAAAGTGAATGTGGTTTCGGGTGGCCAACCACAAGCTATTTCTGAAATAGGGGTGAGCGACGACCTTGATCCTCGCGAGGTGGACGCAGATAGGGCCACGGGACCTATTGAAGAGCTAGAGGACGTATAGGTCAGTGAAGTAGACCCGGAGAGATGTGTGAAAGTGGGAAGAGACCTGCTACCAGAAGTGAAGACTGAGCTCGTAGAATTTCTGAAGATGAACCTTGATGTCTTCGCCTGGAATCACGAAGACATGGTGGGGATAGATCCTGGTGTTATGTGCCACAGACTGAATATAGATCCCCAACACAGGCCAGTCCGCCAGAAGAGAAGGCCGATGACCCCGGAACGCTATGCAGCTCTGAAGGAGGAGGTCGAGAAGCTACTGACTAATAGGTTCATCAGGGAGGCCCGTTATCCTGTTTGGGTCGCAAATCCAGTCCTCGTGAAGAAGAAGAACGGAAAGTGAAGGACTTGCATTGACTTCACCGACCTAAACAAGGCTTGCCCAAAAGATAGCTTCCCATTACCCAAGATTGATCAGCTGGTAGATGCGACAGCCGGGCACCATCTCTTAAGTTTCATGGATGCCTACTCAGGATACAACCAAATTTCTATGAACCCGCAGGACGAAGAACACACCTCTTTTATCACTGATAGGGGGCTATATTGTTACAGGGTGATGTCATTCGGACTGAAGAATGCAGGAGCGACATACCAGCGACTGGTCAACGCCATGTTCTAGGAGCAGATTGGAAAGACCATGGAGGTGTATGTAGATGACATGCTGGTAAAGTCCCAGAAAGCAGCAGATCATGTCCGCGACCTGGATGAGACGTTCAGGGTCCTCAGAAGTTATCGGATGAAATTAAACCCCCTGAAGTGTGCCTTTGGGGTAGCATCTGGTAAGTTCCTTGGGTTTATGGTAAATAGCAGAGGGATAGAGGCCAATCCGAAGAAGATCAGGGCGCTTGTAGAGATGAGGTCCCCCTCCAGAATCAAGGATGTGCAGAGTCTTAACGGTCAGGTCGCGGCTCTCAGCCGGTTCATCTCGAAGGCTACTGACAAGTGCGTGCCTTTTTTCGAAGCAATAAAGAAGGCCAAGAACTTTGAATGGACTGAGCATTGTGAAGAGGCATTCCAGAGGCTGAAGGAGTACATGGGCCAGACTCTCCTTCTGTCCAAGCCAAAGGACGGGGAGAAGCTATTCTTATACTTGGGTGTATCTGAACATGCTCTGAGTGCAGCCTTGGTGAGAGAAGAAGAGAAGATGCAGCTGCCCGTATACTACATCAGTAAAAGGCTGGTTGATGCGGAGACCCGATATTCGCAAATGGAGAAGCTCGCATATTGCCTGGTCACCGCCTCGAGGAAGTTACGTCCTTACTTCCAAGCTCATCAGATAGAGGTCTTCACGCAATACCCTCTCAGGCAAGTCCTCCAGAAAGCAGACACTTCAGGCAGGCTCCTCAAGTGGGCCGTCGAGCTCGCTCAGTTCGACATAGAGTACAGGCCTAGGACGACATTCAAAACCCAAGCACTCGTAGATTTTATTGTGGAGTTTACAGGCCAATACCAGAGCAGGAGGAGCTAGCAGGTGATCGGACTTGGGAACTTTATGTAGATGGATCCTCTAATGAGCATAGGTCAGGAGCTGGAATAATGCTGATCAGCCCAGAAAGCCCCAAGATCCTGAGTGCCTTAAGGTTCAGATTCCAGGCGACCAACAATGAGGCCAAGTATGAGGCATTGCTTGCCGGACTTCGCCTGACAAAGGAAGTGCGAGCTGAGCAGGTAAAGGTCTTTAGTGACTCTCAACTTGTTGTTTGCCATGTCAGGGGAGAGTATCAGACCAAGGGACGGAAGATGTCAGAGTACCTCCAAAAAGCTAAGGAGTTACTGAGGGCTTTCAAGGGGTTTGAAGTGAATCAGATCCTCAGGGCTCAGAACTTTAATGCAGATGCCCTGGCTCGCTTAGCGACCTCCCGAGATGCTGATCTCCTGGAGTCTATCCCTGTGGAATTCCTACCGACTCCGAGCATCGAGGACAAAGAGGTAATGATGTTCATGCAAGTCCGGCCTAACTCCTGGATGAGTTCGTTATTAGGCTATCTGCAAGAAGGGAAACTGCCGGAGGACAAGCTAGAAGCTCGCCGCTTACGAGCTAGAGCAGCCCGATACTGCATTTATGATGACAGGCTATACAAGAAGGGATTCTCGACCCCACTACTGCGATGTATAGATGATGAAGACTGTGAGATAGTGCTGAATGATATTCATGCGTGTCACTGTGGGAACCACGCAGGAGCATTATCCTTAGCTCAGAAAGCTCTCAGACAGAGGTTCTACTGGCCGACTATGAAGCAAGATGCCATAGATCTGGTGAAGAAGTGTGATAAGTGCCAGAGGTTTGCTAAAATCCCGCGAGCTCCACCAGCCTACCTCCAGCAGATGGTGAGTCCATGACCCTTCGTAATCTGGGGAATGGACCTCATCGGACCCTTGCCCACAGCTCGAGGAAGTTGCAAGCATGCTGTAGTTGCTGTGGATTACTTCACCAAATAGGCTGAAGCTAAGGAGCTAGCAGAGATCTCCACCACGAAGATAGAGAAGTTTGTGTGGGACAACATCATCTGCAGGTTTGGAATCCCTCAGCAGCTCGTAACAGACAATGGGACTCAGTTCACCAGCGAGCAATTCATAGACTTCTGCAACGAGCTCGGAATCGTAAAAAGCTTCTCAGCTATAGACCACCCTCTGGCCAACGGTCAAGTCGAGGCTGTGAACAAGATCATCAAGCAGACTTTGAAGACCAAGTTAGAGGCAAGAAAGGGGGCTTGGGTGGACGAATTGTAGAAAGTCCTTTGGGCATATAGGACCACAGCTCGTAGCTCGACGGGTGAAACCCCATTTTCTATGGTCTACGGAATGGAGGCCATGATCCCGGTAGAATTTGAAGTCACCAGCCAACGAAGGGCCTCATTCCGACCTGAGGACAATGACCAGCTGCTCGCGGCCAGTTTAGACTTAGTCGAGGAAGCGAGGGAAGCAGCTCGCATGAGGGTAGCAGTGTACCAACAGAGAGTTGCCAGGTATTATAACAAGAAGGTGCGAGCTCGAAGCTACAAGGTAGGGGACCTCGTTCTCAGATTAGTCCTCCCTGGAGCTCGCAAGGCAAGTGATGGGGCGCTCGGACCTAACTGGGAGGGACTGTACCTCGTCAAGCAGAGTCTGAAGAATGGAGCCTATCACTTGGCCAACATGGATGGATCAGAGCTACCCCGAGCCTGGAATGCTGAGCACCTATGGCCCTATTACACATAAGAACTGTTAGCTCGCTCTAACTTTGTACATGATTCCTTTTGACGATTGTCTGTAAACATGCTTTCACTTGTTTTCTGCTGTATGTGCCATATTTGATGCAGAAAGCAAACTGGTTGAACCAGCAAATGTACATATTAAAAAGAGCAAAGCTAATGAAATCTCTTTCTCAAGAAAATGAGCTGCAGTTTATCATCATATATTCATGTAAATATTATTCCTTGAAGATATCTGTGCAAACATCCAAGGAACCATTGCAACTAAAACACTTGCATAGGAATGCTTGCCAAAGTTACGTACATATTCTGGCAAGGAGTGCCCATAAACCTCATTCGAGGATTCCTCATCAGTCGATGCTCGGCTTACTCATATTATCCTCACTACGAAGGTTTACATCAGCAAGTGTTAAGCTCATTTCTTAGCTCGCAGCCGCTATGTCCTGCGACCGAATCATTGCCCCACAACCTCGCGGGAGGGGGTAAGGCCACGCCTCTCAAATATAAAGCTGCCCGCGGACTCGCGAATCATTGCCCCGCGACCTCGCGGGAGGGGGTAAGGCCACGCCTCTCAAATATAAAATTGCCTGCGGACTCGCGAATCATTGCCCCACGACCTCACGGGAGGGGGTAAGGCCACGCCTCTCAAATATAAAGCTGCCCGTGGACTCGCGAATCATTACCCGCGACCTCGCGGGAGGGGGTAAGGCCACGCCTCTCAAATATAAAGCTGCCCGCGAACTCGCGAATCATTGCCCCGTGATCTCGTAGAAAGGGGTAAGGCCACGCCTCTCAAATATAAAGCTGCCCGCGAACTCTAATCATTGCCCCGCGACCTCGCGGGAGGGGGTAAGGCCATGTCGTCTCTCTCAAATATAAAGCTGCCCGTGACTCTCTCGCAAATCATTACCCCGCGACCTCGCGAGAGGGGTTAAGGCCACGTCTCTTAAATATAAAGCTGCCCGTGGACTCGCGAATCATTGCCTCGCGACCTCACGGGAGGGGGTAAGACCACGCCTCTCAAATATAAAGCTGCCCGTGGACTCGCGAATCATTGCCCTGCGACCTCGCGGGAGGGGGTAAGGCCACACCTCTAATATATAAAGTTGCCTCGTGACCTCGCGGAAAAGGGCTCACCTGTGATGGGGGGCTCGCCCTTGAACTGCAAGTACTACCACAGGCTGGAATCTCAAAATTTGGGAAAATGCTGCTATCAAGTGCACTCAACGTCAGTGCAACATATAGGTTAAGGGAATTCCGAGCCCCCACTGACTGTAAGTTCATGCGTATTCTTTAAGGGTTGCCCAACTATGTTACTTGCATGATCAAGTACTTTGCTCGATTGAGCTATCTGCCAAACTCAAACTCTTACGAGCTAACATACTGTTATTATTATATCTGACTGCAGTTAGCAAACTCGTAAGTTAACATGATTTTCACGATTGTGATTTACTTAACGAATTTTAGTACTTATTATGATGTGTCTATTATTTAAATCTGCTAGTTACCCATCATATAAGTAAGATATGCATATCTACATTTCCCACACTTGGACAAAATATTGAAATTTACAGGGAATCTAATACTATAATTTCGAGCTTCAAGCTCACTGTTCAAATTCTAACAAAAATAAAAATAACTAGGAATGAAACAAATAAATGGAGTTGAAATGTCCTAGTCACCAGCTGGTGCGTCCGATGGAGCAGTAGGATCAACAGGGGCTTTTACTGGGGGCTCTGACGCAGGGACGTGTTCAGGAGCTGGGAGATCAGGAAGGGCTTCCACTGGAGGCTCAGGCATTGGAGGATCCTCAGAAGCTGAAGGTCCCTCAAGGATTTGTTCTGGTGGAGGGACTGGGACAGCAGATGGATCAGCTGGAGGAACAGGGGAAGTATCAGCATATTGCGTGCCCTGAGCGCTGGCAGCAAGTTCCACGAACTCCCGGATCGTTTGGACACCGACTGACCCAAAGAAGGAGTAGTCCAAGTCCGGGTAGCGCTCCCACATGCTGAACAGAAACGCCCTCTCGACCTCTTAGCCAACCCTGTCCCGCTCCTTAGCTAACTGGTCTCAATGCCCGCCTCAGTCTGAGCCAGCTTCCCCTCTACCTCAGCCAGCTTCTCTTCGACCCCTGCGAGCTTCTCTCTGGTTGAAGCTAAGTCCTGCTGTTGCTGTTTTATTTTACTCTCAGCAACCTCTGCCTTTTTCTGTGCAGCACTTAGCTCGCCCTTCATCTGCTTCAGTTTGCTGTGGGCCTTGCTGACTTCAGAGGTAGAAGCCTCCCTACGGGCAGTCTATTGTGATAGGGTTGCATTAGCATCTCGGAGCTTGGCCGCGAGCTCTTCGTGCTCCTTCTGAAGGAGGTTGATTTCGTCATGCTGTATTTTCCTCTCCTCCTCGAACTGCACCTTG
>CM034470.1:13258381-13323254 GCA_019925255.1 Litchi chinensis | reverse complement strand
AAGTCCTCTTGGAGTTGGTGTGGATTTAATTTCGTTGCATGTTCCTTAATTTCAAAGTACGTTCTATTATTGCCTATTGTTTGTTTTTGATCTGGGAAGTGTGGTACATTCCGTCTGTATATATATATATATATATATATATATTTTTGAAAGAAGGTAATTGTATTAAGCACAAGAACCACCAAAAAGGTAGGGAGAGGAAACATCTTGAGCTGCAAGCTTAAGCAGCCAATTAGGAAAGGCAGAGAGCCAAACAGTTGAGGTGTTAAAACCAAGGGCCCAGTTAGCTACACAATGGGCAACATGGTTACAATGTCTATAAACAAAAGATATTTTACCAACATTGTGGGATGAAATGAGAAGTTTGATGTCCTGCACAATGTTGTGGATGTCAAGTCTTGAAGAAACTTCTCTATTGCAGAGATTGACAACCTGCAAAGCATCAGACTCCAAAATTAAAGAGAGGCATCTATGTGAAATAGCTAGCTGCAATCCTTTGCGAATGGCTAGAGCTTCGGCAGTGGCAACATCTGTGAAATGACGAAAAACTGATGCAGCAACAAGAAGAAGCTGACCAAGATGATCACAGATAACCAGACCCACTCCAATTCTCTTTCGGGGTTTGTCAACGGCAGCATCAGAATTTAATTTGAGATAGCCAATAGAAGGGGGAGACCATCTCAGGGATAAGAGATCGGACTTGGAGGGAGAAAAGGAAGCTGAGATGGAGAAGTCTAGCTCTTGGAGATAGTTCCCTGCTGACAACCAGCAATCAACGTGGAGGCGTGGCTTTTGGTGATGGGTGCGCTGATTGCGATTAAACCATATAAACCAAGAGGCAATGATGAATTGTGAGACCAAGCAAGACCCTCAAACAGAAAAAACATATGAAATTCGATCAATGAAAGAAGGGCAATGCAGTTTAGAGAAGAGCCCGTTTTTTAGGAGAGGACAAGAACCCCAAGCATCTTTAGCAAATTTACAACCCCAAAGCGCGTGATCAACAGTTTCCAGTTCTTTATTGCATAAGGGGCAGCAGCCATCAGCAGAAATTTTCCTGAAGAAAAGAGAAGCTCGAGTAGGTAGAATGAGTTTACATGCTCTCCAACAGAAGGATTTTATTTTTGAGGGAATAGGAAGTTTCCAAAGGGCTTTCCAAACAAAGTGAGGACCGGATGATGTGGAAGGAAGACCAGGGGGATGATCTAATAAGGCAACCTTGTAAGCACTCTTGACAGAAAATGTACCGTGTTTGTCGAAGTGCCAAAGCAACTCATCTTGTAAGAAGGAACTACTGAGAGGGATGCTGAGAATAAGGTATGCTTCTTCAGGTTGGAAATACCTCCTAACCAAGGCTTCACACCATTTGCCTGGTTCCTCAAAGAGGTAGGAGACTGTAGTTCCGATCGAAAGAAGCTATGGAGATGTGACTTTGAAAGAATACGGACGAGGAAGCCATTGATCATCATAAATGGAAATGGAATTTCCGTTCCCAACACGCCACCTAATACCTTTTTTGAGAGCTTCTCAACCCCATAAGATACTTTTCCACACAAATGAGGGAAGTCTACCTGAAGAACAAGCTAAGAAAGAGGAGTTGGGGAAGTAACGAGCCTTAAGGACTTGAGCTACAAGAGAGGAGGGATTTGTGAGAATTCGCCACCCTTGCTTCGCGAGCATGGCTTGATTAAAGGCTGCTAAGTTTCTGAAACCAAAACCACCTTCTTCTTTGGATTGGCACATTGAAGTCCAACTAGCCCAGTGCATTTTCTTAGAATTCATAGAGCCACCCCACCAAAAGCTAGCAAAGAGACAGTGCAACTCAGAATAAAGGGAAGAGGGGAGACGAAAACAGCTCATAGCATAGGTAGGGACCGCTTGAGCTACTGCTTTGATAAGAATTTCCCTTCCACCTTCCGAGAAGAGATGATGCTTCCAACCTTGGAGTTTACTCCTCACTTTAGCAGAAATATCACCAAAAAGTTGACGTTTGTTCCTTCCATTAGCAGCCGGAAGATCCAAATAAACATTATGACAAGAGACTGAGTGCATATTTAGGATGTGAAGGATAGCTTGTCTGTTGTTGTCCGAGACAGAGGGGCTGAAGGAGACGACTGATTTTGAGAAATTAATAGCTTGGCCTGAGGCTTTGCCATATTGGAGCAAGATTGATTTTATAACAGAAGCTTCATTTGGCGTGGCTCTAACAAACACAAGACTGTCATCAGCAAAAAGAAGATGGGAAATAATTAGGGCACTTCTTGCAATTTGGATGCCATGAAGACGACCAGCAGAGACAGCATTATGTATAAGACCTGTCAAACCTTCAGTGCAGAGCAAAAAGAGATAGGGAGAGAGTGGACATCCTTGGCGAAGCCCTCTTGAAGGTGAGATAAGATCATAAGGCTGACCATTAATGAGGAAGGAGTATTGGGCCGAGGTGACACAGTTGAGAACACGTCTAATCCAGCTCTCAGCAAATCCCAACCTACGCATCACATGGGCAAGAAACTGCCACTCAATGCGGTCAAAAGCCTTACTAAGGTCTAATTTAAGAGCCATCAATTCGTGCTTACCAGACCTTTTGTTTCAAAGGTGGTGTAAGGCTTCAAATCCAACAATGATGTTATCGGAGATTAGCCGATTAGGAACAAAAGCGCTCTGCGAGGGAGAGATGATATCATTTATAACTTGCTTTAGTCTGTTGGCGAGAGATTTGACAATAATTTTGTAGGTTACATTACATAAGCTAAAGGGACGAAAATCACTCACCTTAACTGGAGATTTGGTTTTGGGGATAAGAGCAACAAGAGTGGCACCCAAATGATTCATACTTTTTTCATCATTAAGAATTGAAAAAGCAGCCTTACAAATTTTAGAACCCATAGTAGGCCAGAACTTCTGAAAAAAAAAAAGCTGAAAGGCCATCAGGGCCAAGAGCTTTAGATGCTCCAATTTGGAACAGAGCAATCTTCACTTCGTTTGCTGTAAAGCGATAAGTCAGGAGATTGTTCATTGACGAGGAGATCCTTTGAGGAATTGTGTCACAGACCGCTGCAATATCAGAGGAGAGGGGAGAGCTGGACGAGTATAGCTGTTGAAAATGGCTCGAAACAATTTCAATGATAGTCTGAGGATTGTACTGCCAGACATTGTTATCATCAAGGAGACCGGTGATCTTATTAGTTTTACGGCGGGAGGATGCTTTTTGATGGAAAAATTTAGTGTTTTTGTCTCCAGCCTTCAACCAAAGAGCATGGGACCTTTGCCTCCAAAAGATTTCATTTTGTTTTAAAAGATCGTCCATTCGGCTTTCAAGAGAGGAGATTAGATCTCTATGATTGGCTTCCCGACCTTCTAAAGATCTGAGTTTCTTTCGAATAGCATCGAGCTCCTGAGAGAGGAGCTTTTTTCGGGAAAGATTCCAAGAAGCCAGCTTGTCAGAAATACAGGAGATACTATTGACAAGGGCAACAACAGGATCAGGAGATAGGCCCTCTATCCAATATCGGGTAATTAAGCTTTTACAACCTTCCTCTTCAGCCCAAGCTTCTTCATAATGAAAGCGAGAGCCCCATTTAAGTCTGATGGAACATAGACCCTTGGCAATAAAAAGATTAGAAACAAGAAGAGGGTTATGGTCCAAACCTAATCTTCCAAGAAGCTGAACACGAGCTTCGCTAAACAAGTCCCTCCAGTGACAATTGCATAGCATTCGATCTAGTCTCTCTTGGATGAGAGCTTCCCCTTGTTGCTTATTTGACTAGGTAAAAAGGCTCCCAAAACAACCCAAATCCAAAAGATTACAATCATCAATTGCTGCTCTGAAGTTAGCCATAAGAGAATCTCGCCTCGGGAGACCCCCTTTTTTTCCGCAATAGAGACAATTTCATTAAAGTCACCTCCAATCAGTTATGGTAGAGAGTTCAAGCCACTAAGGCGATGCAGGAGTTGCCAAGAGAAAATTCTGTTTTCTGCTTTAGAAGCACCATAAAAGCCTGTAAAACGCCAAGAGGTGCCATCGTGATCCCTAATTGTAGAGTCAATATGTCCAATGGAGAAGGATTGAATGGATAAATCAATATTATTCTTCCAAAAAAGGGCAAGCCCACCACCAGTTCCCACTCGATCAATAGCAAAAACATTATGGAAACCCAAAACAAACTTTAGACATTCCATTTTGTGCTTCTCCAACCTGGTTTCTGAGAGAAACACTAAAGAGGGGGAGTTCCTGCGAATAAGATCCCATAGGATTCGGAATGTTCGAGGATTCCCCAGTCCCCGAACATTCTAGCAGAGGAGATTCATGGCTGCTGGCGGGGCTGGGAACCAGCCACCACCAATTGATTATCCAGATCCAGATGCTTGCCCTTTTTCGCTTCCCTGGGGGAGAATGAATCGGGGGGTAAAGACCTCTTTCCAGCCAACTGTTTAGGATCTGCTGGGGCCGTTTGCTGGGGTGAGAGTCTAGCTCGACGCTTCCAACTTTTCGCAGGAGTGTGATGCATCTCGATCTCATTTTGAGCTTCAACAGAGGAGGAACAGGGGAGAGTCACAACAAGGGGAGGAGGGTGACTAACTGGCTGAGGTGGATTGCTTTGGTGTGTAGCCGTTGACACTATTCGGTCCTCATCAAGAGTCTACGAAGCACTAAATGGAGGTTGTGATGCTTCTGTATTTGAGGGGTTGTTGCATGCATTCATGGGAGTGGACCCCTTTGCAACCATTGAATGGGAATCTGAGCTTGACACTTTTAAAGGACTTTTGTCGAACACCTGGAGTACATTAAGAGCAATGGGGTCCCCAACTTTCCACATGGGGGTAGAGGATTCCTGGATAATGGTTAAGTCCATTTTTCCAAAAAGTCGGTCATACTTGTCTTTTTCTATAAAGCCGTGATGAGGCTTGAGGACTTTGAGAGGGGAGGTACCAGCTTCTTGGGGAGGGTCTGGAAAAGAGTGCTGTTGAGGAGAGGGTGGAGGGAAAGAGGTGAAGGGGTTACCTGACTGTTTCCCTTGAGGAGGACTCGGAGCTCTCAGCCAAGATCCGTATTTTAGTTGGGTTTCATCTTCAATATTTTCTGTATTGTCCAAACATTCACGCAACAGATGACCAATCTTGCCACAAAAATAGCAATAGTTCAGAAACTTCTCGTACAGAAGACGAATGGAGAAAAGTTCCTCAGGATCTCCCATGAGCACTCTCAGACCCCTTCTAAGAGGTTGAGTAATATCAACTTCAACTTTTACACGAATAAATTTGCCTAGATAATCACCATTTCCCCCTGTGTCCACTTCAATGATTTTACCTATTTTTGCTCCCAAGTAATGAATCATGTCCTTATTCATACAAGCTAAAGGGAGATCATGCATTTGCACCCATAGAGGGGTACAATGGAAGTCGGTTTCTTTGACTTTGCCCAGCCCCTGGATTTCCTTAAGAACTATCAAACTTTTACTAAAGTTCCATGGTCCTCCTTCAAGAACTCTTTTTTTGTCCCGTTCACTGCCAAAACGAAAAACAAAGGTATTGGTGCCTACTGACTCAACTTTTAGATCTTGAGTAGTTCTCCAGATTTTTGAGATGGTGGAGCGAAATGCTTCTCGATTGATTGCCTTATTGGTGATTATTTTCCCTAGAAGACACTTTGAGACTGCCTGCATCCCTGCAAGCTGAATTTTCTCTTCCACGATTTCGATTAGGCCGTCTCATCAGTGAGTTTCAATCGCTCACAGTGAATAGATAGTTCATTAGCTTCCATAGGAGAGAAAGAAGGTAAGAAACCCAACTGGGTCCTCTACAAAGAGAGGGGAGAAACACCTAAGAAAGGTGGGGTCAGCACGCAAAAACGTGAGGTCGACTTCTAGAAGCCAAAATCAGAGAAGGAACCCTAGTCAGAGCAGCAGAAGAAAGTCAATTTCATTTTGTTGTTGTGAATGATTCATTCCGTCTATATGTTGACAGATGAAAATTTAGTCAAGTAAAATATTACACAATGAAAGTGGACGACTTTGAATAGAAAAATAGATGACGAAAGTAAACAAAACTGATGGAATATGGAATTTAACTCGAGCCCCTTTCTTTTTCTTTTTTTTTTTTTCCCTTTATTTATCGTGTTTTAGGCATTCAGGCCCTCTCCAACCCAGCACTAAAATGGTGTAAAACACCATTTTGGTGCTGAAAACAGCTCCAACCTAGCACCAATTTGGTGTTGGGGCACGAGCTCCTATACAAAATTTGGTGTTGAATGAACAGTGCCGCACCAAATTTGGTGCGGCACTGTTCATTCAACACCAAAAGTTTGTTTCACAATAAATTGTTTTATTTGAAAATATATAATAAATTAATATAAAAAAATATATCATTTAAAATATTTTATCGAGATTTTTAAAATGAGTATAATATTGAATATGTTTTAATGTATTTTTAAATTTTTAATAATATTAATTAAAAAATTATGTATAAAATATTCTTTAAAAATGTCATTTACACCAATTTGGTGTCAAATACATTGGAGTGTCAAAAAAGTTGGTGTAAAAAAATTTGGTATTAACACCAAAATGATGTAAAATTTGGTGTTCTACATTGGAGATGGCCTGAATTCCATCCCTATGTAAAAACTTGGAAACAAATTCAAAGAAAATGGTTTCTAAATACGCTTTCCATATTGAAAAATTAAAAAAAAAAACAAAAAATTCAATTACCAAACTACCCTTTTATAATAAAATAAAAAATTAAAAAAATAAACAAAAAATACAATTATTAGAATTTCCAATTAAATTTATATAAAAATAAATTACAATTTTAAATGATTAAAATAATAATTATTATTAAATAAAAACTAAATAAATTAAATAAAAAAATTTCAAAAAAAAAAAAAAAAAAAAAAAAAAAAAAAAAAAAAAAAAAAAAATTTAAAAATTAATAAAAATAAAATAAAAAATCCATCATATCTTTATTGTCCATCTTAACAAGATGGAGAGTGGAGATATGATAGATTAATTTAAAATTTTAAAAATTAAAAATAATCCAGTAAAATCATTTCCAAGGGTTTCCATATTCAGTCAAAATCATTGTTGAAAATTAAAATCCGAAAAATTAAAAATAAAAAATTTTGACAAATTAATAAATAAAAACAAATCCAGACAAGTTAAAGGCCAAACCCAAGCATCTGGGTTTGTAATTATTTGGTGTCATCAACCTCACTTCTCCGCCAATTCTAACCTGACAACTAAAATCAAACCATCAACCAACTAAACCACCATCAATACAATAGTCACACTTCAACCATCAATACAGCCAAACCAACAACATGCGTATGGTCAAATTAAACTAAAAAAATAAAAATAAGAAAAAATAAAAATAATTAAATGAAAATTAAAAATTATTAAAAAAATAATAATAAGATAACAACAATCATCACAATTAGCATACCAAAGATGAATAAAAACAACTCAAGTCGACAAACCATCAACAACACCTCTGTTCTAACACCCATCAATAACCTAATTGACTCAGAACACCTAACACCTCTGTTTCGTCTCCACTTGCGCCGCCAAACAAGCACTAACCAATTTCGAGACAGGGGGGACCTATAGTTGGGCCAAGGGGGAAACGTGACCCCCTTAAATTTGAGAAAAAAAAACTATAAATTTATATACTATTTGCTTTTTCAAAAAAAAAAAAAAATTATCAATTTGCAAACGGCAGACATGCAAGGCGACTGCAGTATGTGAATAGTAACATCCAGTACAACTCACAAGATGAGCAGTATTGACAATTATTAAAAGGTGTAAATTTTATAAATTATTATCATTATAATATTATTTTTTTTAAAAACTACTTACATTTTTCTAAGGTGAAAAACTGTTTATATTGTTAACTTGCTGAAGTGTTTTTCTTCTTTTATCTAGATCTCAACTTCTTGTTTTCTTTTTTCAATTGTTTATTATGTTTTTTGAACTCTATTATTTATTCTTTCTATTTCTATTATAATTAACTTTATATCTTTACCAAATTTTCTTACTTCTAATATTTTTAATACGCCTAATTAATGAATATTTTTATTTTTTTCAGTTATATCATTTTAGTTATCTCTAATTTAAGTATTATTTACTTCTACTTTTTGTGTGCTACACAAAATCCATTAGCAATTTATAATTTTCGTAAGTAACTTTTTTTTAAAAAAATTTTTCTCTTCATCATTATTTGGTATATTTTTATCTTCACTTTGATATCTTATCATTTACCAAGTTAGCCTACTGTTATACGTATTTTTCGGACTCAGTGGTTGGGCTGGTAAAAGTCCAATTTAGGCCCATTTAAGACTCGATAAGAAGGCCCGATAAGGTCAACGTAGTCAAAGCCCATCAGACGAGGCCCAGTATTGACTCAAAGACCATCAAGCCTTACAGCTGACATCAAACAGATTTATAAACACAGCCAGATCGCAGCTCGCCGCTTGCGCAGCACGTCTCTCATCGAGCTCGAGCTCGAGACCACCATGACACGTCAGCTCGCTCAGATGCGTAATAAGTACAGTATATTCCGAAAACAGGCAGTTACCAAGCTCAACCATGATTCTCTCTCCGAATATGGTAATTGTCCAGTCAAAACACGATTTCCTCATCAGGGATGGAGATCTATTCCAATTCAAATTCAAGTCAACATTATCTTGAGATAATTATAGTAATTTCCTGATATTATCTGAATATATTAGTGTTGACGTCCGGAAACGGTCAACCAGAGATTCTGGGGCCCAGACGGCGAACTTGGTAATTGGAGGTTGGTTGTACTGAGTGAAAGGTGATAAATGATCGATTAATGAAGTTCTAGGTTGGTAGTAATTAATTCAGGTGAAGGAATGTTGGATTTGGTTGTTGGTCGGATTTAATGAGATAATCAGTAAGAAATTAAGGAGGAAGGGAGAGTGAAAGAGAGAAGGAACACAAGGATTTTTACGTGGTTCGATGATTGCACCTACATCCACGGTCACCCTGGAATAATTCCAACAGAGTGACGGTTCTTCAGTCTGTTAAGCCTGTTGTACAGTAAAAATGTCTCACCTCTTTATAGAGGAAGGGAGCTCACAATAAAAAATACAAAAGAATGTCATACAAGTAATCTGGCAACGGCTAGTTTCAGCTAAGCCTGACATTGCCATGCTGCATTAATTGTAAAGGTAATGATGATTTTCTTCCTGCACAGGTTTGCATTAATTAAGCCTGAGGAAGTCTTCACTTCATTAAATGCTCCTGGGTAATTGTGTAAGCAGTTTTCGACGGGAAATCATGGGAGTTGGTAGACTCTGACAACTTGCTGTACACGGTATCTCTTGAAGAAACCTTCAGGTCAGCCAGGTGGTGCGCTCTGGAGGAGAGATAAGACGATCTGGAGGTTTCAGCGAGCTCGCGACCTAAGCGACCTCGCGGGCTCCACGAGCTGGAAACACTGACAGGAGGCGTCCTGGGAACTTTTGCGGGCTCGCGACCTGGACGGCCTCACGGTCCGAGCTTGCAACCTCTGGTTCTATCTTTGGGCCTCCTGGGCCCTTGTTCCTGTTTAAATTAAATAAGCATGTACTGGCCCAACTGGGCTAGACCAGAAAATGGGCATAACATCAAGCCCCCCAGCTCTCTGTGCGTTCTGCGGATTGGGAGCTGATCCAAATACACAGTTGGCGCCCATTTTCAAATCTTCTGGTACCGTTTCAATCCCGACATTGTAACTGCTGACACGCGGTGTCCATCCAGGCGTTAGAGCCGAAAAACGTGTCTCGGGACCGTACGCATTAAATGTGCACGTCTTGTAACTGACAGACGTGATGGCATGTGACCGAGATCGGTGCTTAGCCGTTGGATCTTTGGCGGTTACACCTTTATGTTGGATCGGATGGCTGGGGACGGACGTCCTGACCTATATAATCCACAGGCCTCTTCAAGTTTCTCTTTTTGCTTTCCTGATACAACTTCAGCACCCTTCTTTCCACCATTTTTGTTTTCTCTGTTTCTTTTGGTTTGCTATCTGCATTTGGACAGATTTTCCAGACTCCGTTGCTTCAGGAACCAGCTACCACTCTCAGCAAGTCGTACGTAGTTCAAACAAGGTAGTTCTTCTACAGCTTTGCTTGCTTTTTTTTTTTTTTTTTTTTTTTTTTTTTTGTGTGGGGTGATCTGTTTCTGGTTGGGATTGTTGTTTCCTGCTTAAGTATCACACCTGTTGGTCCCTGTAAGCCTGTTTGGCCCTTAGGGATTTGTTGTGTTGGTTACTTGAGTACCTGTGTACATTAGGGGCGACCTGGCTATTAACCCAGGTGTCCCGTCTCTTGGCCGCATACTGTTGCTTAGGATTTTCGATGAAAGTGTCCCCTTCACTGTCTGGGGTGGTACCTGTGAACATAGGGTTAGCAACATATATATTTAGGGTGATAGGGTACCTGGTGGGCTCGTGTCTCCGGGCCCCTTCTGGTCCTCTAGAGGTCAGGTGTACGACCTGACGTATAGGACAATAGCTCTAGGAATTCTTTTTCTGTGTCTCACTAGGCTCAGCATGCTGTAAGCGTTATGATGTCATTCTTTCTGTACTGTAGATGTCAGGTCGCCCGCGCACTGGTCGAGGCAGGGCTTCTGCTTCCAGGAGGCAGGCAAAACGCCAGAGTAGTGAGGCCGAGGCTACGACCTCGCGAGCTGGTCCGTCCAGCGAGGAGGTCGCTGGGGGGGACGAGGTCGCTGAGGAAACAGACCCCCATCCTTTTAAACACACGCCCTCGCTGGTCACCCTTCAGAAGCTGGAGGCTTGGGCCGAGGAAATAAGTATCCCCTTGGGGTGTAGAGCTAACGTTCCCGAGGACACTGATCGAGCCGCTTATCCTCCAGCGGGCTTCGTTGCGATCAGCCGTGAGCATATGGAGCTCGGCTTCAGGTTCCCTGTCCCTGGTTATCTCAAGGATCTATTGAATGACCTCAAGCTCGCGCCGTTCCAATTGACCCCAAACTCATATGCCTACTTAACCACCCTAGCCGCGGCGTTCGTTAAGTACAAACTAGGGTTCCCTTCACCCCGTATTATCCGTAGTCTCTTCAGTTTTAAGGCGATCTCTGGGAATGACGGGCTCTATTATGCCACGCCTCGCCAACATTCTGATTATAGGGAGTATCTTCCCCAGAACTGTACTAAGTCCAACGTTGGGGAGTACAAGTCAAACTGGGCCCTGTTCACGTGCCCTTCGCTCGCTGGGCTGAATAATAGGAGTTTCGTGCTGACACCTAGTAGGGACACAAGATCTTACAACAACATTAGTAACACTATGTATATGTGCACACACCACAGCCCCCACCCTTTTTTTTTTTTTTTTTTTTTTTAACGAGTTGGCTTTTGCTATACAGGCGTCGCAGCTCCTGGGTACAAGCTTAGAACGGACGAGCTCGCTATTCTGAACGCTTTTGCAACAGCTAAGGAACCAACCGAGGATCTTTTCCCTTCTGGTAGCGAGCTGGTAGACCGGGGTCTAGCACCATCAGCCACAAGTCCTCTTCTGAACATAGTCCGGGACTTGGGAATAAGGGGGCAAGCATCTGAGGTCCTTTCCGCCCTCGCTGCTCCTGCTCAATCAGAGTCAGAACCACAGCCCCTACAACAAAGGTCACCGAGCACGAGCTTCTCCACCAGCCCTTCTTCAGACAATATGGGAAAGCTCACGATGTCAGTTCCTCCCCTCAGGTCGGTTCCACCTGCTGGACCGACTGAGGTCGTCGACGTGGATGATATCTCTCCAGTCCGTTCACAAAGAGCGCCCTCGCAAACTGCTGCAGTTGCTCCTTCTCCAATCAGGTCATCTGCCACTCCTCAGAAACGGGCTGCCCCATCTGAGGGGTCAAGTCCTTCCTCAGCCAAGAGGGCCACGGTCTCTGTTGAGGGGGACTTACCCTCTGAGTCGGAGTCCGAGGCTCTGACTAGAAAAAGAAAGGGAAAGGCCATAGCTCCGCCTCCGACCCCAAAGCAGAAGGAAGTCATCGTGGTCCCTCCGGCCGGGGGGGTCGTTATTGGCAGGGAACCGGGCACAGAAGCGCCAGGACGACCTGCGAGGTCAACAACGGACGAGCAGGCAGACTCCGGGGTCCACCCTGAAGTGGCGAAGGAGATGGAATATTTCAACAACTTTGTGGAGCTCGTGTCTGATGTGATGGGAAAGCGCAGCCCGCAGCTGCAGAAAGAGGGGCTTACAGGCCGCACTCTAGCGAGCTATGTAGCTCGTCATGCTACGCTGGTAAGATTCACATTCTTCCATACTTCGATTTTGATTTTCTTCTTCTTTTCTCAGAAGATCTCTTACCATCTCTTTTGTTGTTTCAGCTTGGTATGGCGTCTGCGAAGTTAATGAGGGAGGCAGACTGTCACATTAATGAGAATGAGGCCTTTAGGATGTCTCAGGAGCAGTTCGAGGAGGAGAGGAAACTACTGCAGGATGAGATCAATCTCCTCCAAAAGAATCATGGGGAGCTCTCTGCCAAGCTTAAAGATGCTGATGCGGCCTTGTCACAGGAGACCGCTCGCAGAGAGGCTGAAGTCAGCAAGGCCCAGAGCGAAATAAATCGGCTGAAAGGCGAGCTCGGTGATGCAAAGGTAAAGTTGCAGGTTGCCGAGGACAAGGTGAGCCAGCATAGCTGGGACTTGGGAGCAGCCAGAGGGAAGCTCGCAAGGGCCGAGGAGAAGCGGGCTGAAGCAGAGGCAAGTCTGGCTCAGACGAGAGAGAAGCTGACTCAGACCGTGGAGGGTATCGAAGCTAAATTAGCTCGGGAGAGGGGCAAGATCGAGGAGGAGGTCGAGAGGGCGTTTCTGTTCAGCATGTGGGAGCGCTACCCGGACTTGGACTACTCCTTCTTTGGGTCAGAAGGGGTCAAAATGATCCGGGAGTTTGTAGAGCTCACTGCAGGTGCTCGGAGTGCGCAACATGCGGATACTTCCTCCGATCCTCCAATTGATTCATCTGCTGTCCCAGTCCCTTCGCCAGAGCGGGTTCACGAGGTACCCCCAATTCCAGAAGGTCCTCCAATGCCTGAGCCCCCAGTAGAGGTCCTTTCTGACTTACCAGCTCCTGAGTCCGCCCCTGAGGCAGAGCCCCCAGCAGAAGCTGCTGTTGATCCTTCTCCTTCAGATGAGTCGGCTGGTGCCTAGGGCGTCTTTACTTTTGCTTGTTTATTATGATTTCTTGTAATTTTTCACTTGTTTGAATTCAAACAACGAGCTCGAAGCTCGAATTTATAATAGTAAATTTCCTACATGATTTCAATATTTTGTCCAAGTATATATATGCATGTTTTAATTACATGATAGGTAGTTGGCAGGCAATAATCACACTATCTCAAAGTGTTAAAATTTTGTCAAGTAAATCACAATCGTGAAAATCATGCTAACTCTCGAACCTGCTAACTGCAATCAGCAACTATATCAATGCACTAGCTCGTTAGGGCTTGGACTCGGCAAATAGCTTGGTCGAATAAGGTATTTGATCCTGCATTGGATATAGTTAGACAAGCCTTAAGGAATTGGCAGGAGCTTACAGCTAGTAGGGTGCTCGGAATTTCCTTGAACCCTGTGTTTCAATGATGTTGAGCATGCTTGACAGCAGCATTTTCCCAAACTTTGAGATTTCAAACCCGTGGCTTCATTCCTAGTTCAGGAGTGAGCTCATTTGGTGAGTCTACGGGCAGCTTTATATATGAGAGGCGTGGCCTTACCCCCTCCCGCGAGGTCGCGGGGCAATTGATTCGCGAGGTCCGCAGGCATCTTTATATATGAGAGGCGTGGCCTTACCCCCTCCCGCGAGGTCGCGGGGAAATTGATTCGCGAGGTCCGCGAGCGTCTTTATATATGAGAGGTGTGGCCTTACCCCCTCCCGCGAGGTCGCGGGGCAATTGATTCGCGAGGTCCGCGGGCATCTTTATATATGAGAGGCGTGGCCTTACCCCCTCCCGCGAGGTTCGCGAGCATCTTTATATATGAGAGGCGTGGCCTTACCCCCTCCCGCGAGATCGCGGGGCAATTGATTCGCGAGCTAAGAAATGAAATGCTTGATGTAAACCTCCGTTAATGAGGATAGTATGGATAGATCGAGCATCAATTGATACGGCATCCTCGATTGAGGCCTTTTATCGACACTCGTTGCCAGAATGTGCTCATAACCTTGTCCAGTGAGCATTTTAGCTGTGAAGGATTCCTTGGATTTTTGCATAGATATCTTCAAGGAATAATTTAGGTATACACATAGGCATTTCATGAAAATAGATTGTAGCTCGATTTCTTGAGAAAGAGATTTCATTAGCCTTGCTCTTTTTAACATGTACATTTGCTGGTTCAACCAGTTTGCTTTCTGCATCAAACATGACACATACAACAGAAAACAAGTGAAAGCATGTTTACAGACAATCGTCAAAAAAGAATCATGTACAAAGTTAGAGCGGGCTGACTGTTCTTAGGTGTAGTATGGTCGCAGGTGTTCAGCATTCCAGGCTCGGGGTAGCTCTGATCCATCCATGTTGGCCAAATGATAGGCTCCATTCTTTAGATTCTGCTTGATGAGATATGGTCCTTCCCAATTGGGTCCGAGTACCCCATCACTTGCCTTGCGAGCTCCAGGGAGGACTAACCTGAGAACGAGGTCTCCGGCTTTGTAGCTTCGAGCTCGGACCTTCTTGTTGTAATACCTGGCAACTCTCTGTTGGTACACTGCTACTCTTAGGCGAGCTGTCTCTCTTGCTTCTTCGGCTAAGTCTAGACTGGCTGCGAGTAGTTGATCATTGTCCTCAGGTCGGAACGAGGCCCTTCGCTGGCTGGTGACTTCAAACTCCGCCGGTATCATGGCTTCCGTTCCATAGACCATAGAAAATGGGGTCTCACCTGTGGAATTGCGGACTGTGGTCCTGTATGCCCAGAGGACCTTCTGTAGTTCGTCAGCCCAAGCCCCCTTTCTTACCTCTAGCCTGGTTTTCAAAGTCTGCTTGATGATCTTGTTCACGGCCTCGACCTGACCTTTGGCTTGAGGATGGTCCACAGCCGAGAAGCTCTTTACGATTCCGAGCTCGCTGCAGAAGTCTATGAATTGCTCATTGGTGAACTGAGTACCATTGTCCGTGACGAGCTGCTGAGGAACCCCGAACCTGCAGATGATATTGTCCCATACAAATTTTTCTATCTTCGTCGTAGAGATCTCTGCTAGCTCCTTAGCTTCTACCCATTTGGTGAAGTAGTCCACAGCGACCACAGCATGCCTGCAATTTCCTCGAGCTGTGGGCAGGGGTCCGATGAGGTCCATCCCCCAGATTGCAAAAGGCCATGGACTCACCATCTGCTGGAGGTAAGCTGGTGGGGCTCGCGGGACCTTAGCAAATCTCTGGCACTTGTCACACTTCTTCACCAGATCTGAGGCATCTTGCTTCATGGTTGGCCAGTAGAACCCCTGTCTGAGAGCCTTCTGGGCCAAGGACAATGCTCCTGCGTGGTTCCCACAATGACCTGCATGAATATCGCTCAGCACCACCTCACAGTCCTCATCATCTATACATCGCAGCAGCGGGGTTGAGAATCCCTTCTTGTATAGTCTGTCGTCATAAATGCAGTATCGGGCTGCTCTAGCTCGTATACGACGAGCTTCCAGCTTGTCTTCTGGTAGCTTTCCTTCCTGTAAATAATTCACTAGCGAACTCATCCAGGAGTTAGGCCGAACCTGTATGATCATCATTGCATCTTCATTCTCGATGCTCGGAGCTGGCAGGAATTCCACAGGGAAAGACTCAAACAAATCTGCATCTTGGGAGGTCGCTAAGCGAGCCAGGGCATCCGCATTACAGTTCTGTGCCCTGGGGATCTGGTTACTTCAAACCCCTTGAAAGCCCCCAGTAACTCCTTCACCTTTTGGAAATATTTTGACATCCTCCTTCCCTTGGTCTGGTATTCTCCCCTGACATGGCAAACAATAAGTTGAGAATCGCTGAAGACCTTTACCTGCTCAGCTCGCACCTCCTTTGCCAGGCGAAGTCCGGCAAGCAACGCCTCATACTCGGCCTCATTATTGGTAGCTCGGAATCCAAACCTTAGGGCACTCAGGATTTTGTGACCTTCTGGACTGATCAACATTACTCCAGCTCCTGAGCTTTGCTCGTTTGAGGATCCATCCACATACAGCTCCCAAGTTTGATTATCGGTCAGTTCCTCCTGCTCCGGTACTGGCCCTGTGAATTCCACAATGAAGTCTGCAAGTGTCTGGGCCTTGAATGCTGTTCTAGGTCTGAATTCTATGTCGAACTGAGCGAGCTCGATAGCCCACTTGAAGAGCCTGCCAGAAGTATCTGCTTTCTGAAGGACTTGCCTGAGAGGGTACTGCGTGAGGACCTCAATCTGATGGGCTTGGAAGTAGGGACGTAGCTTCCTGGAGGCAGTTACCAGGCAGTACGCGAGCTTCTCCATTTGTGAGTACCTGGTCTCCGCGTCAACCAGCCTTTTACTGATATAATATACGGGTAGCTGCATCTTATCCTCTTCTCTTACCAAGGCCGCGCTTAGTGCGTGCTCAGAGACTCCCAGGTACAGAAATAACTTCTCCCCATCCTTTGGCTTGGACAGGAGAGGAGCTTGGCCCATATACTCCTTCAGCTTCTGAAATGCCTCTTCACAATGCTCACTCCATTCGAAATTCTTGGCTTTCTTTATGGCTTCAAAGAATGGCACGCACTTGTCAGTAGCTTTTGAGATGAAACGGCTGAGAGCCGCGACCTGGCCCGTAAGACTCTGCACGTCCTTGATTTTGGAAGGGGACCTCATTTCCACGAGCGCCCTGATCTTTTCTGGATTGGCCTCTATCCCTCTGCTATTCACCATAAATCCAAGGAACTTACCAGATGCTACCCCAAAGGCACACTTCAGCGGGTTTAATTTCATCCGGTAATTTCTGAGGACTTTGAATGTCTCATCCAGGTCGTGGACGTGATCTGCTGCCTTCTGGGACTTTACCAGCATGTCATCTACGTATACTTCCATGGTTTTACCAATCTGGTCCTGGAACATGGCATTAACCAGTCGCTGGTAGGTGGCTCCTGCGTTCTTGAGCCCGAATGGCATCACCTTGTAACAATACAACCCCCTATCCGTAACGAAAGAGGTGTGTTCCTCATCCTGCGGGCTCATTGGGATCTGGTTGTACCCCGAGTAGGCATCCATGAAACTCAGGAGTTGGTGCCCCGCTGTCGCGTCTACTAGTTGGTCAATCCTTGGCAGTGGGAAGCTGTCTTTCGGGCAAGCTTTGTTCAGGTCGGTGAAGTCAATGCAGGTTCTCCACTTCCCGTTCTTCTTCTTCACGAGAACTGGATTGGCGACCCAAACAGGATAACGAGCTTCCCTAATGAACCCGTTAGCTAGCAACTTCTCAACCTCCTCCTTTAGAGCTGCATAGCGTTCTGGTGTCATCGGCCTCCTCTTCTGACGGACTGGCCTGTGCTGGGGATCTATATTCAGTCGGTGGCACATAATGTCAGGATCTATCCCCACCATATCTTCATGGTTCCAGGCGAAGACATCAAGGTTTCTCTTCAGGAATTCTACGAGCTCGGTCTTCACTTCTGGTAGTAGATCTCTTCCTATCTTCACATATCTTTCTGAGTCCGTCTCACTGACTCGCACATCCTCTAACTCCTCAATGGGTCCTGTGGCCCTGTCTGCATCCACCTCGCGAGGGTCGAGGTCGTCACTTACTCCAGTTTCAGAGACAACTCGCGGTTGGCCACCCGAGACCACATTTACTTTCTTTCCCCGAACTCCCATCTTCACTGCGTCTTCATAACATCTCCTGGCCAACTGCTGTTCACCCTTGACACAGCCTACTCCATTGGGGGTCGGGAACTTGACTGTCAGCGTTCTGGTTGAGGTGACCATGTCTAGCTCATTCATCGAAGGTCGCCCCAATACCACGTTGTATGCTGAAGGGCTACTGATAATCAGGAAGTCTGCAAGAACTGTAGCTTGTCGTCCTGGCTCCCCGAGGGTGAGAGGTAACTTGATTTGACCTATCGGTATCACTGCATCTCCCGTGAATCCGTAGAGGGGTTCTGGCGAGGGTATTAACTGCTCAGCTCCTAAACCCATCTGGTCATAGCAGTCCTTATACATGACGTTGACCGAGCTGCCAGTATCGATCATTATCCTTCGCACCTCGACATTGCTGATCTGAGCCCTGATTACAATAGCATCGTTGTGGGGCCAGCGTACTCCCTTCTCGTCCTCCTCCGTGAACACAATGCTGTCTGAGGACGCCTTTGCCCTTTTGGTGGGTCCCTCGACTCCTCCATATTCTGCCAGCAAGGTATGGTTGGCTTCCCGGATGTACCTCTGGTGCGACCTGTTAGATGTACCTGCCACATAAGGCCCACCATAAATGGTAAAGATTGTTCTTACAGCGGGCTCGCGTTCGGGTTCTTGAGCTCGCTGAGGCTGTTGCTGCTCGGGCTGCTGGTCTTGCCCTTGAGGTCGTTGATGCTGAGGTCGCCTGCCAGCGGGCTGTACTACATATTCTCCTAGGCGGCCTCGTCTTATGAGCTCCTCTATAGCATCCTTCAACCGCCAACAGTCTGAGGTATTGTGCCCGTTCTCGTTATGGTAGGCACAGTATTTCTTCGGGTCCCGATGTCGGTTAGGGGGTCCAGTCGGAGGGTGGCTTCCCGAAGTTCTCCCTGTTTCTTTCCGCGGCGAAGATCCTGTCCTGCCTGTCCGATAACACACTATAGCTGTCATACCGGTTCTGGCGTCGAGGCCTCTCCATCCTCGGCCCTGGCCTAGCTCGCTTTGCCACAACGTTGGCCGACTGGTTCCTCGGCTCCCCTGGCCTATCACTGCCATGATTCTTCCTCTTTTCACGATGGGAACCACTTGCTTCACCCCGCTGACCACTGGGCTTCTTAGCCCCGAAGGCTTCTTCCCATCTGACCTCTTTAGCAGCCCTTTCGTAAAACTCCCCTAGATCCTTCACAGGAGACTTGTATATGCTTTCATACAGCTTCCCATCTTTCCTGAGCCCTGCAGAGATAGCTGTTAAAATACTCTCGTCAGAGGGCGTTTCCACATTACTCACCTCCTCTCTGAATCGAGTAATATAATCCTTCAGGGGTTCATTCTGTCTCTAGAAGATGGTAGCGAGGTGGCAGGCTGGCGCGAGCTGCTTCCTTAATGCCTTATACTGGTCTAGGAATTTCTTCTGACATTCTCTCCAGCTTCCGATGCTGCGGGCTGGAAGGCGGTTAAACCAAGCTCGCGGAGTGTCCCCTAAAGTAGCTGGAATACTCGGCATTTGACCAGCGGGTCATCTGTCTGAAGATCCATCTGCACATTAAAAGCATCCAAATGGTCATAGGGGTCCGTCCTGCCGCCATATAGAGGGATATTAGGGAGCTTGAACTTTGCTGGTAAGGGCACTGTCTCGATCTCCCGAGTGAATGGTGTCCGGCGGTTGTCCCGCTCTTCCCCAATCTGGCCTCCAGGTCGAGCTTCCAACTGCTGGACCCTTTGCAACAATTCTTCTACTACTGGGTCCTGGGTCAATGATCGCCGACTGGGGTTCCATCTGCTGGTACTCTCCTGCTCCCCAAAGTAACGGTTTTGTGACCTGCCTTCTTCACCAAGGGCTTCTGCGTATCTGGCAGCCCTCCGCGGCTCGGGCTCATAACCTGCGCGGTGTCCACGTACTCGCTCTGGCCCACGGCTACCCTCTTCGCGCCTGGCGCCCTCGATACTTGCCCTCGCCCTTATCTCGTTCTGGCGAGGTGGGATCTCCCGCTCTTGGTTCCGCTCTCTGGCTCTCCTTGGGTGCAAGTTCGAGGAGCGGGCTGATCCTTCGGTCAGCGACCTTTCCCTTATGGCTACCCCCTCTGGAGTTGGTATCTCTTCTGAAGGTCGGCGGCGAGCTCTGCCTGGAGGTGCTGCGTCTACCTGTCTCGGCACTACATGGGCTTGGACTTCCACCAACGCCCTCACTGTTGTTGTCAACTCCCTCACTGCATCCTCCAGAGCTCGCTGGCGCTGCTGCCATTCCTGAGCGACCTCGTTTCCTGAAGGTGAGGCGCTCTGTTCTTCTTGGATTTCACGTCGCTCCTCTGCTACTCCAACACTCCTCGTTGCCTTGATCCTAGCCATAGCAGACAAGTACAAATGAAAATGACGTAATAACTAACTGGAGATTACCAGGTCGCTGTTGGGCCCTCCTTCTAGCGCCAAAAGATGTTGACGTCCGGAAACGGTCAACCAGAGATTCTGGGGCCCAGACGGCGAACTTGGTAATTGGAGGTTGGTTGTACTGAGTGAAAGGTGATAAATGATCGATTAATGAAGTTCTAGGTTGGTAGTAATTAATTCAGGTGAAGGAATGTTGGATTTGGTTGTTGGTCGGATTTAATGAGATAATCAGTAAGAAATTAAGGAGGAAGGGAGAGTGAAAGAGAGAATGAACACAAGGATTTTTACGTGGTTCGGTGACTGCACCTACATCCACGGTCACCCTGGAATAATTCCGGCAGAGTGACGGTTCTTCAGTCTGTTAAGCCTGTTGTACAGTAAAAATGTCTCCCCTCTTTATAGAGGAAGGGAGCTCACAATAAAAAATACAAAAGAATGTCATACAAGTAATCTGGCAATGGCTAGTTTCAGCTAAGCCTGACATTGCCATGCTGCATTAATTGTAACGGTAATGATGATTTTCTTCCTGCACAGGTTTGCATTAATTAAGCCTGAGGAAGTCTTCACTTCATTAAATGCTCCTGGGTAATTATGTAAGCAGTTTCCGACGGGAAATCATGGGAGTTGGTAGACTCTGACAACTTGCTGTACACGGTATCTCTTGAAGAAACCTTCAGGTCAGCCAGGTGGTGCGCTCTGGAGGAGAGATAAGGCGATCTAGAGGTTTCAGCGAGCTCGCGACCTGAGCGACCTCGCGGGCTCCACGAGCTGGAAACACTGGCAAGAGGCGTCCTGGGAACTTTTGCGGGCTCGCGACCTGGACGGCCTCACGGTCCGAGCTTGCAACCTCTGGTTCTACCTTTAGGCCTCCTAGGCCCTTGTTCCTGTTTAAATTAAATAAGCATGTACTGGCCCAACTGGGCTGGACCAGAAAATGGGCATAACAATTAGGAAGTATAATTAAATTATAATTCTTTTCCTTATTTTTCCCAATTATTTAGGGAATATAATTAATTCAGGATTCTTTTCCTAATTTTGCTACAACCAGAATTGTAACTCTTTTTTCCCTATAAATAGGGGTTGAAATCATTGTAACATCATCATACAATATTCAATAATATACTGTCACTCTGCAGAGATTAAGAGTTGGACAGCCGTGGACGTAGGCTTTAATTGTTGAACCACGTAAAAATCCGGTGTTCTTCGTTTGATCCTCTGTTTCTGTCTTTGTCTTTTCTTGGTATTTGTGCTTTCTCACATTGATTGCAGGTATTGGGCATTGATTACTCCTCGACTAAATTCCAACGTCGACATTTTGGCGCTAGAAGGAGGGCCCAGACTGCAATATTTTTCATCTCAGTTTATCAACTTTTGGCGATATGGCAAAGACTAGATCAAACAGGTTCCTTGGAGATGATGACCAGGCGAAAAGTCACATGAACCAATCCCAGCAGAACTTACAGCCTGGGCAAGACGCAACCACGCATGCAGCAGGCCCGTCCCAAGGACAGATACTAGGGGCTGCGCCAGGCATCCCTCCTCTGCCTCACCATCAAGCGGTCCCAATTGCCCCGACGGCCGAAGGGCAGAATGCATTGTTGCAGAGGCAAGAAGCGTTGGAAGATACGGTCAGACAGCTCACTCAAGCCGTCAATATGTTGGTGCAGGCTCAGGTTCAGAACATGACTAGGGTGGATGTTCAGGCACCACTGGGAATGCCCCAGCCTCCTGAACCAGCGCGAAGGCCTGAAAGGCTAGCAAGGGAAGTCCCGCGACCTGCAGACTCGGCTCGCTCATCTAATGCGCGTTCGAGGGCCGGAAGACACCCTGTTCAACACGAAAGGGAGGTCGCACGTCCTGATAGCCCGGTAGCAAGACTGAGCCAGGATGGAAACAGGCGGATGGAAGTTGGTTAAGGCAGAGTCCGAGCTGCAGCTCGTTATGCCGACGAGGTGGATGGGCAGCAGGTAAGATCCCATCGTCATGAGGGTCAATTCGAGGAAGACGAAAGGTATGATCCTGAACATCCGGCTCCAAGTCATGATCACAGGAGGAGATACGAGCTCCGAGATCCCCAAGTAGAGGAGCTCCTCCAAAGGGTCCAGCAGTTGGAAGCACGACTTGGAGTTCCGGAACAGCGTGGGCTCTACGGAGATAGGACCCCATTTACAAGGGAGACTGAGACACAGTCTCTCCCTCCGAGGTTCAAGATGCCGAGCATTCAGCAGTACAATGGGGACAGTGACCCATATGACCATCTTGATGCTTTCAACGTTCAGATGGATCTGCAGACAGGAAATCCAATGGTGAAGTGTCGAGTGTTCCCGGCCACATTGGGGGACATTCCGAGAACGTGGTTCAGAAATCTCCTAGCTCGCAGTATAGGAAGTTGGGAGCAATGCCAACAGAAGTTCGTTGGTCAATACAGGGCACTGAGAAGGCAGCTCGCTCCATCCTGCCACCTAGCTACCATTTTTCAGCGTCAGGGTGAATCATTGAAGGAATACATCACCAGGTTTAGGCACGAGGTCGCAAATGTCGAGCATCCATCAGATGAAAGCATTCTAACAGCGATCTCCGCTGGGTTGCGCAAGGATGGAAAGTTGTACGAAAGTATTTACAAGTCCCTGGTGAAGGACTTCGGGGAGTTCTACGAGCGAGCTGCGAAAGAGATTAGGTGGGAAGAAACCTTCGACCCAAAAAAGCAGAATCAGAAGAATGAAACGGGCAGTTCCAGCCAGCCAAAAAGAGAAACAATGGCCGGAACGAAGAAGGAAGAAACAACGGCTCAAGTAATCAGATCGCCAAGAAAGCGAGAAGAGAGCCAAGGTATGAGCGACCTCAGTGTTGGGGTCGCCAGGAAGGATACAGCGTCCTGACGGCATCACCGGACAGGATTTACGCTGCAGAGCGAAACAAGGAGGATTTCGAGAGGCCCAATCCTATAAGGGCTCCCATTCAGCACAGAGATCAGAATAAGTTCTGTGCCTACCATAATGAGGTCGGGCACAATACTTCAGATTGCTGGGCGTTGAAGAACGCCATCGAAAAATTGATCAAGCGAGGTCGCTTGGGAGAATATGTGGCAAGACCTGCTAACTAGTGACCTCATCAGCAACGACCTCAGCAGCAACAGCCAGCACACCAGCAGCAGCCCCAGCGAGCTTCCGAGCAAGGTCAGGAACCTGCGGTAAAAACCATTTTTACTATCTATGGTGGCCCTCATATCGCAGGTGATTCCAACAGATCGCATGAGAGGTACGTCCGAGAGGCGAATCATTCATTTCAGCTCAATGGGTCGGAGGGACCTACCAAAAGAGCAAAGCCGACCTCGGACGAGATCGTATTCACAGAAGAAAATGCTAGAGGAGTGATCTGTCCTCATAATGATGTGCTGGTTATACGAGCAAAAATCAGCAATGTGGAAGTTAGACGCATCATGATCGATACCAGAAGCTCGGTGAACGTAATGTATAGGAGCTGTTTCGACCAGATGGGGTTGAGAGCAGAGCAAATGAGGCCATCCCCGGAGACTTTATTTGGGTTCACTGGAGATTCTGTGGTACCAGTGGGGCAGATTAAGCTGCCATTGACTTTAGGGGAGGCAGGTCGTCAGGCAACAACCTTGACAGATTTCTTGATAATTGACTGCCCATCGGCATATAACATGGTCCTCGGAAGACCTGCTATGAACGAGTTGGACATGGTTACTTCAACCAGAACTCTGACAGTGAAGTTCCCAACTCCTAATGGCATCGGATGTGTTCGAGGAGAACAACACCTAGCTCGTCGTTGCTATGAAGATGCTGTGAAGATGGGTGTAAGAGGAAAAAAGGTGAACGTGGTCTCGGGGGACGAGCCATGAGCTATGACTGAGAAGGGAGTCAGTCACGACCTGGACCCTCGCGAGGTAGATGCAGACCGAGCTACCGGTCCAATTGAGGAGTTAGAAGATGTACCAGTCAGCGAGGTAGATCCTGAGCGATGCTTAAAGCTGGGAAGAGGATTAACTCCGGAGCTGAGAATCCAGCTCGCTGACTTCTTAAAGGCGAACTTGGATGTGTTTGTATGGAATCATGAGGACATGGTGGGAATAGACCCAAAGGTGATGTCTCACAGGCTGAACATTGATCCTCATTTCAAGCCAGTTCGCCAGAAGAGAAGGGCAATGACAGGGGAACGATACTTAGCACTAAAGGAAGAGGTGGACAAGCTTCTGGTTAACAAGTTCATCAGAGAAGCTTACTACCCGACCTGGGTCGCCAACCCTGTGCTAGTGAAAAAGAAGAACGGGAAGTGGAGGACTTGCATCGACTTCACCGACCTAAACAAAGCATGCCCCAAAGGACAGTTTTCCCCTGCCAAGGATAGACCAGCTCGTGGACGCTACTGCTGGCCACCAGCTCCTAAGCTTCATAGACGCATATTCGGGATATAACCAGATCCCAATGAAGCCTGAAGATGAAGAGCACACCTCGTTCATGACTGATCGGGGGTTATATTGCTACAAGGTAATGTCCTTCGGTTTGAAGAATGCTGGAGCGACCTATCAACACTTGGTGAACATGATGTTCAAAGAACAAATTGGAAAGACCATGGAGGTCTATGTGGACGATATGCTGGTAAAATCCAATCAGATAGGTGACCATATTAGCGACCTGAGAGAGATGCTCCAAATTCTGAGGAGCTACCAGATGAAGTTAAATCCACTCAAATGTGCATTTGGAGTAGCTTCTGGGAAGTTCCTGGGCTTCATGGTCAACAGTAGGGGGATTGAAGCAAACCCTGAGAAGATCAAAGCACTGATTGACATGAGGTCGCCTACCAGGGTGAAGGACGTACAAAGCCTCAATGGCCAGGTCGCAACATTGAGTAGGTTCATTTCGAAAGCAACGGACAAGTGTGTCCCTTTCTTTGACATTCTGAAGAAAGCAAAGAGTTTCGAGTGGATTGAGCAGTGTGAAGTAGCCTTCCAGCAGTTGAAGGAATATATGGGACGAGCTCCACTTCTTTCCAAGCCCAAAGAAGAAGAAAAGCTGATCTTATACTTGGGAGTGTCGAAGTAGGCTCTGAGTGCCGCTCTGGTGAGGGAGGAAGAAAAGACGCAGCTTCCAGTCTATTATGTGAGCAAACGATTACAGGATGCTGAAACCAGATATTCGCAGATGGAGAAACTGGCTTACTGCCTGGTGATTGCATCAAGGAAGCTGCGACCTTACTTCCAAGCTCATACTATCGAAGTCCTCACCAAGTATCCGTTGAAGCAAGTTCTGCAGAAAGCAGACACCTCAGGTCGTCTATTGAAATGGACAGTGGAGCTCGCACAGTTCGATATCCAATTCAAGCCGAGGACGGCTATCAAAGCTCAGGCTCTTGCAGATTTCATTGCAGAATTTACGGGACCTGTGGATGATGAAGCTGAGTCTTCCGATGGTCCAGCTTGGGAGTTTTTTGTTGATGGATCATCCAGCGAGCAGAGGGCTGGAGCTGAAGTTCTACTGATCAGTCATGAGGGCCACAAAATCCTCTGTGCTCTAAGGTTTGGCTTTCAGGCGACAAACAATGAAGCTGAGTATGAAGCTCTGCTCGCAGGACTGCGTTTGGCTAAGGAGATGCGAGCTGAACGCTTGAAGATCTTCAGTGACTCACAGCTCGTCGTCAGCCACGTAATGGGAGAATATCAAGCCAGGGGACCGAAAATGGCCCTCTACCTCCAAAAAGTACACGAGCTGCTGGGTGCATTTCATAAGTACGAGGTGAAGCAGATCCCGCGAGCTCAGAACTCGCATGCCGATGCACTAGCTCGCCTCGCGACTACACGAGATGCAGATTTCCTTGGGGCGGTCCCAGTTGAGTTCCTACCAGCTTCAAGTACTGAGGAAAAGAATATGACGATGGCCATATCCGTGCAGCCTGATTCCTGGATGAGCCCTATTCTCAAATACTTGCAGGATGGAAAGCTGCCCAGTAACAAGCTGGAAGCCCGACGTCTACGAGCTAGAGCAGCCAGGTATTGCATCTATGATGATGCACTGTACAAGAAGGGGTTCACAGCACCGTTATTAAGATGCATTGATGGCCATGAATGTGAAACAGTGCTAAGGCAAATACACGAAGGCCACTGTGGGAACCACGCTGGGGGGCTGTCTTTAGCTCAGAAGGCACTTCGTCAAGGTTTCTACTGGCCCACCATGAGGCAGGACGCCATTAACTTAGTGAAGAAATGCGACAAGTGTCAGAGGTTTGCTCACATTCCGCGAGCTCCACCGGCTTACCTCCAACAGATGGTGAGCCCGTGGCCCTTTGCGATCTGGGGGATGGACCTGATCGGACCCTTACCGATGGCACGTGGAAGATGCAAGCATGCAGTAGTCGCAGTGGATTACTTCACTAAGTGGGCTGAGGCAAAAGAGCTAGCTGAAATCTCCACGGCAAAGATTGAGAAGTTTGTGTGGAGCAACATTATTAGCAGATTTGGGGTTCCACAACAGATCGTGACAGACAATGGGACTCAGTTCGCCAGTGACCAGTTTCTTAGATTCTGTAACGACCTCAAAATCATTAAAAGCTTCTCAGCAGTGGACCATCCACAAGCCAATGGCCAAGTGAAAGCTGTGAACAAGATTATCAAGCAGACCCTGAAGGTGAAACTGGAAGCCAAGAAAGGAGCATGGGTAGATGAACTCCAAAAGGTATTATGGTCTTATAGAACCACAGCTCGCAGCTCCACTGGCGAGACCCCATTTTCAATGGTGTACGGATCGGAGGCTATGATCCCAGCTGAGTTTGAGGTCACCTCGCAAAGAAGAGCAACCTTCAATCCAAATAACAATGATCAGCTACTTGCAACAAATCTAGACCTGCTCGAAGAACACAGGGAAACGGCCAGATTAAGGGTAGCTGTATATCAGCAAAGAATAGCGAGGTACTACAACAAGTATGCTCAGGTTCGCAGATTCAATGTGGGAGATTTAGTCTTACGCCTCATTCTACCAGGAGCCCGCAAGCCAAGTGACGGATCCTTAGGCCCAAACTGGGAAGGACCATATGTTGTCAAAACAGCTTTGGGAAATGGAGCTTATCGCTTAGTCAATGTAAATGGGGCAGAAGTCCCCCGAGCTTGGAATGCCGAGCATCTCCGCCCTTATTATCAATAAGTTTTTCATTATTTGTAATATGGACTAATTGTAAATGATAGCTCTATTTTTCCCCTGTTTTTTATTCAACTTTCCTCACCAGGCTAACGGGCTCCAAACTCAACAGTTCAAAAACAAATAAATGAGCCTAAAAAGCAGGCGAAGTGATGACCCCTGCATAGCTCGCTATAAATGAAAGAGCCAAAAAAGCAAGCGACTAAGTGTCCTTGCATAGCTCGCCTAATGAGCCTAAAAAGCAGGCGAGGTGACGACCCCTGCATAGCTCGCTATAAATGAAATAGCCAAAAAAGCAAGCGACTAAGTGTCCTTGCATAGCTCGCCTAATAAGCCTAAAAAGCAGGCGAGGTGACAACCCCTGCATAGCTCGCTATAAATGAAATAACCAAAAAAGCAAGCAACTAAGTATCCTTGCATAGCTCGCCTAATGAGCCTAAAAAGCAAGCGAGGTGACGACCCCTGCATAGCTCGCTATAAATGAAAGAGCCAAAAAAGCAAGCGACTAAGTGTCCTTGCATAACTCGCCTAATGAGCCTAAAAAGCAGGCGAGGTGACGACCCCTGCATAGCTCGCTATAAATGAAAGAGCCAAAAAAGCAAGCGACTAAGTGTCCTTGCATAGCTCGCTTAAAGAGCCTAAAAAGCAGACGGCTAAGTGCCCCGGCATAGCTCATCAAACATTCTAAAAAATTCATTACTTACACTTGCAAAGATTTTGTTAAGTTGTTTCTTTTATTATTATCAGATTTTGGGTTCATTGATTATCAGCTCGCAAGAAAGTGAAGAACATAAAAATACACTAGCCTGAAGAACATTCAACACAGAAGAAATAATGAAAGGAATTTTCATTAAGTATTGAAACTGGTTACAAATTGAAAGTTGCAAAAATACATGAAAAAGAAGAGAAAACGAGCTGTTAGTTCTTGACGGGGGGATCTGGATCAGCCAGAGGTTCTGGACCAGCGGTGGACGAGGCAGCTTTTGCTTTGAAATCCTCAATGGTTTCGAGCCTTATGTCCCCAAAGATAGAGAAATCCATGTCTGGATGGGACATCCACAGTGTATAGAGGAAATCGCGACCTGTTCTTTCCTCAGCCTCATCCCTTGCATCTGCAACCCGCACTTCCAGTTCTTGAGCTGCTTGCTCTCTAAAGGCAGTTAGCTCTTCGAAGGCATTATCAGCGAGACGGTTGACGACCTCAGCCTCTTTCTTCATGTCTTCAACTTGCTGCTCCGCAACCTCAGCCCGCTGAATAGCCTCCCCCACTTGTTGTCTGAGCACCTCAGCTCGGTGCTCAGCCTCCTTTGCACGGTTATCCGCGGTTGCAGCCTCCTCAGCTCGTTTGGTTGCAGTCTTCTCAGCACTTTTAACTGCAGCTCCCATCTCGTCAGCCCGCTTCTTAGTTTCCTCGGCCTGTTTCTCGGCAGTTTCAGCTCGCGCCAGAGCAGCATCGACCTGGCGATGAAGTACTTCAGTCTTCTCTTCTGCAGCTGAAGCCCGCTGCTCGTCCAGTGCAGCCTGTTGCTCAGATTGCCTCAGATCTTCTTTCACCTTGAGCAGCTCATCCTTTAGCATGGCGTGCTCAATTTCCATTTTCTTCAAGGCTTCCTCAGCTGCTTGCCTTGCAGCGTTTGCCTCAGCGATCTGAGCTTCCTGACCTTCTATTCTGCCCGAGGTTAAGCGAGCTAAATCATCAGTGGCCGCCTCCAGGTCGAATTCCAGCTTCCTCATTTCATCCTTGGTAGCCCTTGTCTCCCTTCTTCGCTTCATTGCAGCAAGGGCACCCTGGAAATTATGAACAGGTTAAAATCTGGTCAAGTATGGAAATCAGCAGATGAGAAAAAATAACTTACCAGCATGCAATGCGAGCCGCGAACTCGTCCAGATCCTCGCCCCTAAGACACCTATTTTTCAAGACATTCGCGTGATTGAGCATAATTGTTGCCCAGCTGTCAAGAAAAGAATTCAAGTATCTTCCTCCAGGACCCAGCTCGATGTCTGATCTGGTGGGTGAAGGAGTTCTCTCGCGCTCCGGGATATCGTGCGCATCATCGTGAGAAGCACCACGTCGCGATACAACAGTACGCCTAGTCGCATGCCCGTTGGGGCCAGCTTGGGTTACCTCAGGAGCAACTTTAGAAGGAGCATCATCTTTTCCAGGCTGACAACTGGAAGTCGGAGGTGACTGAAGACTTGCAAAAACATTTGAGAGAGGCACCTCGCTGGGAGTAGCGGTCGAAGGGGCAGTGGCTTCAGTGACAACAGGCACTTCGTTGGATGCAGCGACCGCAGGAGCCTGGTCCTGGGCAGATGGTTTAGAGCGTTTTGAGGGTGCTGTTGGAGTGGTCGAGTCTTCGGCTGGCCGTTTTGTAGAAGTAAACGAGGAAGCTTGAAATACAGTGGGACTTGTAGGAGGAGATTTCATGAGTACAAGTTTCCTCCTGTTGGTTGGAAGTTTTGTAGAAGAAGGAGCAGAGGCTGGAGCACGAGCTGGGGATGGCAGTGAAGCCCCTGGAGTAGATATGTGACGTGGAGAAGAGGATGGGTCAACCTGTGCAGTAGAAGCTGTAGGAATTGGGTCTGATCTTGTCCGAGCTGGAGCAGGAGCTGAAGAAGAAGTTTTTCTAGACGCACCCTTTGAAGAGGTGCGAGTTGAAGACGGTTTCGCCTTCGTTGGTGTGCGAGCTGATGATGATTTTGTTTTAGACGAGGTGCGAGCAGGAGCACTTCGAGATGAGGTTTTCCGAGCTGGAGAAGGTGAGCGAGTGTCATCCGGTGATGATGAAGAGACTGATGGCGGAGGTCGGGAAGCAGAAGCATCCTGAACTGGAACCTCAAAAACAGAAGGAAGTCTAGGCTTATCACTCAACTTGCCTATATCTTCCTCAGCTCGCAGAAGAGGGGATTCCTTAAGAGGAGCAAGGTTGTAAGCTCTAAGGATAGCATCATCAAATTTACTGCTGATGCCCGCGTCCTCTGATTTGGCGAGCTTGTCAAGAGCTCGTTCCTCCCCGCCGCTGAGAGAAGACTCGTCCATTTTCAACACTGCATAGCAAATGATCAAAAAATGATAGTAATAAAGGTACAAAATAAAATCAACTCGCCTTAATTTTCTTATATATACCTGGTTTCAAGACGAAGCTGAAGTTTCGGAGATCTGCAAGAGATGGGCACGAGATATAAAACCAGCTCGTCTTGTACGGCCCGACATTAGATTTGTCTTTCGCTTCTCCTTTGGGCAAAAGGTCTTTGTTTGGTGATTGACGGGCTGTAAGATAGTAGATACCGTCTGGTTTTTCTCCTTCTCCCGCACCAAGGGCCTTGAAAGAATAGAACTGCTGAATAATCTTCGGAGTAGGGGCATGAAGGCCGTTCATGAGGAAGGCTATAGCCAGCGAGATCAGCTGCGTATAAGAGTTTGGAGTCAGCTGGAATGGCGCGAGCTTGACCTTGTTGAGAAAAGCGATCAAGTATGGTGGAACGGGGAACCGCAACCCTTGCTCGAGATGCTGAGTGCTAACAGCAATGAATCCCCTGGGCGGATAACATGCATGATTACTTGAATCAGGTAGTATAATGCGGCAACCAAAAGGGATATGGAATTGCTTGACGAGTCCTTCCACCTCAGGACGCTTCAGCGATGTGGGATGACGAGCGAACGTATCACGAGCCTCTCTCCCCTGTATAGCGTGAGTTCGGGCTTTGTCATGCTCGCGAGCTTCATTGCTTGGAATCATTCCCTTACGAGTTCCACTTGAAGACATCTAAAAAAAAAAAAAAACATGTATATCATTGCAGGTACAATAATGGTGATGGAGAAAAGTAAACTTAAGACAGAAAGTCTGAAGAAGAAGGTGCCTCACCTTGAATCGTTGATGAGAAGAAGAACGGTGAGTAAGGATGTTGATTTCGAGAAAAGGTAGTAAATCCTGGTTGCTTGAAAGCTTGAAACACTTGTTTGCTTTGGAAGAAAGTGACAGATGAAAGAAGAAAATGGAAAGGGACTAATGATTTATATAGACAAGCAAGCGTGAGCCCCAACCGTCAGATCTTTGGAAAGTGTAACCGTCATAAATCTGACGGTGCAGCGCAAAACAGGGCTTTGGAAATCATGCAGCCGTCAGTTGAAGGACGTGCGCATTAAATGTGCGAGTAAAGAACGTGCAGACGTCGTTTCAGTTACCACCTGCATGATCGCCACGTGTCGTAACTGAAAAGGTGGAATTTGAAAGTGCATAGAGGCGGTTATATAAGTAAGCGTGCCAAGGAAGCCAACTTTTACCAGCAAATTCAAGCTCCCAGCTCGCTAAAGCGAACTGAGAGCTGGGGGGCTAATGTTATACGTATTTTTCGGACTCAGTGGTTGGGCTGGTAAAAGTCCAATTTAAGCCCATTTAAGACCCGATAAGAAGGCCCGATAAGGTCAACGTAGTCAAAGCCCATCAGACGAGGCCCAGTATTGACTCAAAGACCATTAAGCCTTACAACTGGCATCAAACAGATTTATAAACACAGCCAGGTCGCAGCTCGCCGCTTGCGCAGCTTGTCTCTCAGCGAGCTCGAGCTCGAAACCACCATGACACGTCAGCTCGCTCAGATGCGTAATAAGTACAGTATATTCCGAAAACAGGCAGTTACCAAGTTCAGCCATGATTCTCTCTCCGAATATGGTAATTGCCCAGTCAAAACACGATTTCCTCATCAGGGATGGAGATCTATTCCAATTCAAATTCAAGTCAACATTATCTTGAGATAATTATAGTAATTTCCTGATATTATCTGAATATATTAGGAAGTATAATTAAATTATAATTCTTTTCCTTATTTTTCCCAATTATTTAGGGAATATAATTAATTCAGGATTCTTTTCCTAATTTTGCTACAACCAGAATTGTAACTCTTCTTTCCCTATAAATAGGGGTTGAAATCATTGTAACATCATCATACAATATTCAATAATATACTGTCACTCTGCAGAGATTAAGAGTTGGACAGTCGTGGACGTAGGCTTTAATTGCTGAACCACGTAAAAATCCGGTGTTCTTCGTTTGATCCTCTGTTTCTGTCTTTGTCTTTTCTTGGTATTTGTGCTTTCTCACATTGATTGCAGGTATTGGACATTGATTACTCGTCGACTGAATTCCAACGTCGACACCTACTAAATTGATTACTTTTTTTTTAATATTTATTTTTTTGATAATTTGAACTTAATACGCATCTCATCAATAAATTCTAAAATCTTAAACTTTATATTATTGTATTAAAATTAATCATGTATTATTATAATTCAAATTTATATTTCAAGATATTAAGGCTCACCGAGGAAAATTATAACTTGACCTTTTTTTTTTCATTATTATTTATTTTAATGAATTCATTTAGATTTTTAAGCATAAAAGTATTTGTTTTGCCTAAACATTATGTATGTTTCATTTCATTTAAACTATATAATGTTATTAGATATTGTTTTACATAAAAAAAAAAAAAAAAAAAAAAAAAAAAAAAAAATTATATATTTAGTATGTTCTTAATTTTTGATATTTTTATTACTTTATTCATGTGTCCCTCCCCCCCCCCCCCCCCCCCCCCCCCCCCCCCTCCCCCTCTAAACAAATTTTCTGAGTCTGCCACTGTCTGGAGAGCTTTAACGATGATGTAGCAACACCGACGGCATCACCGGAAACCACAAATGAAACCTGCGAAGATCAAGCAACTAAGATAAAGTTGGAATCTGGGTTTGAAAACCCAGCTCTAGGATTTGAAAGAGGTCCTTGTTGGTGGCGACGACAACGAGTCTCAAAAACACAGGTGGTGAGCGTGTTTAAGTTGACGAACCAAAAGTATGGCTTTCCTCCATTGCGGTTCGATGATTTAAGCCACGATTCGCAGAGCAGGGACAATGACTGGCGAGCTATCGTGATTGACGATGATTGGAGACTGTGAAACCGTGCGAGAGAGAGAGAGAATGAATGGGTTTGTGAGAACCCAGCTATCCCTAATTACCTTTTTACCTTAAAATTAATAGATAACGGTTTTACCGTTTTAACTATTATTTTGAATTCTAGGGGTTGTTTGATATTGTTTTCGAATCCAGAGTAAAATAATAATAATCCTATTTGTTTTTGTGATATTTAATTTTTATACTTTTTTATTATGCTATTCTGTTTAAATTAGAATTTTATCTTTTATTTTAAATATATACTTTTTTAAAGACTATAAATTATATTTTAGGACTCAAATATAACCAAACTATTGGTGTAGATAGCATGCACTACTAACAGGAAAATACACATCTAATTATCTTTTAAAATTTAGAAATCACAACAGTAACTACAAAAAATAATAATAATAATAAATCATGTTATGACAGTGATATAAAATCAATTTTACGGGATAAATTTGTGTGCAATTCCCAATCTAGTGTAGATAATGATATCTCTGCAAATACGCTAAAATTAGTTTGAGTTTTGGCATTAACATCAATCTCTTAAATGAATTTTTTTAGCACTCATGAATTAAGTTTGTAAACAAACATAATAATTCATGAATAAAACTCCATTAGATTTAACAATTTAGTTGATTTACTTAAAGTGACGAAAACACCACTATGAAGGCCGCTCAAACAAACCAACTTTAGTTTTGCCCTATGTATTGTACTAACAAGAAAGAGGTTACATCATTATTTAGTATGAGTGTTTGAATATCTACTTTGACTCTAAAAAGTCAAAGGTTAAAGTCTCATCCTTGTTTTTTGAAACACAAGGTATGGATTATGAGTCTCTTCTTGGTAAGAGTTGTCCTCTCATTGATTATCGGAGTAGTTATGACGGGACCCTTCCCGAATCCCTCCTCTGGACCCGAGAAAGACCCCGTAACACCCTGAAAGAATTCCCACGAACCCTATACTCAGTCCGAAGGAATCCCGTCAGGGCACCGGAAACTCATCTATCTAGATATTTTAACTTCTTTTACAAGGTGATAGTGATAAAAATTTTTCACTTTTTCATAAAAATTTCGGCAGCATGTCGTCTATTTTCTAAACTATATTACCCTGCAAGTTTCAAATACAGTTTATAAAAACACTTATATAAATAAAAATTTCTCAACTTCCAGAGCCTCCGGCTCTTTTCTCACAACACAACCACAAACAAGTAAATAAAATCTGAAAACTGAATTTCACAAAATTTTAATAAAATATTTTAAACTAATGCATCCACTATTTCTTTAGAATATTTACAACTATATACATAAACATATACATGATCAAAATAGTAAAATATATGCATGTAGTAGGTGTCATCCTATGTGTTCACCTGCACGTCTAACTGAACCTCGTCGGCTGGACGACTAACTCCTGCGCCTGTGGGAGAATTTTTAAGAAAAACATTTAAAGAAAACTATGAGTATAACTCAGTAAGTGGTATAATTTATATGAACTAAAACTCATTTCTGTATAAAATATTCTCCAAAACAATTTTGTTTTTTAAAAATTACAAGGTTTCTAAAATTCTTTTCTAAAATACTTTCTGAATTTTTTTTTTTTTAAATCTTTCTAATACTCGTCTAAATAGTAACCCAGAGAAATATCTACTCTGGCATGATAGCATATAAAATCTAGCTAACCACTAGAAGGAGGAATCTACCATGTGTAGTCACCGAAAGCGGGCCCACGCTGCGGACCGACTACACTATCTTATACGTATATACGGATCACTCATGTCTCTCTCACACAAGAGTCGACTAGACTCAAATCTCACTGACTGACTTCCTCTCATCTACCGTATCACGCATAAGGCATTCGACCGGGTACTAAACTGGAGCTAAGGTAAATCATAGGCTATTAAATTTTTTTTTTCTTAATACACTAAAATATTCTAAATCTCAAGGCAGTAAGCTTAAAATCTTTAATTCTAGCATATTCTCATATACATAAATAATAAACTAAAACTTTTATGTTAGAATTATAATATAAATTCAATTAATAAATGAATAACTATTTATAATAAATTCTTTCAACTTTAAATAAACTTTAAGGAAATATAAATTTTAAAAACTCGTAGTTCCACTCACAACATGTCATCGGATAGAATCCGATTCTCCTCCGTATGCTTCCAGAACTCTCCGCTTTTACCCTAAAACATTAAATATCCATTTAGGGTCACTTAACTCATTCAAATAACATTTAAAATCAATAAAAATCTCATTTATCTCTATTAATACCCTTTAACGTCTAAACTTTCGGATCTCAATTTCTATTCAATCGGCGCTTTCGAAATTCGTTTTCTCTACATGAATCCTACTTATTCTTTCCTACGAATACCTCAGTATACTCAATTTCATCGTCGAAAACTAGGAACGAAATTCGCTCGATTTCGCTTACTAATAAAAATCATTTTTCGCTTCAAATGTCCGACAACTTCAACAATCAATCCTCTAGTGTTCTAACACCCAACCATGATTAAATAAACGGTTTCGAACGTTAAACGAACGCGTTTAGAAGGATTTCGAAAAATACCCTTCAACTCGTCCGTTTAACTCCGAAATCGATCTTAAACTTTTCGTTTTTGAAATCTAACTTCATAAGATTATTTTCTAACCTCTAAAACATCCATTTAATGCCTTAGAATTGAAATGAATTCGGATATGACCAAACCTACTTTTGACCGTGACTTTCTCTCTCTCTCTCTCACCCATTTTTCTTCCATCAAATCACTCACAAATCACACCAAAATCATCCTCATACATTCCTCTTATCCTCCCTAAGCTTAAATTTGAAAAAGAAACAAAAGAGAGAATGGGTTTTAACATAAACCTTCAATCTTTAAACTCAAATAACTCATCAAATAGGCAATCTTTTCGCTTCAAATTTGTTGGGTTAGTTAGAGGAGATGACAAGGAACAACTTTTGTGAAAAAACCTCGACAAAAATCAAACTGGATCTTCTTCTTCTTCCCTCTCCCTCTCACGCGTCGCTCTCGGTCTCTCTCGGCTCACCACCTCTCTCTTCTCTTCTTTCTTGCTTTTTCACGACTAAAATGTCTCAAATGAGACAAAACTCACTATATATATATATATATATATATATATTAATGCTCAATTACAAATTAGTCCCTTAAGAAAATTTCATTTAATTACCTCAAACTTTCAATAATCTCACTAGTGCCCAAAAATATATAATTATTAATTCTATTGGTCCACTTGGCACATTCTAATCCATTTATCTCTTCAACCATTCATTTAATGACATGTAGCACATCCATAACCACTACTTTTCAAAAGCACTTATCTCTTTTCTTATTGGTTGATTTAAAATATCTTTTACTTTATCCTATGAGCTTACCTCGCTTGATTAACACATAAATCATTCCTAATCACTTTGTAATCGTACCGGGGTCAATCAAACGACATCCGACTTGCGATACGAAAATATAATAAACCTTAAATAATATTATTGGAGGCATACGATTCGATCGTAACTCAATTCGAAGATTTCTAATACCATAAAATAATAAATCTGGGTGAGAGCTAAATCTATTTCGAATTACACGATATATCGAAAAATATCGATTATATATTGTAACAGAAATCAGGGCTTACTCCATCTCTTTTAAACATCACTCCCATGTAAATCAGTCATACCATTTTCATAAATTCATGCATGTAAATCTTGCATGGAAGTTACACTTTTACCCCTTGGTGTATAAATTCAAATTCTCATTTCAATAAAACTTTCAATACATAATCCTTTCGAAAAATATTTCATAAATATCCTACACACATCTTATGACCAATTTAACTTTATAAGCTTCAATTTCGACCTAATACCTCTCATAAATACTTGATAAAAAAATGTTCCTAACCGAAATCCAATCGAACAAACCGATGACTTTTTATACGTATCTGTAGCTTAAATACTCGATTTTTATGTCCATTCTCTTTAACTCATTCTCATTCACTTGGGTTACACTCCTTGAAACTTTTGCATATTATGCTCACACGTGATCCATGCATACTTAACTTAAAATGTCCATTTTGCCCTTTTCATAATCTAATTTCACTTCGACCGGAAAATATTTCATGGTCATCTAATCTTCAAATTGACCATGAAATACTTTAATTGGGTGTCTTATCTATCAATATCATGCTTTGAAAAAATTTTAATTGGGTTTAAACTCATTAAAACTCATTAATCCCTCAAAAAGACATTATCGTAATTTTCTTCGGATCGCTTAAAACTGACTCAAATAGTCTTTTTTTTGATCCGTTTCTGTTTCTCTATACTCTCCTACTATTTTCAGACCTTTTTGACTGTTAAGGTCAATTTTCGAAAATTTTACAATTCATCCACAAATTTTCGTCCGAAAAATGCTATTCACTGAAAACTTTCGTTTCCCACCAAATCTCAAGATATGACCCTGGAAAATATAACCGGGTCCAAATTCGGTCTTAAACACTAATTTCGGATCTTTTCTGGAAAAATCATTATTCATTCTGGATCCGAATATTATTCACCGAAAATTCTCATTTCTTCCTAACACGACACTCAGGGTCATATAAATATAATCGAATTCTAACCGAGCCCTTTGCACTATTTCTGGACTCTTTATTCTTTATCCGATCATCGGAAATGAATTCTCCTAGGAAACTAGGATCAAGGTTTATCAAGTTATCTGGGTCATAGTATCAATAATTCATCTCAACAAGTCCTAACAGTCATTTGACTCATAAAGTGTCAATTTTAAATAAAAAAAAAAGAAAAAAAAAGGAGGTTAGTTAACCTTTTTTTTTTTTTAACTTTTTCTTGGTTAATATCCATCAATTGATGTTACAAAAATTAGGTTAAAACAATAAACTTTTTCCTCATTGTGATTTTTCCACTTCCAATAATATAGCATCATTATAAACCAAGGTTATCATATGTACACTTTTAGAAGATAATTGCTTGGAGGGTCTCATGATTGTATCATATTTGAGTGTTGAATTACTTAAAAATAAATAGAAAAGAAGTGAGAAAGTATAGGAAAATTTTAGCTCAAACTTATATCATTGTTTAGGAGTTAAAAAGTTTCATGTAAGGTATTTGATAAAAGTCTTAAACCAACTATACCTTTTTCTTTTTTTTTTTTTTTTTTTTTTTGAAATCAACAGAAAAATCATATTATCCCTATAGATAAATTTCTTTTAGGGTATTTTAGTAATAAAAACAAATTAATGAATTATGGATGTATAAATAAGATTATCAGGTGGTAATATTGACACCCTAATATGTTGTCGTATTCACAAACTATGAAGATTGTTTATAATATACACTTAATGAAAACTAATAATACTAAAAAAGACAACTGCAACATATTTCAACACTAATGGAACTAAGCTATCAAAGTTAGACATCGAAATCTCTAACTTAATTAGCTTTTTTCCAAAAAATAATAATAATAATAACAGTGTTTAATAAAACAAACATTTCATTCATTCTACTAGTTCAATATTGTAAGTGCTCAATATAATCCTGAGCACAGAAAGAAGGACAGCAAATAAATCTCTCCGAAATTGAAGACCATCACTTTTACTATAATAATTATAATTTTGCATGATTTTATTTTATTTTTTATTACAACTTTTTCAAGAAAAAGGTTACATCATTATTTAGTATGAGTGTTTGAGTACCTACATTGACCTTAAAAGGTCAAAGGTTGAAATCTCATTATTGTCCTTTGAAACAGAAGATGTAGATTATGAGTCTCCTCTTGGTAAGAGTTGTTCTCTCCCCAATTATGAAAGTAGTTATCTGGGTCACAATATCAGCAATTCATCTCGGTAGGTCTCGACAGTCATTTGACTCGTAAAGTATCAATGTTCAAAAAGACAAAAAAAAAAAAAAAAAAGAAAAAAAAAAGGGTTAGCTAACCCTTTTTTTTTCCCCTTTTTCTTGGTTAATATCCATCAATTGATGTTACAAAAATTAGGTTAAAATTTTTCCTCATTGTGATGGCCACTTCCAATAGTATAGCATCATTATAAACCTATCACATTTACACTTTTAGAAGATAACTACTTGGAGGGTCTCATGATTGCATCATATTTGAGTGTTGAATTACATAAAAATAAATAGAAAAGAAGTGAGAAAAGTGTAAGAAAATTTTAGGTGAAACTTATTTCACTGTTCAAGAGTTAAAAGTTTTATGTAAAGTGTTTGATAAAAGTCTTAAACCAACTATAGTTTTTTTTTTTTTTTTTTCTGAAATCAACTGAAAAATCATAGTCTCTATAGGTAATTTTTTTATGGATATTTTAGTAATAAAAAAAATTAATGAATTATGTATGTATAAATAAGATTATCAGGTGGCAATATCGGCACCCTAATATGTTATCGTACTCACAAACTATGACAATTGTTTATAATATATACTTAATGAATACTAATAATACTAAAATGGACAACTGCAACATATTTCAACACTAATGGAACTAAGCTATCAAAATTAGACATTGAAACCTCTAACTTAATTAGCTTTTTTCCAAAAAAAAAAATAATAATAATAACAATAGTATTTAATAAAATAAACATTTTATTCATTAAACAAGCTCAAAACTCTCATTATATTATAAGTGCTCAATATAATCCAGAGCACAGAAACGACAAACAAGGACAGCTAATAAGTGTCTCCGAAGTTGAAGGCCATCACTTCTATCATAATAATTATAATTTTGCATGATTTTATTTTATTTTTTATTACAACTTTTTCATGATTGATGGTGCTAATTCGGCGCAATAATCACCTATGCGTGCTTCATGCCAATCTTATGAAGGAGGAGAACCAGAATAATGAGGCCCGTGACTCACGAGCCGTGACCATGACATCGATAACTAACAGATCAACATCCGATTCTTCTGAAAGATCAACAGCTTATTAAAACTTCATGTGTATGCCAAGTAAATGTAATTGCAAGGAAATTTATGTAATAATAAATTAATTGTAAACAAATAATCGAAGAAAAAAAAAAAGCAATTTACTAATAACTGTTTGTTTTGCTTTCTATAGTTGAGATTTTCTTGATGAGATAAAAAAGTCAAAACATACTATTGTATTTTGCATACTTAATAAATTATCAATAATCAAATGTTGCAAGATTCATTTCCATGATGATTATTGTTCCAAATATAGACCTAAGATCTTAAAAATGGTATATGATTTCTTATTTTCATTTCATATTTCTGATAACAATAATTTTATTAGTAATAATTCTATTGCCAAAAAATCGTGTAATCATATATTTAATATATGAAAAAAAATAGAAAAAGAAGACAGATTAAAACAAAAAACTATATAAAAATAATAATTGAAAAAAAAAAAAAAGAGAGAGAGAGAACAAAGAATTACGCTATTCAAACTTACGTTTTGGACAAGGCAGAGCGACACTCCTTGCAGCAGCTTGGGAGATTACAAAAAGCTCAAAAAGAAGGAAAATTGCCCAAGCAATCAAGCACTTCTTAGAAGCCATTTTCACTTTGCTTCGAAGCGATGACACAGACATCAGCACGTCGAACACATTATATAAAGAAGAAGGAAGAAATTGAGTCATTCTTCCATCGTAATCGCATTGCCTATGGTTTTCTAAGTCCTCTTGGTGTTGACGTGGATTTCTTAATTTTAAAGTATCTTTTTTAATTGCCCATTGTTTGCTTTCTGGGAAGTGGGGTACATTTCACTTGCGTGTTGGAAGATGAAAATTTAGTCAAATAAAATAGGGTTATTATTAATTAACCCCTAAAATTAAAAATAATATCAAACAACCCCTAATTTTAAAAATAATAGCCAAAATAACTCAAACGTTAAATGTAATAATGAATCCGTAAATAAAGTAATGGATCTATTAGTTTTAAAAGCATCATTTGGCATCGATGACATATATGGAGGATAGCTGAAAACTATTTGTTAAAATTTAATTAAATAAAAAGGAAAAAAAAGTTAAAAATGAAATAAAGAAAAATTTCATTAAACACCGTCTCTCTTCTTCTTCTTCTTCTCTTTTTTCTTCTTTTTCTTCGAACCCAGATGATTTGGGTTCTTCACTCTCTTTTTCTCTTCTTCTTTTTTTTTTTTTTTTTTTTTTTTTTTTTTTTCTTTTTCTTTTTTAATCTCCCAAACCATCATCAATCATCAGACCAACATCATCAATCATCAACATCATCATCCATCACCGAAGTTGAAGTCGAATTCACCAAATCCATCACCATCTCAGCTTATTGGTGGTAGTGCTAGTCGGGGTCTCCGCGCGATAAAGGCCCTAGGTTTTTTATTTTTAGTTTTCGAGTTTTTTGTTGTTATTGATTTTTTATTAATGGAACAACCAAATACAAATCGTTTTTTCTGGGTTGTTATAGTGGTGGTTTTTATTTTTGTTGTTACAGTCAATGTTCTAAAACTCGTTACTCGGGACTCGACCAATAATCCATCGAGCGACGAGTAATCAACAACTCGGCTAGTACTCAAAAAGAACTGTTTAGGGACGAAATTATAATTTTTGAAGCTTGAAATCATAAATTGACATTTTTATAAGCATTAGGAGCCATAGTCAAATTATCCTCACCCTATTTAAAACTCACCTACCGGTCAAACCCTCATTTTCTCATTTCTCTCTCTCTCTCTCTTCTCCTCTCTCATCCCTCTTCTTTCTCTAACACGTCATCGTCGTCGGCGTCGAGTCAATTGTCTTCATCACCGTTTTGAGATCACGAACTCCCGTCGTCGTCGTGTCCACCTCCGTATCCAAATTCAATCCCTCTTCATCGTCGCTAAAATCTCCTTCTCTCTCCTGTGCATAACCAGCCGTTCAAGGCTTCTTCTCTGTCAATTTAAGTTTTTTTTTCTCTCTCCCTCCATGTTGTCGACGTCTTCCTTTAAGTCGTCATTGTCTCTTCCCTTCAAATGGTCATTGACGGAATGAAGTGTGAGTGAGATTGTGAGTTACACTCACTTGTTTCTTTATTTTTTCTTTTGTTTGTTGATTATTTTTTCATGGCTGTTGGTTATTTGATGGGAGAATTAGGATTTGACTGATTTTTTGGTGGTGTTTGGGATGAATTTCGACCAATTTGTGATAAGTGGACTCATTGAGTAGGTCGAGTTCGAACGAGTTAGGCTAAGTGTCCATCTCCGGCAAGTAGGTCTTCTGATCTGGAGGTTTTCGGATCGGCGTAGTGTCGATCAGCGAGAACCCGGTAAGTTCTCAGTGAAACTCGCCGAGTTTTTAAATAATGGTTACAATTATGTTGTTTTTTATTTTTGGTTTCTGGGTTTTATTGTTGATTTTTATTAATGGACAAACCAATTATAAATCATTTCTTTTTTTAGGTTGCTATAGCGATTGTTTTTGCTGGGTTTTTTTTATTTTTGGTTGTTTTTTATGTTAGTGGTTGTTATGGTAAATATTTATTGTTTGATTAATGATTTTTATTGTTTTTGGTTTGTGTTGACGTTCGGAAACGGTCAACCAGAGATTCTGGGGCCCAAACTGCGAGCTTAGTAATAAAGGGTGATCATACTAACGGAAGTGTGATAAATGAATAATTAATAAGTTCGAGGTTGGTGGTGATTAATTCAGATGAAGGAATGTCGGTCGTGGAGATTGGTTTAATTTAATGAGATGATCAATAAAAATAAAAGAGAAAAAGAGAGAGAGAGAGAGAGAGAGAGAGAGAGAGATTTTTACATGGTTCGGTGACAGCACCTACGTCCACGGCCACTCTGAAGTAATTCCGGCAAAGTGACGATTCTCTAATAGTTTCAACTTGTTTGTACAGTAAAATGTCTCCCATATTTATAGAGAGGGGAGATGACAATAGAAAATACAAAAAAAAGTTACACACGTTACTGGCAACGGCTAGTTTCAACTAATCCTGACATAGTTATGCTGCATTAATTGTAAAGGTAATCACTGTTCTCTTCTTGCACACGTCTGCATTTAATACACCAGGAGAGGCCTTCACTTCATTAATTGCACCTTGCCTCATTGAATGCTTATGGGTAATTGTACAGGCAGTTTCCGACGGAAAATCATGAGAGTTGGTGATTCTGATGACTTGCTGCACACGACATCCTCTAAATAAACTCTCTGGTCAGTCAGGTGATGCATGCTGGAGATATGTCGTCGTGGCCAGGAGAGGAGATTTAGACGGTCTGAGGGTTCTCGCGATCTCGCGACCTGGGTGGTCTCGCGAGCTCGACGAACTGGCGATGCGGGCAGGATGCATGCTTGGGAGGTCTGGCAACTGTTGCGAGCTCGCGACCTGGACGGCCTCGTGAGCTAGGCTTCAAACTGCTGGTCCCGATCTTGGGCCCTCGCTCCTGTTCAAGCGTCTGGGACTTATACTGGCCCATTTAGGCAAAGAACGAGGAAATGGGCATAACATCAAGCCCTCCAGCTCTCTGTGCGTTCTACGGACTGGGAGCTTATTCAAACACATGATTGGTGCCCATTTTCGAACTTTCTGGCGTCGTTTCAACTTCTACACTGTAACCGTTGACACGTGGCGTTCATTCAGGCGTTGGAGCCATAAACGTGCCTTTGAACCGTACGCATTTAATGCGCACGTCTTGTAACTGACATGCATGACGGCACATGATTGGGATTGGTGCTGGGCCGTTGGATTTTTGACGGTTATGCCTTTGTGTCAGATCGGACGGCTAGGGATGGATGTCTTGGCCTATATAACTCAGAGGCCTTTTCCATTCCCCTTTTTTGCTTTCCTGATACGACATTGGTACCCTCTTCTCACCATTTTTTCTTCTTTGCTTCTTCTTCTTTCACTACTTGACAACTTCTTCAGACTCCACTGCTTCAGGGATCATCCACCATTTCCAGCAAGCCATTTACAGCTTGAGCAAGGTAATCTTACCCTGACTTTGGTCTCTTATGCTTTTTGAAGATTTGTTTCTGGTTCGTAAGGTCAGCTTCTGTCCTCGTACTATGTCTGTGAGTCACTGCGTGTCTGCCTTGCCTTTAAAAATTTGTTGTGTTTGTTGTTCGAGTGCTTGTGTTCACTAGGGGCGACCTGGCTGTCAACTTGGGCGTCCCATATCGTTGAAATCTGTTTCTGGACTTCTCTTGCTCGGAATCGCACTTTGTGGACTGTATAGTGCTGGTCCATTTAGGGTCTTTGTCATTTGTTGACGTTGCTTAGGTATTTTGATGAGAATGTCCCTGTACTGCCTGATAGGATACCTGTAGACATAGGGTTAGCAACACAAACGTTTAGGGTGACATAGTACCTGACGGGCCCACGTCCTTGGGCCTCCGTTGCCTTTGGTGGCCAAGTGTGCGACCTGATGCATAGGACAATAACTCCAGGAACTTTTTCTGTGGCTTGCTAAGCTCAGCATGCTGTAAGCGTTCTGATGTCGTTCCTTCTGTGCTGTAGATGTCAGGTCGCTCACGTACTGGTCGAGGCAGGGTTTCTGCTTCTAGAAGGCAGGCAGGGCGCCAAACTAGTGAAGCCGAGGCTACGACCTCGCGAGCTAGAGTGTTTACTGGGGAGGTCGCAGGAGGGGATGAGGTTGCTGAGAGGGAAGACCCCTATCCTTTCAATCACACGCCTTCGTGCATTTCCCTTTCTAAGCTGGAGGCTTGGGCTCGAGACTTCAGCTTCCCCTTGGGGTGCCGAGCTAACGTCCCCAAGGCCAGTGATCGAGCCGCTTATCCTCCCGCGGGCTTTGTGGCGATCAGTCGCGAGCATATAGAGCTCGGATTTAGGTTCCCAGTCTCTGGCTATCTTAAGAACCTTCTGAACGACCTGAAGCTCGCCCCATTCCAACTGACCCCGAACTCGTATGCCTACTTAACCACTCTAGCAGCGGCGTTCATCAAGCACGGGCTCGGGCCCCCTACACCTCGCATCCTCCGCAGCGTTTTCAGCTTCAAGAGGACCTCCGGAAAGGACGGGCTTTACTACGTTACGCCTCGTCAGCATTCCCAATACAGGGCATATTTACCCCAGGATTGCACCAAGTCCAATGTGGGGGAATATAAGTCTAACTGGGCCCTGGTCTCATGTACTTCGCTTGCGAGGCTGAACAATAGGAGCTTCGTGTTGGAACCTGGTAGTTAGAGACCTGTAGTATATAGAGATAGTGATACAAGCACTAGAACAATAGTTTTTTTTTTTTTTTTTTTTTTAACGAGTTAGCTTTTGCTTTGCAGGCATCGCTGCCCCTAAGTACAAGCTTAGAAGGGACGAGCTCGCTATCCTGGATGCTTATGCAGCGGCCAAGAGACCAAACAACGATTTCTTCCCCTCCGGTAACGAGCTGGTAGAGCGGGGCCTCGCACCATCTGCCACAAGTCCTCTCTTGGACATAGTCCAATACTTGGGGATACAAGGGGAAAGGTCCGAGGTTCACTTCGTCCTTGCTGCTCCTGAACAGTCTGAGTCAGATCCGCAGCCCCTGCAACGAAGGTCCCCGAGCACGAGCTTGTCTACCAGCACATCTTCGGACAACATGGGAAGGCTCACGATATCCATTCCTCCCCTTAGGTCAGTTCCACCTACTGAGGCGACCGAGGTCGTCGAAGTGGATGACACTTCCTCAGACTGCTCATAAAGAGCACCCTCTTAGCCTGCTACAGCTGCTTCTTCTCCAACCAGGTCAACTGTGACTCCTCAAAAGCGGGCTGCCCCATCTAGAGGGCAAAGTCCTTCCCCAGCAAAGAGGGCTGAGGTCTCTGTCGAGGGGGATTCACCTGTAGAGCAGAAGCCTGAGGCCCTGATCAGGAAAAGAAAGGGAAAGGCCATAGCTGAGCCCCTGACCCCAAAGCATAAGGGTGCCCTGAGGTCCGTAGGCCCAGATCAGTTGTTATTGGCAAGGAGCTGGGCACTGGGGCTCCTAGACGACCCGCGAGGCCTGCAAAGGGGTCACGGGGAGACTCCGAGCTGCACTCTGATGCGGCGAAGGAGATGGAGTATTTAAACAGCTTCATGGAGCTCGTGCCTGAAGTAATGGGAAAGCGTGATCCGGAGCTACAGAGACTTGAGCTCTCAGGCCGGAACCTCGTGGGTTTTGCAGCTCGTCATGCTGCGCTGGTAAGACTTAAACCCCTTTATACTTAGATCTTTCTCTATTCAAATTTTACCATCTTTTTGTTCTTTCAGTTGAGTATGACGACGGTGAAGCTGATGAGGGAGATAGACGATCAGCTTGGTGAGAAAGAGGCCTTTAGGGTGTCCAAGGTGCAGTTCGAGGAGGAGAGGAAAATACAGCAGGACGAAATCAACCTCCTTCAGAAGGAGCACGAAGAGCTCGCGGCCAAGCTCCGAGATGCTAATGCAACCCTATCACAATAGACTGCCCGTAGGGAGGCTTCTACCTCTGAAGTCAGCAAGGCCCACAGCGAACTGAAGCAGGTGAAGGGCGAGCTAAGTGCTGCACAGAAAAAGGCAGAGGTTGCTGAGAGTAAAATAAAACAGCAACAGCAGGACTTAGCTTCAACCAAAGAGAAGCTCGCAGGGGTCGAAGAGAAGCTGGCTGAGGTAGAGGGGAAGCTGGCTCAGACTGAGGCGGGCATTGAGACCCAGTTAGCTAAGGAGCGGGACAGGGTTGGCTAAGAGGTCGAGAGGGCGTTCCTGTTCAGCATGTGGGAGCGCTACCCGGACTTGGACTACTCCTTCTTTGGGTCAGTCGGTGTCCAAACGATCCGGGAGTTCGTGGAACTTGCTGCCAGCGCTCAGGGCACGCAATATGCTGATACTTCCCCTGTTCCTCCAGCTGATCCATCTGCTGTCCCAGTCCCTCCACCAGAACAAATCCTTGAGGGACCTTCAGCTTCCGAGGATCCTCCAATGCCTGAGCCTCCAGTGGAAGCCCTTCCTGATCTCCCAGCTCCTGAACACGTCCCTGCGTCAGAGCCCCCAGTAAAAGCCCCTGTTGATCCTACTGCTCCATCGGACGCACCAGCTGGTGACTAGGACATTTCAACTCCATTTATTTGTTTCATTCCTAGTTATTTTTATTTTTGTTAGAATTTGAACAGTGAGCTTGAAGCTCGAAATTATAGTATTAGATTCCCTGTAAATTTCAATATTTTGTCCAAGTGTGGGAAATGTAGATATGCATATCTTACTTATATGATGGGTAACTAGCAGATTTAAATAATAGACACATCATAATAAGTACTAAAATTCGTTAAGTAAATCACAATCGTGAAAATCATGTTAACTTACGAGCTTGCTAACTGCAGTCAGTTATAATAATAACAGTATGTTAGCTCGTAAGAGTTTGAGTTTGGCAGATAGCTCAATCGAGCAAAGTACTTGATCATGCAAGTAACATAGTTGGGCAACCCTTAAAGAATAGGCATGAACTTACAGTCAGTGGGGGGCTCGGAATTCCCTTAACCTATATGTTGCACTGACGTTGAGTGCACTTGATAGCAGCATTTTCCCAAATTTTGAGATTCCAGCCTGTGGTAGTACTTGCAGTTCAAGGGCGAGCCCCCCATCACGGGTGAGCCCTTTTCCGCGAGGTCACGAGGCAACTTTATATATTAGAGGCGTGGCCTTACCCCCTCCCGCGAGGTCGCAGGGCAATGATTCGCGAGTCCACGGGCAGCTTTATATTTGAGAGGCGTGGTCTTACCCCCTCCCGCGAGGTCGCGAGGCAATGATTCGCGAGTCCACGGGCAGCTTTATATTTAAGAGACGTGGCCTTAACCCCTCTCGCGAGGTCGCGGGGTAATGATTTGCGAGTCCACGGGCAGCTTTATATTTGAGAGACATGGCCTTACCCCCTCCCGCGAGGTCGCGGGGCAATGATTAGCGAGTTCGCGGGCAGCTTTATATTTGAGAGGCGTGGCCTTACCCCTTTCTACGAGATCACGGGGCAATGATTCGCGAGTTCGCGGGCAGCTTTATATTTGAGAGGCGTGGCCTTACCCCCTCCCGCGAGGTCGCGGGGCAATGATTCGCGAGTCCACGGGCAGCTTTATATTTGAGAGGCGTGGCCTTACCCCTTCCCGCGAGGTCGTGGGGCAATGATTCGCGAGTCCGCAGGCAATTTTATATTTGAGAGGCGTGGCCTTACCCCCTCCCGCGAGGTCGCGGGGCAATGATTCGCGAGTCCGCGGGCAGCTTTATATTTGAGAGGCGTGGCCTTACCCCCTCCCGCGAGGTTGTGGGGCAATGATTCGGTCGCAGGACATAGCGGCTGCGAGCTAAGAAATGAGCTTAACACTTGCTGATGTAAACCTTCGTAGTGAGGATAATATGAGTAAGCCGAGCATCGACTGATGAGGAATCCTCGAATGAGGTTTATGGGCACTCCTTGCCAGAATATGTACGTAACTTTGGCAAGCATTCCTATGCAAGTGTTTTAGTTGCAAATGGTTCCTTGGATGTTTGCACAGATATCTTCAAGGAATAATATATACATGCATATATGATGATAAACTGCAGCTCATTTTCTTGAGAAAGAGATTTCATTAGCTTTGCTCTTTTTAATATGTACATTTGCTGGTTCAACCAGTTTGCTTTCTGCATCAAATATGGCACATACAACAGAAAACAAGTGAAAGCATGTTTACAGACAATCGTCAAAAGGAATCATGTACAAAGTTAGAGCGAGCTAACAGTTCTTATGTGTAATAGGGCCATAGGTGCTCAGCATTCCAGGCTCGGGGTAGCTCTGATCCATCCATGTTGGCCAAGTGATAGGCTCCATTCTTCAGACTCTGCTTGACGAGGTACAGTCCCTCCCAGTTAGGTCCGAGCGCCCCATCACTAGCCTTGCGAGCTCCGGGGAGGACTAATCTGAGAACGAGGTCCCCTACCTTGTAGCTTCGAGCTCGCACCTTCTTGTTATAATACCTGGCAACTCTCTGTTGGTACACTGCTACCCTCATGCGAGCTGCTTCCCTCGCTTCCTCGACTAAGTCTAAACTGGCCGCGAGCAGCTGGTCATTGTCCTCAGGTCGGAATGAGGCCCTTCGCTGGCTGGTGACTTCAAATTCTACCGGGATCATGGCCTCCGTTCCGTAGACCATAGAAAATAGGGTTTCACCCGTCGAGCTACGAGTTGTGGTCCTATATGCCCAAAGGACTTTCTACAATTCGTCCACCCAAGCCCCCTTTCTTGCCTCTAACTTGGTCTTCAAAGTCTGCTTGATGATCTTGTTCACAGCCTCGACTTGACCGTTGGCCAGAGGGTGGTCTATAGCTGAGAAGCTTTTTACGATTCCGAGCTCGTTGCAGAAGTCTATGAATTGCTCGCTGGTGAACTGAGTCCCATTGTCTGTTACGAGCTGCTGAGGGATTCCAAACCTGCAGATGATGTTGTCCCACACAAACTTCTCTATCTTCATGGTGGAGATCTCTGCTAGCTCCTTAGCTTCAGCCTATTTGGTGAAGTAATCCACAGCAACTACAGCATGCTTGCAACTTCCTCGAGCTGTGGGCAAGGGTCCGATGAGGTCCATTCCCCAGATTACGAAGGGTCATGGACTCACCATCTGCTGGAGGTAGGCTGGTGGAGCTCGCGGGATTTTAGCAAACCTCTGGCACTTATCACACTTCTTCACCAGATCTATGGCATCTTGCTTCATAGTCGGCCAGTAGAACCTCTGTCTGAGAGCTTTCTGAGCTAAGGATAATGCTCCTGCGTGGTTCCCACAGTGACACGCATGAATATCATTCAGCACTATCTCACAGTCTTCATCATCTATACATCGCAGTAGTGGGGTCGAGAATCCCTTCTTGTATAGCCTGTCATCATAAATGCAGTATCGGGCTGCTCTAGCTCGTAAGCGGCGAGCTTCTAGCTTTTCCTCCGGCAGTTTCCCTTCTTGCAGATAGCCTAATAACGAACTCATCCAGGAGTTAGGCCGGACTTGCATGAACATCATTACCTCCTTGTCCTCGATGCTCGGAGTCGGTAGGAATTCCACAGGGATAGACTCCAGGAGATCAGCATCTCGGGAGGTCGCTAAGCGAGCCAGGGCATCTGCATTAAAGTTCTGAGCCCTGAGGATCTGATTCACTTCAAACCCCTTGAAAGCCCTCAGTAACTCCTTAGCTTTTTGGAGGTACTCTGACATCTTCCGTCCCTTGGTCTGATACTCTCCCCTGACATGGCAAACAACAAGTTGAGAGTCACTAAAGACCTTTACCTGCTCAGCTCGCACTTCCTTTGTCAGGCGAAGTCCGGCAAGCAATGCCTCATACTTGGCCTCATTGTTGGTCGCCTGGAATCTGAACCTTAAGGCACTCAGGATCTTGGGGCTTTCTGGGCTGATCAGCATTATTCCAGCTCCTGAGCTATGCTCATTAGAGGATCCATCTACATAAAGTTCCCAAGTCCGATCACCTGCTAGCTCCTCCTGCTCTGGTATTGGCGCTGTAAACTCCACAATAAAATCTACAAGTGCTTGGGTTTTGAATGTCGTCCTAGGCCTGTACTCTATGTCGAACTGAGCGAGCTCGACGGCCCACTTGAGGAGCCGGCCTGAAGTGTCTGCTTTCTGGAGGACTTGCCTGAGAGGGTATTGCGTGAAGACCTCTATCTGATGAGCTTGGAAGTAAGGACGTAACTTCCTCGAGGCGGTGACCAGGCAATATGCGAGCTTCTCCATTTGCGAATATCGGGTCTCCGCATCAACCAGCCTTTTACTGATGTAGTATACGGGCAGCTGCATCTTCTCTTCTTCTCTCACCAAGGCTGCACTCAGAGCATGTTCAGATACACCCAAGTATAAGAATAGCTTCTCCCCGTCCTTTGGCTTGGACAGAAGGAGAGTCTGGCCCATGTACTCCTTCAGCCTCTGGAATGCCTCTTCACAATGCTCAGTCCATTCAAAGTTCTTGGCCTTCTTTATTGCTTCGAAAAAAGGCACGCACTTGTCAGTAGCCTTCGAGATGAACCGGCTGAGAGCCGCGACCTGACCGTTAAGACTCTGCACATCCTTGATTCTGGAGGGGGACCTCATCTCTACAAGCGCCCTGATCTTCTCCGGATTGGCCTCTATCCCTCTGCTATTTACCATAAACCCAAGGAACTTACCAGATGCTACCCCAAAGGCACACTTCAGGGGGTTTAATTTCATCCGATAACTTCTGAGGACCCTGAACGTCTCATCCAGGTCGCGGACATGATCTGCTGCTTTCTGGGACTTTACCAGCATGTCATCTACATACACCTCCATGGTCTTTCCAATCTGCTCCTGGAACATGGCGTTGACCAGTCGCTGGTAGGTCGCTCCTGCATTCTTCAATCCGAATGACATCACCCTGTAACAATATAGCCCCCTATCAGTGATAAAAGAGGTGTGTTCTTCGTCCTGCGAGTTCATAGAAATTTGGTTGTATCCTGAGTAGGCATCCATGAAACTTAAGAGATGGTGCCCGGCTGTCGCATCTACCAGCTGATCAATCTTGGGTAATGGGAAGCTATCTTTTGGGCAAGCCTTGTTTAGGTCGGTGAAGTCAATGCAAGTCCTTCACTTTCCGTTCTTCTTCTTCACGAGGACTGGATTTGCGACCCAAACAGGATAACGGGCCTCCCTGATGAACCTATTAGTCAGCAGCTTCTCGACCTCCTCCTTCAGAGCTGCATAGCGTTCCGGGGTCATCGGCCTTCTCTTCTGGCGGACTGGCCTGTGTTGGGGATCTATATTCAGTCTGTGGCACATAACACCAGGATCTATCCCCACCATGTCTTCGTGATTCCAGGCGAAGACATCAAGGTTCATCTTCAGAAATTCTACGAGCTCAGTCTTCACTTCTGGTAGCAGGTCTCTTCCCACTTTCACACATCTCTCCGGGTCTACTTCACTGACCTATACGTCCTCTAGCTCTTCAATAGGTCCCGTGGCCCTATCTGCGTCCACCTCGCGAGGATCAAGGTCGTCGCTCACCCCTATTTCAGAAATAGCTTGTGGTTGGCCACCCGAAACCACATTCACTTTCTTTCCTCGAACCCCCATCTTCACCGTATCTTCATAGCATCGCCTGGCCAACTGCTGCTCTCCCTTGACACAGCCTATTCCGTTGGGGGTTGGGAACTTGACCGTCAGTGTCCTGGTGGAGGTGACCATGTCTAGCTCATTCATCGAAGGTCGCCCCAAGACCACGTTGTATGCTGACAGACTGTTGATAATCAAGAAGTCCTTAAGGGTTGTAGCTTGCCGGCTCGGTTCTCCGAGGGTGAGAGGTAGTTTGATCTGGCCCATCGGTATCACCGCGTCTCCCGTGAATCCATAGAGGGGTTCTGGTGAGGGTGTTAACTGCTCAGTCCCTAGTCTCATCTGATCATAGCAGTCTTTATACATGACATTGACCGAGCTGTCAGTGTCAATCATTATCCTTCGTACTTCGACGTTACTGATCTGGGCCCGGATTACAACTGCATCGTTGTGGGGCCAGCGTACTCCCCTCTCGTCTTCCTCCGTGAATACAATGTTATATGAGGACGCCTTTGCCTTTTTGGTGGGTCCCTCAACTCTTCCATATTCTGCCAGCAGGATATGGTTCGCTTCCCGCACGTACCTCTAGTGCGACCTGTTTGATGTACCTGCCATATGGGGTCCACCATAAATAGTAAAAATTGTTCTTACAGCGGGCTCGTGCTCGGGCTCCGGAGCTCGCTAAGGCTGCTGTTGCTCGGGCTGCTGGTCTTGTCCTTGAGATTGTTGGTGCTGAGGTCGTCTGCCAGCAGGCTGTACAACATACTCTCCTAGGCGGCCTCGTCTTATGAGCTCTTCAATGGCATCTTTCAATTGCTAGCAGTCTGACGTATTGTGCTCGTTCTCATTATGGTAGGCACAGTACTTCCTCGGATCCCGACGTCAATTGGGGGGTCCAGTCGGAGGTGGCTTCCCGAAATTCTCCCTGTTTCTCTCTGCGGCGAAGATCCTATCTTGCCTGTCCGATAATACACTATAGCTCTCATATCGACTTGGACGTCGGGGTCGCTCCCCCATTGGCCCTAGTCTAGCTCGCTTCGCCACAACATTGGCAGTCTGGTGTCTCTGCTCCCCTGGCCTATCACTGCCATGGTTCTTCCTCTTCTCGCGGTGGGAACCGCTCGCTTCACCTCGCTGACCGCCGGGTTTCTTAGCCCCGAAGGCTTCTTCCCATCTGATCTCCTTGGCAGCCCTTTCATAAAACTCTCCCAGATCCTTCACTGGGGATTTGTAAATACTTTCGTATAGCTTCCCATCCTTCTTGAGCCCTACAAAAATGGCTGTTAAAATACTCTCGTCAGAGGGTGTTTCCACATTACTCACCTCCTCTCTGAACCGAGTGATGTAATCCTTCAGGGATTCATTTTACCTCTGGAAGATGGTGGCGAGCTGACAGGCTAGCGTGAGCTGCTTCCTCAAGGCCTTATATTGGTCCAGGAACCTCTTCTGACATTCTCTCCAGCTTCCGATGCTGCGGGCTGGAAGGCCTTTAAACCAAGCTCGCGGAGCATTCCCTAGAGTAGCTGGGAATACTCGGCACTTTACCAGCGGGTCATCTGTCTGAAGATCTATCTGCACATTGAAGGCGTCCAGATGGTCGTAGGGATCCGTCCTACCACTGTATGGAGAGATATTGGGGAGTTTAAACTTCCCTGGCAGGGGTACTGTGTCGATCTCCCGGGTGAATGGTACCCTGCAATCCTCCAGCTCTTCCCTGTTCTGGCCTCCAGGTCGAGCTTCCAATTGTTGGACCCTCTGTAACAACTCCTCTACTACCGGGTCCTGGGTCAAGGACCGCCGACTGGGGTTCCATCTACCGGTACTCTCCTGCTCCCCAAAGTGACGGTTCTGCGATCTACCCTCCTCGTCGAAAGCTTCTACACGTCTGGCGGCCCTCTGCGGCTCGGGCTCATAACCTGCACGGCGTCCGCGAACTCGCTCTAGCCCACGACTACCCTCTTCGCGCCTGGCGCCCTCGTTGCTCACCCTTGCCCTTATCTCGTTCGGGCGAGGTGAGATTTCCCGTTCCTGGTTCCGCCCCCTGGCTCTCCTTGGGTGTTGGTTTGAAGAGCGAGCTGATCCTTCAGTCAGCGACCTTTCCCTAGCGGCTACCCCCTCTGGAGTTGGGATCTCTTCTGAAGGCTAACGGCGAGCTCTGCCTGGTGGTGCGACCTCCACCTGTCTTTGCATCGTACGGGCTTGGACTTCCACCAACACCCTGACTGTCGTCGTTAACTCCCTTACTGTATCTTCTAGAGCTCGCTGGCGCTGCTGCCATTCCTGAGCGACCTCGTTTCCGAAGGTGAGGCGCTTTGCTGATCCTTTCGAAATTCATGTCGCTCATCTGCCACTCCGACACTCCTCGTTGCCTTGATTCTAGCCATGACAGACAAATGTAAGTAAATGTGAAATAGTAACTGGATAGAGATTACCGGGTCGCTGTTGAACCCTCCTTCTAATGCCAAAAGATGTTGATGTTTGAAAACGGTCAACTAGAGATTCTGGGGCCCAGATTGCGAGCTTGGTAATTAAAGGATGATCGTACTAACGGAAGTGTGATAAATGAATAATTAATAAGGTTCGAGGTTGGTGGTGATTAATTCAGGTGAAGAAATGTCGGTCGTGGAGGTTGGTTGAATTTAATGAGATGATCAATGAAAGATAAAAGAGAAAGAGAGAGAGAGAGAGAGAGACACACACACACACACACACAAGGATTTTTACGTGGTTCGGTGACAGCACCTACGTCCACGGTCACTCTGGAGTAATTCCCGCAGAGTGACGATTCTCTAGTAGTTTCAGCTTGTTTGTACAATAAAATGTCTCCCATATTTATAGAGAGGGGGAGATGACAATAGAAAATACAAAAGAAAGTTACACACGTTACTGGCAACGGCTAGTTTCAACTAATCCTAACATAATCATGCTGCATTAATTGTAAAGGTAATCATTGTTCTCTTCTTGCACACGTCTGCATTTAATACACCAGGAGAGGCCTTCACTTCATTAATTGCACCTTGCCGCATTGAATGCTTCTGGGTAATTGTGCAGGCAGTTTTCGACGGGAAATCATGAGAGTTGGTGATTCTAATGACTTGCTGCACACGACATCCCCTAAATAAGCTCTCTGGTCAGTCAGGTGATGTATGCTGGAGATATGTCGTCGTGGCCAGGAGAGGAGATTTAGACAGTCTGGGGGTTCTCTCGCGACCTGGGTGGTCTCGCGAGCTCGACGAACTGGTGATGCGGGCAGGATGCATGCTTGGGAGGTCTGGCAGCTGTTGCGAGCTCGCGACCTGGACGGCCTCGCGAGCTAGGCTTCAAACTGCTGGTCTCGATCTTGGGCCCTCGCTCCTGTTCATGCGTCTGGGGCTTATACTGGCCCATTTAGGCAAAGAACGAGGAAATGGGCATAACAGTTTGTAATTGTGAAAGATGTTAAAGATCACCATATAAAGGAAAATCAACAACTGATTGTAATGGTTTTTAAAAAAGGAAATCAATCAACAAATAAATATAGTAAACCAACTCAGATCTAGGTTGATTACCTTTTTTATTTTTTGGTTTACTATATCAATTCCAAATAAGGAAACCAACCCAGATATGGGTTGATTTCCTTTTTTAATTTTTTTTAATTTACATATTTATTTGTTAGGATTTTTTTAATAATTTTAAATATAATTAATTATTACATTTATTTTTATGGTAAGTTTAAAAAAATTAAATTTTTTTCATTTTTCCCATTCTTAATTATTTTTATATTTATGTTTATTTTTTGTTATTTTTAATTTTAGTGGGTAAACAGTCTAAGAACGGTATTATGGTTTTTTAGTTATTTGATCACAATACTACTAAAAAATTGGATGGAAACCACTTTTGGTTGACAGTAGAGAGTATTTTGATTAATATTTTGAAAAGTTGGGATAAACTGATTATTTCATATTTCAGAGGGTTTAGATTTTTTCCAATAAAATATTAAACAATAAGGAAAGCGGGAGACGTCGATCGGAAAAGAGACAATGAAAGTAAACCAAACTGATCATGGAATAGGGAAGTCGGGTAGATTTCATTTGCGTGTTGGAAGATGAAAATCTAGTCAAATGGAAGACTTAATTTGAACAGAAAAAGAGATAATGAAAGTAAACGAAACTGATCATGGAATGGAGTGAAATTTCAGATTATATTGAGAGCGAATTAAGAGAGAATTGAGAGAGTTTTTATGAGACTGTAATCTTGTTTTTCCACTTCTTTTTCTTTATATTTCTTTGGTATTTGACAAGCTTTCTTTTTTTTTTGAAATATTGACAATCTTTTTATACAAGAATTTTTCCTCAGCATTCTGGAAGATTCTCCAGATAATAAGCCTAGTAACTAACTGAAGCTGAGCTCGCATTCCCTAACTGAAACCTAATTTACCCCCCAGGTTCTGGACTGCTTGACTGTGGAATGAAGTTCTTCCTGGTTTGCCATTGATTGATGATTGATGATAGTCTTAACATAGGGAATTTGACTCGGGCCCCTCTTTTTTTGCTCTTAATGTATTGTGTTTAGGCATTCTGAGTTCCGTCTCCATGTAAAAACTCGGAAACAAATTCAAAGAAAACGGTTTCTCTGAAGTCCCAAGTAAAAAGCGCTTAATTGTTTGTATAATTTTCCTTATATTTACGCTTTTTCTAACCTCCCAAATTTGCTTCAAGGGCAGCTGGAACTTTTCCACATGAGAACAAGCCCATTAAGTTTGAATTGCATGTGTGCATGCTTCTTTTCTTTGTTTTGTACTTTATTTCTATAATTTTTTTTTTTCAATTTGTGCATAAGATTGATTACACAACTTAAAAGCAGTTAACTAGCTCCTATAGTAAAATTATTGTTATCTTGTCAGTCTAAATTGATTTTTTGTTAAATCCAATATCATCTTAAATTGCTTTAATTATCAGATTTTTTGAAATTTTCATTAGAATCTTCATGATTTCAATAGATTTTTCAAGTTGTCTAGACACTAACTAATAATGTATCTGCTAATTATTCGTGTGTTCACTAACGAATCTTGAGTTCATTATCTATTCATATGTTCGTAAACTAATCATGTATTCACTATCTATTAATGTGTTTGCTAACTAATACGAACTAATAATTTAAAACGAAAATAATTGCAAAATTAAGGACACTTTTGTCATTAAAAAATAAACAATAGTTTAGTGCTATTAAAACTCATTTCATTTATTTGGTGCTAGTGAAATATATGTTGAGTTCTTTAGTAATGTATAAAAATAAAAAAAAAAAGTCAACTTAAAATGCTCCATTTCTACAATTTTTTTTTTTTTCCAAGAGTCATCCAGTCCCATCATTGTTGTTTGTCTTAATTGTCTAGGTCAACTCCTCTTAGAGTGAAGTTATTTTACTCTTATTTTCCAAGTCTTCTCATGTGAATTTAATTGCTCAAAATTCCAAGTCCTACACGTTCTGCCTTTTTTTCCAAGAGTCCTCCCTGTTATTTTACTCTTGTTTTCCAAGTCTTCTCATGTGAATTTAATTTCTCAAAATTCCAAGTCCTACACGTTCTGCCTTTTTTTCCAAGAGTCCTCCCTGTTTATTTTCCCCGGCACGCGCACACACACACACTCTCTTTCTCTCTCTGTCTCTCTCATCTTTTTTAAATTACTTTAATTTTAGTTATATTTGTTCATACAATATATAAATGTAACTTCAAATCTTATCCATATTAATTTTATTATTATTATTTTTAATTACATTAATTTCATTTTTTTAATTAGTTAAAATAAATTAAAATACTTTTAATTTCTTGTAAAAAAATTAATTTAATGGAATCCCAACTAATTCATATTGCACTACCAAACATAGGACCATACTTTATCTAGCTATATTTAATATATAAAAATAAAAAAGAATTATATTATATTATTAATTATACATATTATTAAATATATATAAATCAGTAAAATAACTAACTTAAAAGATAATCTAATTTCGTGGCTCCTGCAAAGTGGCAGAGATTGACAAGACCTGACTTGGATTCCCTCTTATTGAATCCAGCGATCCTGCCGAACACCCCACAAAATCCTTCTGAGATCTAACTAACAAGACCCAATGGGATGTCGAGGAGCGAACTCTTAACTGAATCTTTGCTAAATATCTTAAAACAATAAATTTCATAATATCTATGTTTATAAATCGTGATCTAAAGTGCATTTCAAAATCTAAAAACTTTTATGTCAAGTACGAAAGTTAATATTAAGTACTAAATATAAATATAAATATAATTAAAGTGTTACAAAACCATGAATATAAATGATATGTCCTGCAAAATTCGAATTACACATGCATGTAATTTAAATTCTAAATCAAATATTTGATTATGACTTCACAGAGAGGTCGGTTATCCATGGTCCACCTAATCCGAACGAGGAGAGCGCATACTCCGATCGCTTGATCCTGCACCTGGGACGTTTTTACAAAAGAAAAAACAAAATAAAAGTGAGCTACTAAAGTTTGGTGAGTGAGCGTGATTTGATTTTTAGTTAAACAGGATATTTTAGAAATTTCCTCCTAAAAAACATTTGAAAAGGTTTTCTTTTTAAATCTTCTTTTATTTTTGAAAACTAGAGTTTTATAATTTTGCTAAAACATTTTGCTTTCAAAAATTATACTTTTAAGAAAAATGTTTTTCTTCTAAATGCACTAATAAGAACCCAAGGGAAGCTATAACTACATGGCAGCCAAACTAACTTCGCTCAGTGTGGGGAGTCACATGGCGTAAAAGCTAGCATCGCATACCATGACAGATCTACAAAGACATCTCGCTACTACGTGGCGGAATGCTATATCGCACATCGTGTTGTGAGATAATACCCCACAAGTGTAAAGGGCAACTCGACTTTGACAGATTCAGTCCCTCGCCCCCTCCCCCCCAAAGTTAGTGACAGGACCCGACCCGAATTCCTTCTAACGAATCCAACGATCCTGCCGGGCACCCCACGAGACCCTTCTGAAGTCTAACTAACAAGACTCAAAAGGATGTCGTGGAGTGAACCTGTGATTATTAATAATTTGCTAACCATATGGATCATAAAATTTTTAAAATCTCAAATCAATGTTATGAATAGAATTGTCAAAACCTAATTAAAAATATTTCAATATATCAAGTATCTAAAACATGCATGTGATATTACAATATAAAGAATTCTGCAAAATTTGTTCATAATAAAAAATATGCTTAAACACATGCTGGATAACCATGTCATAATAGTTACAAAAGAAATTATATAGCATCGTCGATCGTCTGTCCCACCTAATCTGAACGAGACTAACGGGTACCCTAATCCCTTATTCTTGCACCTACGAGGTTTTTGTAACATAAAACAAAAATATTATGAGCTATAAAAGTTCAGTAATTGTGTATGCATTTTTATTTAAACTAATCTTTATAAAAGTCTATCCCTCGAAAAATATTTAAAAAATATTTTTATTTAAAAGCATTTTTTTTACTAAAAACTTGTGTTTTAAAATCTTGTTATGAAGCTTCAAAAACTTTTACTTAAAACTTTTAAGTTCATTAAATGCTAAAATATTCCAAAATTTCCAAAATATATTTATGAAACATTTTCTTTTTAAAATCAGCTTTTGATGGTATGTTTCTCTTTCTAAAAATGTACTAATAGGGAACTCAAAGAAAGCTACAATCACATGAGTGGCCAGACCAGCTTCGATTAGTGTAAGGGAGATGGGAGGGGAAGGGGGGGGGGGAGGGTGGAGAGGGGGGGGGGGATATGTCACGTGACATAAAAGCTAGCATCGCATACCATGACAAATCTATTAAGTCATCTTGCTACTACGTGGTGGAACTATCATCGCACAACGCGTAGCGAGATAATACCCACTAGTATAGAGGGTGACACAACTGACATGATAGACTCAATCCCCCCAGGGTTAGTAAGACCAGCCCTCTCAACACTTGTCATACACTACAGTGTATACCGGTTAGGTCTGAAGCTACAAGGTCTATCTATCTATAAGCTTGGATCATCCACTAGTCTTTGAAAACTCTTTCTCTTTCCATTATTCAAATCAATTTCTTTTCATTCTATACTCATAAAATATACTAGCATACCAATTCATAAATGAACTATTTTTTTTTTATGCTAAAACATGAAAACTTTTATGAGCTAAATAAGAAATGAAAGTCTATAAAAACACTTTCATGATAAACTTAAAAGAAATTAACATTTATAAAAATATTTTCACACTCACAGTTTGCTTCTTAATCTACTTGAAATTTCTACTTCAGCGACCTCCTCAACTCACCTCTTTACCTACACTTAATCACAAATGAAATCTCCCTTAGCTCATAGAACACTCCAATTCCAAGTCATTTCTATTATCTCTACAACTTAAAATTTCATCTAAGTTGTTATAGACTGTAGTACTGTCAATCCAGCTCGAGCTACGAGCTCAGGCCTGCTCGCTCAGCTCTCCTTTTCTACAGGTTGGCACCTTTTTCTAACTCAGCCCGCTCTATAAGCACCTCTCAGCTTACCCCTTTGCGAGCTGCTGCCTTAGGCCAGCTCAGTCGGGCATCATAACGGGCAGAGTTCTCACTCAGCTCGCTCTTTGTGAGCTCGCGCTCCAATCCAACTCGACCAGGGCTGGAAAATAAGCTGCAGGCACTATCCAACTCGCACCTCACGAGCTCCCGCCCAAACTCACGCATACACAATTTCAACACTTCACTTCCAGGTTTTACACTCTTAGATTATTCACACATTCCAACCTCATTAAAATTTTCACATGCATGCATTCAACCACATTTCATTAGATTTTTCATCTAACACCAGGTCGCAACCACAATAGATTGTGCAACGGAAAATTCAACATCCTAAACCACAAACAATTTCTTCAAATCAATATTATTTTCTCAGTCATTTTACTTACCAGTTTCTCCTCAGCTTTTTGCTTTGGTTTCCCACTCGTCTACTACTTAAATCTCCCAATCTATTCACAAAAATTGTATTAGAACAAATGCAATCCACTGACAGCTCTTGACAGATTTCTTACTAAAATGAAACCATGAAAACTTACTTTTACCACTTAGTTCTTACCAGATCTGGATTGATACCTTTCTTAAATTCGTTCTTTACTTTCCCACAGCCTGATTATCCTTCAAAAAATGATGGAAATCAGCTTGATTTAGCTGCAAATTTGCTTCCCTTGCTCTGTCGACAGTTCTCTCTCTCTCTTTCTCTAGATTTTTCTTCAGCTCTCTCTCTCTCTCTCTCTCTCTCTCTCTTTCTCACGACACACCCACTACCCACGTATATTTATAGGCGTGGGTCAAGTGTAACATTTACCCTCAAACTTCCTTAAATTTACGATTTCGTCATATTCTAGAGAATTTTTCACTTTTTCCCAATGTCCTTGATCTTTCCCTTTATTTATAATTTTGCCACTCTTCTATAAAAATCTTCTATTTCCATCAATTATCCCTCAACTTTTTATAATTTAAATTTAGTTTCGATCCTTCCGAAAACTTTACAAAAATTTAATTTCATCTTTGAATACTTCAAAATTCCTTTATTATTCTATAAACAAGGGTATATTAGTACAATACACTATTCCATACATATGCACAGTAACTAAATCGGGAGAGGGTGTTACAATTAGTAGGACTAGCCCTCCCAACACTTGTCATACACAGTGGGGTATACCAGTCGGGTTTGAAGCTAAAAAGTCTATCTATAAACTTGAGTCATCTACTAGCCTTTGAAAATATTTTTTTTTTATATAACTTTGAATCACTTTCTTTTTATTCTATAAACATAGAAAAATATGCTAACATATTTCATAATATCTCATCAATATGATTTCCATGTTAAAACATAAAATCATTTATAGCTAAAAGCAAATAATGAAAATTCTAGGCATAAATATGCTTGCTAGATAAACTAAAACATTTATATAGTTTTTTTTTTTCACACTCATTGTTCGCTGCCCAGCTCACCAACAGCTGCTCCTTCAGCGTCCTTCGTCAGCTCGCTAGTCACCTATATTTTCATGCAACAGTGACCTCTCTTAGAACATGCATACATGAAACACACTTCAAGTCATAATCCCTTTTATTATCACTACCACTTATTTATTCATCTCAATTATAATAGACTGCAGTACTGTCTAGTCCAGCTTGAGTTGCGAGCTCAGGCCAACTTATGTCGCGAGCTCCCACCAACTCGTCTAACTCTTACTATTCTGTGAGCTGCTACCTTCTTCTAGCTCAGTTCGTTTCACAACATCTCTCAGCTCACCTTCGCGAGTTACTGCCTTAGGCCAGCTTGGCCAGGCACCCCTAATGGACTGCGACCTCACTCAGCTCCCTTTGCTAGTTGTTGCTCTAGTCTAGTCTAAACAAGTGTAGTAAAAAGGATACGAGTATTGCTCAGCTCGCTATTTGCGAGCTCACACTCAAGACCAGTTTGCTGCCACTCATACGTCCTACATACTCTCATTTCCTTTCCAGATTTACTCTTACAAAATTATCAATACATTACGGTCTCACCAACTTTCATTTTCTTATATCTTTAGCGAGCTAATCTAAAACCAAGGTAAAACCATAACGAATTTGAGTCTAAATCCTTGTCCATACCAATATTTTATCCATTTCTCCATATCGCTAGGTCGCATTTCAGAGATCCTACTCAGCAAACTACTTTAAATCTATTAAATTTCTTAACTATCTTATTTACTCTGGACTTAATATTTCCATTCCACAAGAAAAGAAGTGAGATCACATACTAACCTGGTTAAGTTAGCTGGCCGCGAACTCCCTCCCTCTCCTGCAGCACTCCTCTTACCGCCACACCCTAGTTTGGCCACTGCTTCTTCTGTTCTTCTGTCAATAGTTCTTTCTCTCCCTCTCTATCAATTCTCTCTTTTTAACTCTCTTAATACTTCCTGCTGATAGCCCCTTTATATAGGCCTTTCCAAAGTTAGTGGATTCCATGTGTCCACCTCTTATTGGCCTATTTGATTTCATATGGATTGTGCTTTCTCATGAAATCTCCTTCTATGTGATACTCACACCAATTTCTGGTATGCTGACTATGTAAAGTGTCTTTTTGTCCCCTCAAAATTTTATATCTTCATTTTAACCCATAAAATTTTCAAAATATTTTAAAGTCATTAAAACTTCAAATTTATGATAAAATACTCCAATTGAGTAATTTATCCCCAAATTTCAATAAAATAAATACTTTTGTTTCCATACATAAGAGTACAGTTAACACATTTCCTCTAAAGTACTGAGTTCAGGAAGGGATGTTACAAAGGTGCTTGACAGCACTAGATTTTCAAGTGAGGAGTAAAGTATGTAACATTTGTGCTTGTTGGGTGAAGGTAATTTAGACAATTAAAATTTTTTTAAAAAAAAAAAAAAAGAATGATGAAAGTGGACGACTTTGAATTTGTGATGTCAGTGATGGGTGATGGAAATTTAGACAATTCAAAATATTAAACAATGATGCAAGTGAACAACTTGGAATTTTTAAGGAGTATGGAACAAAATTAAATTGAAACTAAGAGGACTTTGAACATAAAAATAGACAAACGAAAGTGCTTAATTGTTTTAGGCATTCGGAGTTCCATCTCCAAGTAAAAACTTCGAATCCAAATGGCTTTTAAAAAGTGCGTAATTGTTTGGAATATTTGGACAATTTCTCTGATTAGTCATTGGAAGGTTTCCATATGAGAACAAGATTGGTGTTAGAGTGTAAAGTTGTGACGAATGAGAGGTCTCTGGAGAGGAGGAGAGGTCTTTGGAGAGAGAGAGATGAGGAAAGGAATCCAAAGGTCTTTCGAGATTGAGAGAAAGCGATGAGTGGGATAACAACATTATTCTCTATACCAGATATATGGCTTAGGTTTGGGACTTTTTAAAGGGATTTTTTTTTTTTTTTTATAAATGATCATTTTTTAGGCTTAAATTGAACACTAACTTTTCTTTCAAAATTATATAAGAAAAACTATTTTTAGATGAAAATGTACTTGATAAGAATAGCTAATCTATAAAAGGGGTTATGTTTCAATTTCAGCCTCAAAAAAATGGTTATTTCTATAATTTTTATTTTTTTAACTGAAATTTATTAAGTTTTAAGGGTCATTGTGTCCTTTCACCTCTTTAAAAGGGTCACTTCCAAAATGATTTTCAGGTTGATGTTATTGTTTGATTTGAAAGTTTTTACTTTTCAACAAAACTGCATATATATAATAAATTAAAAAAAAGCAACTTACAATTTAATCTACCAATTTGAAAATAATTACAAATGGAGTCAACTTTTGATATTAATTACAATAAACCCCCTCCCATTAGGAAATTCCTTTAGAGTTAACCGTTATTGATAAAAAGACTAAAATGTCCCCACCTTTTATTATTTTCAAAAAGAAATTTAAAAAATAATTAAAAATTATAAGATTAAATAAAAATAAAAATTAAATAAGAAAAATTTTCGTCAAACCTCCACTGTTCAGTTTAAGATGGACGGTAAAGATTAATT